>CAJQUW010004820.1:0-52500 GCA_907163375.1 Prostheceraeus crozeri
CGTGCGGTGACTCATCACACGTGCTCGGCGCCGCGTGCTCCGATTGGTGCTCAACCCCCAAGTGCGCCGATGCGTGCTCCGTGCTCTGATGCGTGGGCGTGTGCTCTGTTTCCTGTCTTCTTCGCTACTGATGCGTGGGCGTGTGCTCCGTGCTCTGATGCGTGGGCGTGTGCTCCGATGAAAGTGCACATGTACTTAAGTGCAACTGGTGTGGAAAGGGGCTAGAATTGGCTACTGAGATTGATTAGTTAACTATAGGGCAACATAAACTTAATTTCATGTACATGCCAGCGCACTTCACCTGTAGCCTGTATTCATCTTCATACGTTTATAGAGAGACGTCAAGTGTGCAGTTTACATGCAGTGTTCCAGAAGAAAGACTACCTAGATGAGTGAAAGGTTACTTACTTGTAGGCCACATTTTGCAGTTGACGCATTGAATTGAAAATGAATTTCGATTTTTTAAATAACGTGTGGAGCATTGAAAATTTGTTGCTTTGAACCTCATTTACATTCGATATGGAATTCTATAATTTCTAACCTATGCTGTAACATTCTCCCAGGTCTACTTACTGTGTGTAATTTTAGCGGTGTTTCACACATGGTCTCATGCCGCCCAAACCGATAATAATGAGATAGGGTATCTAGAACCAGGCAGCTTGCTATGTTATGCCTTCAAACATGTACTAGTAAACATTTAGTACTTCTTGGATCAATGGGTGTTTTATCTACCATGAGATGGATCAACACACAAAGTTGCTCTTGAAAAGTATTGATTGAAAGTGAAAGAAAGAAAGAAATATTCACTCAAATAAATATCAGAAATTACAAAAAAATGCTGGTTGGCAAAAGATTCTTGCTATCGATCACTGTTTGAAGGAAAATTCTTTGATACCGGATTCTTAGTTGCCAGTTGTCACTTCTTGTAAAAAAATAAACTGTTTGTAAATATGCACTGATGAAATTGTGCATCTGTAGAAAAATATTTATTGTTGAATCAGTCAATAATCAATGAGTCCAGAGCCCTTTGAGACAACATCGATGTGATTTTAATCCGGACAACTTAGCGTGTCAAATAATAATGAAGAGAAACACGTTCACCATTAGCTCACATTTCCTTAGTGATTTTAGTATTTCAGAGTTTATAAATTGTTATCGCATGTGCTGTAAATGCATATTTCACAAAACATTTTGCAAGCGCATTATTAAATACATGTATATTTGGGTTGCCATAGTAAATTGTAGCAAATTAATAGGACTCAAAAAAACTATTTGTTATGAAACAAGTGGATAAAATTTCACAATCAGACTTCCACCATCATGGGGCTGGCTATAAGATTAAAGTAAATTTCTTCAAAAAGAGGTAATTTGTTCAAATCTGTGTATAAGAATTATGGCTACCATTCATATAAATCAACAAAGTAAACAGTTGTTCATGGACATAAACAACTATCTCAGAAAACTCATTAAATTAGCTAAAAAACAATTGAAATCGAATCGCCGTTAGAGGAAAAATAAAACTTTTATGAATATGTATTCAGTTTTTCTTAATTGCTTCACTGTTCCACATAGAGTCAGCATTCCAAGTTATCTTGAATCTTCATTTCATCAGCTAGAATGTATGTAGCGGACTGAACTCCACACGATATTTTCTATCAATGAAGCTCTTCGGTAAACTACTTATATGTCTATGAACCGCTTTTCATTTTCATTTTATTCTTTTGTTTTCTTCATTTTATCAATTCATCGCCTGATCAGTTTCATTGTGAATATCCACGGAAAATCCAACCTTTTGCTAAGTCATGGAAGCTGTCATTTTGTTAATGGTTCAGCGAACAATCAATGAAAAAGCATTAAGCACCAAACAAATTCAAGCGCTTTTTTTATTTTTTGTCTCTATTTACATGGGAAATGCTGATCAGCCAAATTTTGATAATAACTCTAATACACGCAAATGTGATGAAATCAACACTCTCCGACGACTTTTGTTGTCCGAGTCAATTAAAGTGAAATGCCGTCATTGAGATTACAGAGAAAAGTCACGTTTAAAAGCCATCAAAGAATTTCAAAATATTAAACTTTAAACGTGAATGCTCCTTTGACATCTTGAGAGATATTTTGCCATAACTCTGTAAGAATCGACATAGATGACTAAACGCTGACATTCATTCATGCTTCATTCATCAATAAATCAATGCCACCGTACACAGACTATTCGATAAATTACTATCTTAATTTAGACTACCATGTATATCTTCATACGTATTTCAAGTTAATGTGGAAAGTTGCATTTTGGATCTGTCACTTCTAGAATTCTTCAGAAAGTGTTATTTAAGTCGCTGATTTTGCATGAATCAGAGTTTACTAATTTTCCAAAGAATGTATTTGAAATTGATTTGACGTTTGAACTGATAATGAAATTTGAATGCAGCATGTCTCAGTTATTCTGTATCTACAGGGTGGGTGGAAAGTTAGTACCTATTTTGAAAGGTCTCCAGTTCGTTAAGTACTGTTCAGGTTTGCATTGTATTCAAGCTTGATGTGCATCACGCCTTGCCATTTGTCTCTGCAAAGTTCCATAGCTGGATTCTTAATACTTTCAGATTTCTATGACTGAAAAGTAAGCAATCTTTTATCAGATCTTGATAAACTCAATTGATGTGCATAGATTTCCAAAGATAAAGCTGTAAATTTGTCTTAAGCAAATTGAAACTTGCAAAGACGCAAGATGTTTGTTGCATGTAAAAGCACTAATCAATTTTTTTAACGTTCCCTTAATTTGAGTAAAAAGTCAATTTCCTAATTAAAGCATTTATTGGAACAAATTGCAAGATACTAAAACTCGATATGAGCACCTGATCGCTCCACTAATTTGCGAAGTCGATCAGGCATGATGTACACTGAGTGCCTGAGAAAATCTAGAGGCACAGAAGAACAGTCTGAATTTTGCTCTCAAGGTCAGGAAGTGTCCTTGGCTTTGAGCGATAAACTTCCTCCTTTGCCCATCCCCCAAAGAAAGAAGTCGCAAGGGGTCAAATCAGGACTTCTGGCCGGCCATTGATGAAGACCTCGGCGACCTAACCAGCGCCCTGGGAACTGCTCATCATGCCACTCCCTTACCACATGAGCGTAATGAGGAGGAGCACCGTCTTGCATAAATATCAGATCGTTGATATTTCCTCAAGTGCTGATGACTGGCCACACTTTCTCCTGTAGCATGGCAAGGTAGCGTTGCGAATTCATCGTCTCACGTTGGAGGAAAGGACCCACGATGGTATTTGCCGTCATGCCACACCAGACAGTCACACTCGGTCTTGATTGCAATTTCTCTCCACGAATCCTAGGATCGTTTTCTGCCCAATTGTGGCAGTTGTGGCGATTGACGAATCCACCAACATGAAACACAAATTCATCGCTCCACAAGATGTTGTGAAAGAATTTTGGATTTCTTTCAAACCAATGTAGCATTCGTGTTCCATATTCAAGACGAGTGTCATGGTCCGCCGGCGATAATGATTGACAATAATGGGGTTTCTATGCTCGCCACCTCAGCTCCTTTTTCAGCGCTGTTCTCACCGCGTATCGAGAGAGACCGGACTCGCGCGCAGCCTGTCGAGTTGACTTGCCGGGACTTCGGGTGAACATGTCTCGAACAAGGCCTACTGTCTCTGATCTACTGACAGTTGAAGGGCGTCCACTCCTGGGAGCATCGGATACGGAACCGCCCGTCATCAGCTGAAAGTGGCAGTTCTTAATGATCTGCGGATTCAGATAAGCATGGCGACCATGGATGGATTTCCACCATCGTTGTACGGCAACAACTGACTGGAAGACTCCATATAGAGAAGCCACTTGGGCACGTTCTTTCAATGTCAACTGGTCTGCCATTTCATTCGATTGAAACCAGGCATTTGCTTGAAACTGAACAAGTAATCAAAATTTATGTAAATCGAGTTAAGACAAAATATGCAGCTTTATCTTTAGAAATCTGTGCCACAATATCAATTGAGTTTTTCAAGATCTGATAAAAGTTTGTTTACTTTTCAAGATCTGATAAAAGATTGCTTACTTTTCAGTCATAGAAATTTGAAAGTATTAAGAATCTAACTATGAAACTTTGCAGAGACAAATGGCAAGGCGTGATACACATCAAGCTTGAATACAATGCAAACCTGAACAGTACTTAACGAACTGGAGACCTTTCAAAATAAATGTCAATTCTTCGCCCACCCTGTACATGACAAGACTATAAATGAAAACGATGGAACTAGCAAGTTATGTGCTAGATAGCCTAATGTGTAGCTTGTTTACTGAAAATGTCTTTGCAAAACTATTCATGGATTTTTTTTGAAAGTTCATATATAAAAGTGCAAAATTAGATAAAAAAATGACTTATAATAGCAATTAGAAAACAATTACTCCAATATAGGGTGGAAACTCCATAGATAAATAATTTGCCAAAAGCACAGCATGAATAGACCGTTAAAAAAATAAGAGAAGCATCAGTTCTCATTCGGAAACGACTTCTACCAAAAGTTGAGGAGAAATGTGATACAGGACTTTTGAAACTACAGTGTCATTTCAAAAGCCACATGACTAATTCGATTGATATTCTACATGCACTGTGGACTGAAGTGCTGAGTGTCACACTTGGTTGAAAGGAAATATTGAGATATGCTAGCTTTGCGTGCAGGTCGACATCTATTACATCAAGAAGCTTTTACTAACATGAAGCAGAAACTAAGCTGATGTGAGTGGAAAAATCATCTTTAGATAAAATGAACATCTATATTTACACGTACATTGCTATCTCTGATGCCAACATAGCTCATGCGTACATTGTACAGTGTATAATGTACGTACATGCTTTATATAGCATTTTTCTATTGATAAAAGCAATTAAAATAGCAGTCATTATTTTTATGTTTGGTGGTTGAATCCTAAATATCTGCTTGTGAGCTAAGCTCTTATTGATGTTCCCTATTGATGATGAAAATCACATGATACTGATTACAGAATATTGTCAATTGTAGAACGGATGGTCTCCATTATTGTTTGCCAGCGAAAGGGGACATGTTGATATAGTTCGAAAATTGCTGCAGAAACATGCGCGGGTAGACATGTTTGATGAGGTGAGCAATTTAAATATAGTGCTCTTTTTTCAACACAAAAAGACACAACAGAAAAATGAAATTTCCATAAATGCATGCACAAAGATATTAGCAAATTCGCTTTTATGTTTGGAAATTCATTCATCATATTCCCTTTTCACAGGAAAGTTTTTAATTCCCATATCTAGGAAAATTTTAAGAATCTACAGTTCTCATTGTATCTGACTGCTTTCTGACTTAAGAAAATTATCACATTTTCACTATTGCTGTAAACAAAATATGCGTTTTTCATTGAATGGAGCAAATGAGTAAACCCATCTATGTGTGACAGCATAGACAGAAAAACGTTTGTATAGCAAGAAATTACTTTGGTCTGATGCAGTTCTACTTATGCGGTTGCTGCAACTCCTCAGTATGAGGTAATCAAGATGCTTTGCTTTAATGACATTTTGATAAGGATTTCATTGTTGGATCTGACCAATGAAAGAACTTATTCATGCTTTAAGATATTGAAAAAATGTTTAATTTAAATGACGATGAATTTCCTGTCGAACAATTTATTTTTATTTGGCAATTGCTCAAACGTGATTTCATTCAATCAAATTATAAGGCAACATGGAATGAATTAAACTCGTCACAATAACATTTGTCTTATTTTTAATTATGAAAAATTAGCAGTTTCGGAATCTTTAATTCTAAAATTGTATAACAACTTGTGTTGTAAACATCATCTTCCAGAATATATTGTTGAAAATGACTGATGCAATTAGTAGCAATCGTCGACTTGAATATCCTGATCATTTTGTTTTTACACAGCATGAATTCCATTGTCAATATCATTATCAGTATGTGTTCTTTTTCAGCATGGCATGGCTCCACTACATTTAGCTGCTGAAAACGGTCATTGTGAAGTCGCTGATGTTCTTTTAGAGCATAAAGCCTTCGTTAATGCCAAGTCGAAAACAGGTCTCACGCCTTTGCATTTATCCGCTCAAAATGGCTACAATAAACTTGTGAAATTGCTGTTAGAAAAGCACAACGCCGCTATCGATGCCGTCACCTTGGTGAGTATAATGTCTATTCATTATTTTCGCGACTTGTGCTCATTTTTGGATAGTTTAGAGGAGGAGATAGAATTGTGAACGACTCATAGCTAGTCGCGACTAGGATTTCCATGCACAGCTTAGTCGAGACTAGTGGAATTCCGTTTGTTTTCAAGCCTGATGTAAAGCTCCTCGTGCTGTACTAACATGCCTTTAAAGTTGAAAGCTATCCGTGTTCAAGCGCACGACATGTTTCAGCTTTACAAAGCCATCCTCAGGTGAACAAAGATATGTACAGGATAAAATTCTCTTAAATATAAAATTCGTGGTTACATCGGATGGTATGATCACATTTCAACGCTAAAATCAAGGTCATTCACAGCAGTCAAAGATGCAATGAATAATGAAATAAAATCAATTCTATTTACAGTTCTACAAATTTAGGCATAGATTCATAGAGCTTTCCCGTTCATTCATCAGGCTATTGTTCGATTTCTTTAATAGAATAGATTCCAGATGTCTAGGGTACCTCGTCTGAGAAACGACCTTGAAATTATCTTTGTGAGGAGGATGAACATGCAAGCTAATTTCAGAAGGCGTTGGGTAGCCTTTCAAGTGTTCATTCATCCTAGTAATGAAATGCCTGACCGAGCTGCCGATGTAGCACTTGTCACAGTGCTCACAAGAATACTTGTAGACAATGTTTGACTTGAGCTCGGCAGGCACTTTGTCTTTGTTAGTAAAGATCTGTCTTTGTTAGTTCTCCTTCATTGCTGAAGGAGAAAATACTTTAAGAAAACATATAAAAGATATCAACAAAATTATTTCTCCTAGCGTGAAAATTCGACCTGTATTCCAGACTCTCAAGACCAGTATGTTCTTTACTAACAAAGACAAAGTGCCTGCCGAGCTCAAGTCAAACATTGTCTACAAGTATTCTTGTGAGCACTGTGACAAGTGCTACATCGGCAGCTCGGTCAGGCATTTCATTACTAGGATGAATGAACACTTGAAAGGCTACCCAACGCCTTCTGAAATTAGCTTGCATGTTCATCCTCCTCACAAAGATAATTTCAAGGTCGTTTCTCAGACGAGGTACCCTAGACATCTGGAATCTATTCTATTAAAGAAATCGAACAATAGCCTGATGAATGAACGGGAAAGCTCTATGAATCTATGCCTAAATTTGTAGAACTGTAAATAGAATTGATTTTATTTCATTATTCATTGCATCTTTGACTGCTGTGAATGACCTTGATTTTAGCGTTGAAATGTGATCATACCATCCGATGTAACCACGAATTTTATATTTAAGAGAATTTTATCCTGTACATATCTTTGTTCACCTGAGGATGGCTTTGTAAAGCTGAAACATGTCGTGCGCTTGAACACGGATTGCTTTCAATTTTCAATACTATGGGCACTATTTCTTTAATGCCTTTAAAGATTGCTAATTGAGTGCTGTAGATCGGAAAATAGTTACAAGATGAATTCCTTATAAGATGAATAGATGACAATTACAAATCTATTTGCTTTGTAAACACCTTTTTTGAATAAAAATAAACCAGAAGTCATTATTAAATGCAATTTCAGAACATGAGAAATGTAATGCTTTATCTATAGTCACTTTGGAGATGATTGACTTAAGGCCTTTCCCCAATGTTCCCCGGCAGTACCTAAGATGTTATGTTTTCATGTTCAAAAGTTGGTGTTCAAAAGTCATCTCCCTTTGGTAAAAAATAATTTCCGGCATAAAAGTCAGCTGGAATGTATATGTATGTTCACGCCCGACGCATTTCGCGCATCAACTGGGCAAGCAACGGTAAAAACAGTTTGCTGTCTTGTTTTTGCCGTTGGTTGTCACAGCTGATGCGCGAAACGCGTCGGGTGTGTACACACATTTTACCTGATCTTTTTGCCGCCAACTGTTTTTACTCAGAGATAGCATACCTTTTTCAATATGAAGAAACACTTTCTGTTTCGGCACTGTCATTCATCTAGTCTATTCTCTTTCCACAACGAATCCGCACAAAAATGGCATTTTTATATTTAAAATGCTTCGCATAGTTTTTTTCATTTTGGAGGCCAGTCAACTGCCACAAATTAATCGTCAACACCACATCTCCATCTTCAAGGCCTAGTACAAATTTTACTTCGCTTTGACGTTGGCAGAGACTGATGAAACGGTGGCCTGTGTATATATTTTGCCGTCATCATTTTATTAAAACGTTCGGTCTACTTGAGGGAGTTAAATTGCCTTTTTGCTTTTTTGTCTCAAAATCAATTAGAGTGCTAAACTCAGACAACTCGACTCATACATGCTGGACGATTTTTCGTGCAATGTACCATAAAGCACATAAAGATAATGAATATGCAAGTCGTCCAATTCTCATCCGATTGTTATTGTACCCTTGACCAAACAAAGGGATTCAGTTTCATGTACTGATGACTATGTTAAATGTGACTTTTCTTGTGAACTTATTTGTACATTTTCAGAACCGCAAAACATCATTACATCTTGCTGCACAATTTGGACAAAAACTTGTCTGTGAGACCCTTCTAAAGATGAGTGGAAATCCAAATGCAACCGACTCCGTAAGTATTTTCACTATATTCATATTGCTCAAAGTGTCTGAAATCAAAGAAGTAAGTATACAGTACATGTGAAAGTGAGCTAATGATTAGATCGTGTGATTGTGTGTTTTGCACCATTGGATTTTGACTAGGTCTAAAATGGTCGAGAATTATTTAACGTCTTTTATTTGGGATGAAGGCGGAGAAACTCTGTAGAATTTATTAGTGATGCTTTAATTCAATATTGACTTTCTCTACCACATCTACGGAATTATCTTTTCATGTTTACGACGACCATGCTCTAAGAAATTTGGGATTACTCTCTTCAAAGCGTCAGCTGATGATGAAAACATGAGAAACTTGCAAGAAACTGTGAACTCTATGATTATGGCCCATTGCTTTTTGGCTTATCTTTAGGCATGAGTCTATGACTGCATGCGCAATGGAATGATGTTGAAGGGTTGAAAAACTGTAAATTCGATTTTGCTGGGTATACGCTCACAATATGAAGATTTGCAATTACGAAAGTGAATTAAATGTTTCATACCATGCACTCAATGGCTCATGCGTTGTCATTAATATTTGAAACTCATTTGACTTTCGTAAACATGCCATGAATGCTTGCATCTAAGTTTACTAAAACAAGTGTGAGCTGATTTATTATACAACATATCACTACTGAACATGTAGCTATCATTTTTGCATTAATTATAAAATTTGGGTCGAAATTACACTGCTCCATCAAAAGTGTGCATCATTCATGGATGAGAGGAACCAGTACTGTCGGCTGATATTATCTTTTTCTCAATTGTCCTTCAACAATCACTAATTGAAAATAGAAAAAACGTTTTAGATGTCAAGGCTTGATTACAGATTCAAAAAATGGGATTAAAAGAGTTGGGTAAAAGTTCTACGAGGACATACTGTAGGACGCTTTTGAAATTTCCTAGAATTCCAGCAACCTTGACATGAGTGATCAGCGTTCAGTCACTACAAATTACAGGGTATTACAAATTTATAACAAATTCAAAAAGTAACAAGACATTTCTCGAACATACAGGAATGTGGACGGAAAGCTGTACTTTTTTTGCGCTTGTTGTTACAGTACTAAGTAGTATGCACATTAATGAAAACGATATACACACAGAATTTTCGCCGCTACATGGTGAACAGTTGCAAAGACCATCATGACTGGCACTGCACACAAGATGCAGAGATGACGATAGTACCTAGGTCTCAGCATAATGAAATGACGGATCAAACACTGAGTTAGAGCAAAATTAAATAATTTAATCATATTCAACATTATGACAGATAACATAGCAATACTATTAATGCAATGGAATAATAGCCTACTACTTACCCCAAGTATTGAATAAGATTCAATACTGAGAAGTAGAGGTGTGCAGTCGTCCGGAATTTGTCCTCAACAGGACACGAGGTTTTTCAGCCTCAACACGAACACGAGACGAGACACGAAATCCAAACCGCTTGCGACTAACACAAAATTGATCTTGTGAGTAATTCATTTGAAATGTATCTGTCAATGCAAAACAATAGTTCATTGGGGACTATGTACACCAGCTAACAGGAATTACAAAGTAATTTGAATTAGATTAAAAATGTACTTATTTATGCTGTCACTTATTAACACTTATTATGCTGTCAATTGGCTGTATATCAGTGACCGATCTTAAAGTAATAAGAAGCCGCTTATCAAGTTATGCTGGACTCAGAGTACACTGCTTGTTGCTTGTGACAAACCCCACTGTTAAAAATGCTCGTCACTTGTAGCGGAAATGGCTGGGTTGGCATCCATGGCGCAGACGATGCGTACGCTGCACTACACGCCTGGAAGTCCGTAGGGCGCTCGGTCCACCAACTTACTGAGGTCCACACAGAAAACGTTTGATGCTCGCGGTTTGATCATGTATTTGTAATTTTTATACGCAGAATGCACATGTATAGATCTTGCAATTTGGCTGTGCAAGTACATCTATTGAAAGAATATTGTTTATTCATCCTTCATCATCGTGAAATAATGTATTCTAGATAGCCTATCTTTAGCTAGAACAGATGAAGTTATCAAGCTATCTCGATTTAAAGCTTTGCAATGAATTCTTGTCAACATGAGAATAAAAACGAATCTAATTGTGAAAACACGAACACGCATGACAAGGTTCAACACGACACGAAACACGATCATGTTCGGCTCACGAACGCACACCTGTATTGAGAAGGGGTATAAACTTAAAGCTAAAAAAGACAAGATGTGTGTGATTGTAAAACGTGGCACTAAATACATGCAAGTAAAATAGATGAATGATAAAAATGAAAAGTCAAATAAAAATAGAAATGAACAGAAAGATATCACATAGTGGTAGAAACGAAAATACGATCCATCTGGACAAACAGAGCTCGGTTTTAACCCCTCAATGACAAAGCTTTCGGCCTGATAGCAACACTTCTTCACATATGCAAAGTCTTTTATGGAGCCACTATTAAACACTATTCTATGCGAACATAGCTAAAGCTGCTTGGTGACACTTGACGATGACGACGGATCATCGATTGATCGAGTTCTCGTCATGCCGTCGTCCAACCACTTGGATTAATGCTCCTTGACATTAAGTCGTAGGGTCTCGCACACTACCCTAAGATTCACAAACACAAAGCTAACTGCATAGAATGCTGACTGCGTGCCACATTGTTTTGGTAGAGAAGTGGGATAGGATCCCTTGTGGCATTGGAACACAAATGAGTAGCCTTGTAAATGACACAGGTTGACCTTGATAATAACAGATTTCCACTGCTCGAAGACTGTTGCCAATGATAAGGAAAACAAAAGAGTAGCCCCTTCTTCTCCACTGCAGGGACCTTGTTGGTTGCAGTTGAATGTTTCCGGATAAACAGGATATCAGGATATTCTCCGAAAGTGCTTCCTCTATTGGAATGAATTACAGTGAGCAAATCCTCCAAACAGGATGAAATAAGGTCCGAAGTAGATTGACCTTGTATATCTCTTCGGGAAAAATGACGAAAAGCGCATGTGCGATAATTCTGTCTTACGGAAATGTGCGCATTTAAAAATTCATGAAATGAGTTGGACTACATTAATGAACAAAACTCACCATCAAATTCTTGTAAAGACCAGCGAATAACGCTCACGAAAGCTGACAATTTGCTTGCAAACATGATTTCTTAGTCTACATAAGTAGCACTATATCTCATGGCATTATGTTGGGAAATTTAAAATGAGCAAGAAGAATGATTTGAACCAAAAATGCCTTAAAGTCATGTTAAATCGGGTATTATTCAATTTGGCAGGATTTTTCATGATTCTTAGTCAAATAGTAGCTCATAAATAATTTATATTTATCAATCTTTAAAAATCATGATGAGTTGGTGTTATTATCATGATGATGTCTCATTGTAAGTTGCAAGACTGTCTAGAAACATGGATGGAGACGTGTTCTCACCTGCCTCTCTGTGTCGATTTGCATACAACAGACTGACGAATCATGAAAAATCCTGAATTCTAAGAGTAGATACCACAGAATTAGATTGTGTAATCGTATCAATTTGCTAGACGTGCAAACTGATTCAAACAGATGGCACATGCAGGAACTTAATAAGTGGGCAAAAAGAAAGTTTTAATACCTTGCAGAGATAGGAAAAATAGTCGTGCGTCGCTTGCGGATTGCTCTGAATTCCTTCAAAATGCTCCGATCGCCTCGATTCCTTCAGATTCGAAGAATTCAGATCATTGCGCAAAAGTTTTCTCGATGATGTTGGGCCTTCCGATCATTTTAAAAAAGTTTAGCAGGCGCATGAAAAAACGTTCACAAATGTTCACTGAAGAACTTGACATCGTCTGTCTCTTTGCTGTGTGATCCGGTTTGACAGAAGACTTCGTATGAGTGACTGTTGTTTGTCGCTCGTGTTTCCATTATTCTGGATGTGGAGCTAATAATATCTTCCCGAGTGTCAAGTTTGGAGACATTTTGGTGCAATCGATTCGTCTTGGATTGATCTGTGCAGTCGACGCTACAATTTCGTCGCAGTGTGTGTGCTTCTGGATATTTTTTGCATTTTTTGTGCCCTTCAATCTCCGTCTGAATATTGATCAGTTGCAAATTACTTGGTCTGCGGTTCATCTCATTTAATAGATAGTGTTCCGATTGTCTGGATCGTCGATTTTCGAGAGATATCTATTCTTCTTCCATTAGCTTGCACGAGAGTATCTGACAAGAATCGGCTGGTATTGTCAGCTGTGAATCATATGTTATTAAAGCAAAGGAGAAACAGTTCTCGCGCGGAAATTCTGAATTATTGATTTTTCCATGACAACCGTGACGTCATTGTCTGTTGTATTGAAAATAGTTGTTTGCGATAGAAAATAGTGGATTACCCTCCTTGTGATTCGTGCGATCTCTTCTTGTGACTTATTGTGGCATCTCGAAACTCGGTCCGTTCGAATCAAATCGTCGCCTGATTATCAATTATGTCTCCCTCACTATCAAGGAAGACTCGATCTCAGTCTGTTACATTATTCGATTTGAAGAAGCTCATTGAAACAATGCGCGATGACATGATTAATGTGACAAAATCGATTGATAAATTGAACAATCATGTTGCATCAATTGAAGGGAGAATTGGAGATGTTGCTAAGGTCCAAAAAGACTTACAGGAAGAGCTTTCTAATATAAAGCAGAATATGGTGGATCAAGGAGAGATGATCTACAAGAAGCTAAAAGATGATATTGAAAATGAAATGTTTCAAGAATTTCAAAGTAGAATGACGAAGAGAAAATACATCATCATATCTGGTGTAAGTGAATCGGAAAGCGGCAACATCTCCGACAGACAGCAGAATGACAGGGAAAGTGTTGGCAAAATTCTCACTGCTTTGGATATCAGGCAAAATGAAATTAAGGATTCATTTCGAATCGGTAAATTGATGACTGGTCGCCCTCGTCTCTTACGAGTTAAATGCAAAGATCTTAGAACGAAATCAGAGATTTTGAGAAAATCAAGAAACTTGAGAAGTGTTGATGATTTCAAAAATGTCTACATCAATCCTGATTTAACGAGAGATCAGCAGCAAAAACAAAAACTTTTGCGAGAAGAATTGAAATGGCGTAAGACTTTGGGTGACGATGTTATGATCTGGAAAAACAAGGTGATATCAAAAAGTGACTTACTTCCTTCAAGACAAGGAAATTTTCCCGACAGATTTTAACGAGCCATACCCATGCATTCCCGAAACATTTCTTGTCGAATGTTCGTTCAGTTATTAGTAAATTCGACGAAATATCATCCACAATAAAGTCATTGAATCCTGATCTCGCATGCCTGACTGAAACTTGGCTTGAAAACTCAATTGACTCTTCCTCCACATGTGTAAATGGGTACTCTCTCATCAGAACAGATCGTGTGGGTAAGAAGGGTGGTGGCGTTGGAGTATACATAAGAAAAGGCATTCCGTTTACTGTCCTCACCACTGATATAGTTCTTTCCAATTTTGTCGAATATGTCACACTTGAGCTTTCACAATGTCGAATTCTTTTGTTGTGTTTGTATATTCCACCTAATAAAAGTCAGATACTGCTACAAGAATTACGAGACAAAATCAATTATGCAATTGATGGTTACCTTACGGCGAAGCCCGAGTTCAATCTACTGATCCTTGGGGATTTCAATCAATTTAAATACACAGAATTATGTGATGATTTGAATTTGAATGACATCATCAATCAACCAACCAGAGGTACAAAGGTGTTAGATCATATTTTGGTCTCGCAGAACATTTCTGATGTATACACATCCGGCTGTGTCAGGTATTACTCTCCTATTGGGAAATCTGATCATCTTTTAATTTCTGCTATTCCCCCGAATATGTCATTTGAAACAAATCATAGCAATAGAGTACATACCGTCTATGACTACCGCACATCGAATTTACAACGCTTATGCTCTATGCTGAGACAGACTGATTGGGATATCTTGATTCCAAGTTCGCTTGGTGCTAATACTATGTGCAACGTGTTTAACCATCATATCCTTCAGATTGTCAATGAATGCATTCCTCATCGCGAAGTATCAATGTCATCTACGGACAAAGATTGGCTGTCCCCACTCACAAAATCACTGATAGATCAAAAATGGGAAGCTTACCGAGCACAAAATTGGTCTAGGTATAGGCAATTACAAATGAAAGTAAAACTTGAAATAGATAGATCGAAGCGACTCTATATCAAACGCATGAAGGATGGTCAAACTGCTTGGAAGGTTGTGAATCAAATAACAGGTCGGAAAAATTGTGGTTGAAGTAATATGGTTTCAAAATTTGGCAGTCCAACTGTTGTTGCAAATTTGATCGCAGACAAGTTAGCCGAACTTTATAAATCATCTAATGGAATTTATCCATATCGCTAAATAAATGATTCTGATGACTGGAATTTCACAATACCTGAGCATGTTGTATTAAAGCAGCTTCAGAATTTATCAATGCGTAAATCTGCTGGTCAAGATTCCATCCCAACTAAGATATACATTGAAATGGCCCCATTATTATCTATGCCACTCAAAAAAGTATTTGATGCCTCTATATCGCAGCACTTATATCCAGATGCATGGAAAAGATCCGTGATTTCAGCCCTTCCGAAGACTTCACCTGCTGACATAAGCAGATTTTGACCTATTTGCACATTGTCAACGCAAGCAAAGGTTTTTGAACGATGCATCTTTGGATTTTTGAGGCCTACTTTTGAGAAACTTTATGGCTGCTCCCAACATGGTTTCCGTAAAAATCATTCCACGACAACAGCGCTTGCTGAAATGATGCAGAATGTGTACAATTTCTACGACAATCCTGACAATATAGGTGATGATATAGTCTCTTTCGATTTGTCCGCTGCCTTTGATTCTGTAAATCATAATTTGATGCTGGAAAAATTTATTTCGCTGAATTTCCCGAATGGTCTTGTCAATTTTTTTGTGCAGCTATCTTTGCGATCGTACCTGCATTGTGAAAATTGATGGTGCTTTTTCAAGACCTATAAATATGAGTCGAGGTGTGCCACAGGGATCAGTTTTGGGTCCGGCAATTTTTGCTATCTTTGTATCTGATGCCAAACCTATGTGCAACGAAACAAGAGAGGTTACATATGCTGATGACATAAGTGTGATATTGCCTCTATCAAAGCATTGCTCTAAGAAGACTCTTGCAAACTATATCAACCAAGAAATTCAGAATGTCGAAGACTGGTGTACTCTAAATGATCTTGCTTTGAATAGGGAAAAATCAAGTGTCATTTACTGTATGAAGAACAACATAGAATGTAACTTTGATGTCACTTTACCTATGAAGTCCAAATTGAAGGTGTTGGGTGTGACGATTAACAGCAAGCTCACATGGAATGATCACATCAGAGATGTTGCTTCAAAGTGCAATCGGCGATTTTATATCTTAAGGAAGGCAAAGCGATATACAACAAGAAAAGATCTTATGACTATATATTTGATTAGATCTTTGATTAGATCTTTGATGGAATATGCCTGTCCGGTTTTCGTAGCCTTGCCAAAAATGTTGGAGAGTAAAATCAACCGAATACAGAAATGAGCACTAAAAATTATCACGAGTGATCAAGATGGCAAGGATGAATCATTATTTGCACAGGATCTTCGTGAGAGACGATTTGAAATAAGCAAGAGATTGTTCAAGAAGATTTCAAAGAACAATGGTCACCTTCTTCATAAGTATTTACCTAAAGGCTTCATTACTCTTCCCACTATAGACTGCCTCTCTGTAATTATAAGAAGGTAAAATCCTCCTTCTTTCCGTTTGTGTCTTCACTCATGAACTGTGAAATGTCGAAAAAGTCTTGAATTCCACATCACTCAGCAGTAACTTACTTTCTAGTTTTTCATTCATTTGTGAGTTTATGTAATTTCAAACATCTATTTTTTTTGTACATGTCATATTTGAAATTATCATCTATTTATAACTATGATTTTCATTTCTGATGAAAATATACACCACTATTATTATTATAACAGTCACTGAAACTTTGCACAATTTGGCGTGTTTAATGTTGAACTGGCTGCTTATTGTTCGATTGCTATATAGTATTATGTCAGCAGATTGTGCCATTTCATTTGCGTTACATGTTCCAATGCTTCCTTTCTAGTCAAACGGAAGAAGAGACGACCTGTCTAATTCTATGGTAGATACATTACTACCAATTCTGAAAGTGTCATATTTTTGCTCTGATCTTGGAAAATTATCTGATGTAAATGTTGTTCACTTTACCGTTTCAGAGTGGTCAAACTCCTCTTCATCTGGCTGCCGAAAATGATCATTCAGAAGTAATCAAACTTTTCCTAAAGCATAAACCAGACTTAGTTTTACTTGCCAATACAGTAAGTATATCCTACACATGCAATTTGTTACATATTTCATTGTTGCAAAAAACCTGACTCAAAAGCTCATTTTGTTGAAAATATATACGCTTCATTATTATTATGATATGCATTCCTCTGCGGCCATGGACGTTTGTGCAGCCGCAAGTCCTCAATCATGTTCAGCCATTTTAGATGTAATAGGCTAGTTTCGGAAAATTCCGGGCCGAACAGATGAGTCCAACGTAGGGCAAAACGGAGCGGCTACGACTGCAAAGGAATTTTCTGCTTAAATTGTTTCTGTGGATATCATTCCATTATAAGTGTTTCGAACCGAGACTGAGTCATGTACCATTAGTAACGATAGACGGAAGGGTCCAGGGGCCAGTAACACGAAGCGTTAGTTAATTTCCAGTAGTTAGCTCATTTTACGACTGGTCAACGACTCCATAACAATCTTTTAACTCCAGTAACACGAAGGTTTTCATAACGGCTCGTTACACCGTAGTTAATAGATTAAATCGTTGCATGTACAGACACAAAGAACAATAGATAGCCTTGTGTTGCTGCATCATGAAAACGTCACCTTTGCGTCATCGAGAAAGACCTTGAGAGCAGAAAATGCAAAATCGCATGTCAAGAAGCGCTTCATTCTTGACGAGACCTATCAAAGAAACACATAAAATATCGATGAAGAGAAAACCGAGATTCTCAGCAGATGAACTGGATATGCTGGCCACCAAAGTGCAAGTACATAAGAAGGTTATAACGGCGAAGTTCACTGATGTAATGACTAATAAAAGGAAGAAGGAAGCTTGGAGCAAAGTAGCAGCAGGAGTTAATGCTGTGGGAAAGGTGAAAAGAACAACAGAAGAAGTCAAGAGGAAATGGATAGACTGGAGCAGTGCATGTAAAAAGAAGGAGACAACGAGGAGAAGGCAGACCTCTATAACCGGTAGTGGAGTCATACCTGACAGGATCAAGAAAGAAATTACGCTGTCCGAGCTGGAACTGAAAGTGATCGCAATTTTGGGTGAGACGGCAATCTCGGGCCTATCCAATGGAATAGACACGGAGAAGTAGTCCGGCAGCCAGAACGAGTTTCTGCAGGGAACGAGGCCGAAAGTGAGACTTTCACAGAATGATGTACACCCTGTGCCTACTACGAATCGGCACGTCTGCCGAGTTCTAGTGAGTTCCTCTTCTTGTCAGACAATATCAAAGAAAAACACATGTAAATCCAATGGGACGCAGAATGCAGATTTTGGCTGAAATGAAATTTTGTATGTTTTCTCTGATTAAACGAAAAGTACTAAGCCCAAAATCATAATTATTTGCATGGAATGTCTTCAGGTCATTTCCTCTCATTTTCATGCACCCCTGTCTGTGAAGCTAAGCACATTCAGATTTGGCTAGCCTCTTAATGTCGGCAAACACAAACATTTTGAGCAACTTTATCCACATTCAACCACATTCTCACATACATTGCCGATTAGATGCATGATAAAAGCACATGTACATCATAGGAAATGACCTGAAGACGTTCCATGCCAAAAATTATGACTCTTGGCTTAGTACTTTTCGTTTAATCAGAGAAAACATGCAAAATTTCAGTTTAGCCAAAATCTGCAATCTGCGTCCCATTGGATTTACATGTGTTTTTCTTTGATCCTGTCTGACAAGAAAAGGAACTCGCTAGAAATCGGCAGACGCGCTGATTCGTAGTAGGCACAGGGTGTACATCATTCTGTGAAAGTCTCACTTTCGGCCTCGTTCCCTGCAGAAACTCGCTCTGGCTGCCGGACTAAAGCCTGACGCCGTGGAGGAATCCATCAATAGGCCTACTCTTCAGTCAATGGAGAATAGTAATCCTCCTGACATCTCGGCCCCTGCTGCTCGTACCAGGAACCAGAAACCGACGCCAGCAACGCCGCTTCCTCTCAAGTAGGGCTTCATGTGGAGACCGTGATAGAGCGTGAGACCCCCTCAGTGGATCTCAGCGAAGTCCCTGCAGCAGACGTGGATTCCCCTACAATGGATCTCAAGGACATTCCTATAATGGACATGGATTCCTCTCCAGTGGAACTGGAAGCTGCTACGTGCTCAAAGGCAGCAAATATGTCTCAAATATTAGCAATTGAGAAGCAAAGGTTGGCGATAGAGAAAGAACGATTGGAAAAAGAGAGTGAAAGATTGGAGATTGAGAAGAAGAAGTTTATTTTAATGAAGGTAGTGACGGAGCGTCTTCTTGCAGAAGAAACCGGCAGAGATTCGCTGTTGACTTGGTTGCAGACGCAACTTTGATTTCGTAATTTGAAATAAATTGTTTTCTTTTTGGAAATTAAAGTTTTTAAAAGAGCTTCAAGTACCATGCATAAGTGTCCTGACAGCAATATTATTCCTAATAATCATGTTTTACTTGCAAACCACTATCAATCGGTCTAACCGACATTCCCTGTCGCTCTCTTTGTTTTTCCTTCTCATTAATGAGTGGTTTCGACACCTTTATTTGCATACACCAAGACCCCACATGTACATGCAGATGCGCATGCACCCATTTTTTCTTTCAGTCTTCATTGTTTAGAGCTTGCAAGCTGTTACCATGGATTTTTGTATTTTTTCACCATTTATTACTAAATTAATTCTGTCAAATTAGTTATTTACATGTATATCCATGACAAATGTCAAAGAGATTCAAAAGAAAACCGCTCTCCATGGTCATTTATTTGACAAAATTGAAAGACATTGCAAAACAAAGGCATTCAGAAAAAGTTTGCAATTAATTCAGATCGTACTTGAATTCCTGTTTCATTCACATCGTTTCCCACTACTTCTACATTTCCTCCATGATCGTCAGAGGTGGCTTCCGCTACATTGACATCATCATTCATGAGATCGATGGATTGCTTCCGAGCTACGTTGTGAATAATTGCAGTTGCCACTATGATATTTTTGCATCGTTCTGGTGAAAACATCATGCATCCTCCAGATTTGTGCAAGCATCTGAAACGAGATTTCCAAACCCCAAATAATCTCTCTACAAGAGACTTTCTTCTTTTATGCGCCTGATTGTATGCTCGTTCCGCAGCCGTTGCTGGATTCAACAATGGGGTCATCATGAAATGGCGGCAAGGGTAAGCTGAATCTCCCAGCAACCAACCATCTCCAATTTCCCCACTTTCGAACTGACTGTGTAGGTGGCAATTTGTCCATATGTGAGAGTCATGGGTGCTGCCTGGCCACTGAGCAACGATACTTAGAAATCTCAAGCTGTCATCACATATTCCTTGAATATTCAAACAGTGATATCCTTTTCTACAGACAAACAAATGTTCTTCTTCACCACCAGGAGATTTAATTGGTACGAATGTGCCGTCGATCGCTCCAAGAACATTGGGAAATCCACTGACATTGAAAAATCGCTCTTTCAAAAGTTGCTGCTCCGTGTTTGTTCTGGGGAAAGATATGTGACTTCGAACCTTACTGCAGAGACAGCGTGAAACAGTGTGCACACATCTTGAAACTGACATTCGACTCAAGCCATGAATATCAGCAATTTCAGATTGGAAGTCGCCTTTCGCATAATATCTCAATGCCACACAAACTTGTAAGGAGACTGGAAGACCTCGGGAACGAGATGTAGGGTGTTCCAAGTCATCATTCAACTGAGAGCAAAGATCAAAAATTGCTGCTCTGTTGAGTCGGTAATTTTGTACAAGCACTTCATCTTCCATGAAATCCAAAGGATTTTGCCGATCACGAAAAGTTCTCCCCACATTCTGACCCTCCTGAAGTTCATGCAGCACTGCTAAAGCCATCTTTTAACAATGCACTTCCACAATTTCCGGTCTCAGCTTATATATGTCATGTCTTAAGTGTGATCATCATTGTCAGAATTTCTAGCAACTGTCTAACGACTGATTCCACGGTGTTGATAATTTAGTGTAGAAGGTAACGATTTTCACAGATAACTACAGCTTTGTGTTACCGGGAGTTAAGTTATCAAATGCATTACGACGGCTTAACGACGATTTCAGCGTAACTACACCTTCGTGTTACTGCCCCCAGGTGCAAGTGATCTTTCGCTTTTAATTTTTCAAAATAATGACATTTACGTGGTGTCGAACGTTTTCGCCTAGAGTTCACCTGCCATGTTTACAACAAATTAACAAAACCTGGTGGACGCTATCCGCCACAGGTGATTAGCAAAGTAATTAGATTCTTTACAGTTCGCTTAGTTCGCTTCAGTCGAAATAGACTAAATCTATCTAAAGAGAATGACAGCTATTAAGTCAATACAAGACACCAACACCCTTGATTTCTCGTTAGATATTCAATGAACTACGACCGAACCATCTTCTTTCTTAGTTTTAAACGTGTAATTCTGAACGTTCAATGAATCATTTGTATTTATCATTTTCCATTTGTATATTTGTCATTACATTTTCATAGTTTAAGGTCATGAAAATTGCCCCAGTTAAAAGGAAATGTTAATGTGAATTTTATGAAATATGAACATCATACAGCAATATTATGACTGCAGTCTATTTCAGAATCTAAATAGTCTGACTACTGTGACAATGTATCCGCAGTTTTATAACAATTGACCGCCACTTTAGCACTCACAGTGATCAATTGTTGTCAAGTCAAAATGGCTCATGTACAAAATGGTCAGTCTCTAAGGGGTTTCTAGCTGTTCCAGGGAAACCTCAGCTAAGAATTTATATGTCAGAAACATTCTCAGCAAAGTCCAAAACTGAAGTTTCTGTCATAATTTTGGCCTCTAACAGCTTGGAGACAGCTCTATTTGCCCTATCTCTGCGAGTTGTCAAAGCTAATGATTTATCGGCAGCTTTAAAACAGAAACATGGATTTTAGATATTTCTGAGAACGTTTCTGTTACTCGAATTTTATTCTGAGGCCTTCCCTGGGACTATTTTATCAAGACCGAATTTCAGGACCAACTTTTCTAAAAAGAACCCTTTGACAAGTTGTCATTAAATGAAACTTTTACGTCGGTATTTTGATAAATGTCAACTTTTATCAATATTTTACTAACTATATCTACTTCCGCTTTCTCGTGCTCTCGAGTTAAGAAATTCTCATGAATTGAAGTCTGTCCTCACACACTACTAATCAATTGCAGACAATTTTGAATTTCATAGATTTCATATCAATCATGGGAATCTAAATAATATGTGACATTTTTTCAATTTTGTGCAACAACAGGACAATGTAAGTATCGCGCTTTGATATTTGATAGCTATTGATCTTTAATTGCAAACTGGGATCATCTAGTAATCGTTTCCTATGTCAGATTGATGTTATTTCCTTTATTTCTGCTTCTCCCTGCTTGATATTATCACGATCTTAATGGATGTCTATACCCTATTGTTCCAAGTCTTTTAGTAGACGTCACTTTTTATGCGATAATAGATAGTGCACTATGGTAAACATCATTTTATGGGTTTGAAATCAGAGGCAGTTTATTGCATCACATTTGCAATTGTAGGAGTCAGAATACTACCGTAGAAGCAAGACTAGAATTCTACTAATTGTAGCAAGACTTGGACAAGACAAGTCGCAATACTACACCACCACAGCAATGCCAGTATATTTTGGTATTTGATGTTTGTTGTTACCGCGGGTATTACCTGTACATCACATTCATAACGATAACCGTAGCAATTCATTCTTTAAAACTAATGTACAGTTTTTTCAAACAAATGCATTCACTCAACACATTTAAGCGATTTGACACAACCATATTGACTTTTATTTCAATGAAAATCGGTTCCACTGAATACTTTTTCATGAACCAAAGGGAAGAATCCATGCTCACCGCACAGTCAGAATTATATGTTTGACCTTAAGTACAGTTTTCTGCGGTATCTACCCCTTTTTGTCCGCACTGCTTTGTCTTGCACTGACCGATCATACTATATGAGTGAACAAAAATATCATTAGGCCTACTATCTCATCATGTCCTAAGTTTCATTACAAGTAGACTGCTAGTTTCCTCTAAAGAAATGTTATAGCAAAATTTGCGATCAAAAGTACATTTAGCAAGTAGTAGAGTCATTGACCATCAATCAAAAACATGCTCTGAATTGAAAATATATAAATCAATCAGCGGCGCCATCGAGCTATGCAGGATTAGATCAGGAAAACGGGTTTGGTGAGCTCGAACATGCATTATCATGTATTATCACGAATAAATTTTCGACCGAAACCTTTTTCAATTACAGATTTAAAATATATACATGTATGATTGAGCTTTACGATGAATATGATACAAAGTACAAAAACAGTGCAACAGTACGGTTTAATATTAGATTACTGTTCATTCTCGCTTCTGTAGTTCAAATGCTGTGAGGGGGTCGTTTCCATCTGCTTATTGTTTGCTAGATAATCAAAGCTCTATTATTGCTTAAAAATTTTTAGATAGCCCAAAACTCAGGTTTTTGGCAATTATGTAACTTTCACGAGCATTGGTATAGTCGGTGTTGCGACCCTCGGAGATTCGAGCTACAGGAAGATATAGATAATTTATTATTGCCATGCTTTTCTCTTCTCGAAAAGAACAATCGGGATAATAATTTTCTGGGTTGAAATTGAGTACTAAGTACTGCAAAAGTGAATTAAACCGGCTCTGCAGGCTACATGGCTGTATGTTTAGCATTTAAATTTTGCGAGTGCAGTGAAGAAGCAATTATGTTTTACAGCATGCAAAAAGGCTAGTGCCAGATTCTTTCCTATCAAACCCCGGAATCGGAGTCCTGTCCCTTTGATAGAACTCCGCATCCTTGGTGCAAATAGGGAAACGTGTTGATATAACGATATAACGTGTTCAGCAAATGACATCGGTATATAGTTTCTAAATTTAGTTGCGATAGATAACTGTAATTTTGAGACTCCTAAAATCTTTGTTTCAATGTTTGTATATGGGAAGAATATTCGAATTTCATATTCTACTGCATATTGGAATTCAATGTGATTTCATTGCGTATATGTGTGGGAACCCAGGTGGGATGCGTGTATTCCCATTGACCTCAATACGTGATTTTCATTAAGATGCATGTCCTAATAATGACAACCTGATTTACTTTGATAATACTCAGACTCTCCCGTCTTCAGAAGTACGAGAGACTTATATTCAAAAACGGGTCCGCTTCTGTTACAAAATATTACTAAAGCCTGACTAACAGGCGGTCCACTCACACGTCTCTATGAGTGAGAGAGGGTGATCACAAATGCTCATCATTCACAAAAATTCAAGTCTTTTTAAAAGTTGATAAACTTGAAGGCACTTTTGCAGTTAATCTGTGCATTTCACATATCATCGAGATTCTTCAAGCTATTGAACAATACATTAAAGAAAACATTTGGCGTGCAAAAACGTTGTAAACCTATTGTGAGAGCGGCAGCCTCTTGAAATTTAACTTTCTATTTTTTTATTCTTTTTAGCATGGAATGACATGTGCTCACATCGCTGCAGCCAAAGGCAGTATTGCTGTAATCAAAGAACTGATGAAATTCAATCGAGCAATTATTACTAATGTTCGCAACAAAGTGAGTATCGTGTTTAGTCTTCTTGTCTTCTTCAAAATGTTTCGAATATCTGTTTGCTTTACACAGCCTATCACTTGATGATTCTCAAATGATGATGCTGAAAGTCCGACGTCAGAGTCAGAAGTTATGCACACTCGTAATTATACATTTCAGATGTGGAAAAACTAATTTTAAATATATGTAGACCAACACCAGCTGTGCCAAAAGCTTTTTTATTTCGTATATTTGGCATGATTGCTTTGAAGAAATTCATGCTTCGAGATTTCAAAATGATTCCTTCTCTAATGCCTACAACTTCATGAATTTCACATCTGAAGGTAACTAACTATCAATTATGAAAAATGTGAAAACAATTTTTGTTGATTAAGAGTAGTAAGTAAAACTCCACTTCTGGACCGCGCAAGATGGCCGCCGTCGTGGCTGACGTCCCCCCCCCCTCTGGCACGGCAGAGTGTCGTGGTCGGCCGCCGTGGTGCTTCGTGTCTGAGTCCCCCCCCCTCTGGAACGACAGAGGTTGTGGTCTGTCGTGGTGTGCCGGCCGGGTGGGTCCACGTTCACAACATGTTCGCTGACGTCCCCCCCCCCCTCTGCAACGACAGAGTGTGAGACTCGGGTGCGTGGGTCCGACCGCCTGGTTGACGTGGGCGACCGTCTAGGTGGACGTGGGCGACCGCCAGGATTAGTCTTGAGGCTATAGTGTGTGATGTTTTTGGTGTGTAGCGCCCAAACGAAGCATCGGATGAGAAAACGGAGTCCAGATTCGGAATCTACGTGAAATTTTGGGTTAGGAAGGATGTTTCCAGCGAAATCGGAGAGAAAAAATTTTCGGCTGACGTCCCCCCCCCCCCTGGACAGCTTGCTTCCAGTGGACGGATTTTGTCGTGCGATAGCTCGTTTGAAAGCTAAGAGTGAGACAAATTCAGTGAAAGAATCGGCTTGTTCCTATCTGTCTTCGTTCAAAAGTTAGAGCGGTTACAAGATTTTAGGTCGGAGCTCGCTCACCTGAAAAAATCCTAAGTGTCAGAGTGACTTTGTATGGGTAAAAATTTGAAAATTTTCCAAAGTGTGGAATTTCGACCTGGGACCGTCACCAAAACATTTTTCATCAAATTTCACTGACCTCCCCCCCCCCTCTGGACAGCTAGCTTCTATCTTGGCTTCTAGTGGACGGATTTTCTCGTGCAATAGCTCGTTTGAAAGCTAAGAGTGAGACAAATTCAGTGAAAGAATCGGCTTGTTCCTATCTGTCTTCGTTCAAAAGTTAGAGCGGTTACAAGATTTTAGGTCGGAGCTCGCTTACCTGAAAAAATCCTAAGTGTCAGAGTGACTTTGTATGGGTAAAAATTTGAAAATTTTCCAAAGTGTGGAATTTCGACCTGGGACCGTCACCAAAACATTTTTCATCAAATTTCACTGACCTCCCCCCCCCCTCTGGACAGCTTGCTTCGATTTTGGCTTCTAGTGGACGGATTTTGTCGTGCGATAGCTCGTTTGAAAGCTAAGAGTGAGACAAATTCAGTGAAACAATCGGCTTGTTCCTATCTGTCTTCGTTCAAAAGTTAGAGCGGTTACAAGATTTTAGGTCGGAGCTCGCTCACCTGAAAAAATCCTAAGTGTCAGAGTGACTTTGTATGGGTAAAAATTTGAAAATTTTCCAAAGTGTGGAATTTCGACCTGGGACCGTCACCAAAACATTTTTCATCAAATTTCACTGACCTCCCCCCCCCCTCTGGACAGCTAGCTTCGATTTTGGCTTCCAGTGGACGGATTTTGTCGTGCGATAGCTCGTTTGAAAGCTAAGAGTGAGACAAATTCAGTGAAAGAATCGGCTTGTTCCTATCTGTCTTCGTTCAAAAGTTAGAGCGGTTACAAGATTTTAGGTCGGAGCTCGCTCACCTGAAAAATCCTAAGTGTCAGAGTGACTTTGTATGGGTAAAATTTTGAAAATTTTCCAAAGTGTGGAATTTCGACCTGGGACCGTCACCAAAACATTTTTCATCAAATTTCGCTGACCCCCCCCCTCCCCCCCCCCTCGTTCGGACAAAATTTCTTGAAACAAACTTTGGTAAAGGTCCCAGGTCAAAATTCGGAAGTTTTAAATTTTTCAAAATTTTCACCACACTGGAGCTCCCACACTTAGGAATTTTTTCACTTGTGGCATGTTACATGGACATGTGCTGGCGGACCAACTTCCCGTGGTCATATGAGAATGGTTCAGGTGTCATATTGTAAAGAATGATGAGACAAATCGTTTGCAACAAACCGCATGTCGCTACGATGAATACTTTCGGAGATAGAGCCATTTTAAGTTTTCTTCCGAGCATATATAAACCCCCGACATCGTAAGTCTGATCACTTCATCGAAAGACGAGGTAAGCGACGGTCGTCGCTCTGAGCTCCCGATATCGGGTGCAAAGGACTCTATCTTTTGAAGTAGGCAAGCTATCTTGCTACTTCAAAGTTTGTATGATAGAGTTTGATAGTGTCTTTACTACTGATAAAATTTTTTAAAAGTAGTATGAGTAGTAAAATGCGGAATTTTTTAAAAATTCTTAATTTTCACTTTTTTCAAAGTTTTAACATATAGACTAAGGTTTTCAAGTATCCTGAGTTCAAATATGCTATCAGATTTGAAATTTAACTAAGTCTAAGGCAGCTTTGAGGGGTTAGATCCCAGCTACTGATCACTACCTTTGACTCGGCGTTCCTGTTACCACTTCGGGGCAGTGACAATGATGTCTTCAGCTGTAAAGAGCGGGTATCGGGGAAGATCTCTCACTTCCCTAGTGATCGGTACAAGGCCTTCGGGCTGTCGACGGGATCGAGTGCCACTCACTACACTCACATCTATCATTCCTCACTAAGTGTTGATATTATGTTGAATGTTGACTAAGTTGAATGTTGAATGATGATATTATGTTCTAGGCTGTATACTACATTCAAATCTGCTATCAGAAATTTAACTAAGGCAGCTTTGAGGGGTTAGATCCCAGCTACTGATCACTACCTTTGACTCGGCGTTCCTGTTACCACTTCGGGGCAGTGACAATGATGTCTTTAGCTGTAAAGAGCGGGTATCGGGGAAGATCTCTCACTTCCCTAGTGATCGGTACAAGGCCTTCGGGCTGTCGACGGGATCGAGTGCCACTCACTACACTCACATCTATCATTCCTGACTAAGTGTAATGCTTTAGGAATATGACTGTACTACATGATTTAAAACTTATACTAATTTCATTATCTTACAGTTAACGAGAAATCTCAGTAACGACAAAAATGGTCAATAACGATAGAAACAAAAAATTTCACATAAAAATGTGCTCTTGTGGACGAATCAACCGCCGAGACGGTCTCAGGGACCACATAAGGAAGGCAGGGGCCGACCACATGGTTATCCTGAATAGGATTGCCTGTGTGAAGTGCAGGGTGCTGTTGGTTGTTGGGCAGGAGGCCGAGTTTTATCGGAGGCATGGTGAGTGTGTAGGAGGGTTGGTGACCGATTTGAGGTTTACGCAGTTGATTGTGGAAGAGAGGGAGCGAATGTTGGCGAATGTTGCGAATGTTGTTGAGAATGTTGTTGAGAATGCTAGTGGGAATGTTGTTGAGAATGCTAGTGGGAATGCTGTGGAGAATGCTAGTGGGAATGCTGTGGAGAATGAGGTAGAGAATGCTGTGGCCGGTTTGAAGGCTGACAAGTGGCGGAAGAGAGTGTTAGAGAGTGATGATGAGGATGATGTGGATTTGGATAGGGAGCGAGTGAGGAAGTGTGTGAGGAAGTTGAGCTCTTCGTCATCGGAGGTATCCAATATTGTTATTAGCGACCCCCCGAAGAGCTCATCTTCCCCAATAGTGAAGGGTGGTGGGGTACGGAAGCAGTCGGCGCGGTGGGATGAGGACATGGAAAAGAAGCATGTGTCGCAGCAAGCGGCACATGCTTTGTTGGTAGATCGCTATGAAAGTTTGAGGAAGGTGAATGAGAGAACGTTGAGTGAGTTGAGTGAGCTGAAAATGAAGGAGGTGAAATGTAAGGAGGTGGCAGATGAGAATATCCGTATGAGGCGTGTTGTGAAAGAGTTGAAGGAGAATGTGCGAGTGTTGGAAGACAAGAATGATGAGTGTGAGAAGAGGGCGAGTGCTGCGGAGAGGAGAATGGGAGAGGCAGAAGCGAAGTTTGAGGAGATGATGAAGGAGATGAGTGTGTTGAGAGCGAGGAATGTTGAGTTGGAGAGGACTGTGGCTCGGCGGGGTGATGAGAGGCAGGCGTGTGAGAAGTTGGAGCGCATGAGGGATGAGTGGGAACGTGTGAATGAGGATCGTTTGTTTGAGTTCCACATCCCTATTCGGGATAACCATCTGGCCGGCGAAGTCCTCGTCAATAAAAGCCTGGACGAATCAATTATTTGCTATCATGGACATCCGAGCAAGAAATGCCTCCACGCTACACTAAGAATGCGCGGGCATCTCCACAAATTTTCAATCAGGAAGCCCGCGAGACTGCCTAAGGATGACTAACTTGGTAAGTGAAAAAGTAAATAAGATAGTATATCCTATTCTAATACATATCATTTTCATTGCAGATCTTTGCCTGCCTTCACCACCCCATCAATTTACTCCCGAGAACGAACCATCGGCTCTCTTAAGGGCCACCTAGGGGCAAGACATGATAGAACCTCCACGCGGTTTGCCCTGGGCAGTCTTCGGACTGGCGAATACTATCATTAAGTTGAATCTGCTATCAGTCAACTTGAACGTTGCGTCGCGTTAGAGGGGTATATAAACCACTGCCTCTCATTTCATTTCATTTCAATCATGCAGACGCCGAACAGTCAAGTCAGCTCTCCTCGCGGACCGCAGTTAAGGCCGCGAAATTTATTTGAGGAGTTCGTCAGGCTAGAGGAGCAAGACAGAGTCCACAACAATCTTGCTCGGATTGGCAATCCGATGACAGCAACTGCTGTCAATCCAACGGAATGGCGCTACATTCCAATTTTTAGTCATGTGCCAGTTAGTGTGGAAGTCGACAGTGCTACCAAAGAGAGAGTCTTTGACTCTCTCAGCAGAATTGGTAGGCTGTAGGATGACGACTCCCGAGAACGAACCATCGGCTCTCTTAAGGGCCACCATGGGGCAAGACATGATAGAACCTCCTCGCGGTTTGCCCTGGGCAGTCTTCGGACTGGCGAATACTATCATTAAGTTGAATCTGCTATCAGTCAACTTGAACATTATGCAGTCGATTGCTATCCCTGAAGCATTCTGATTCGCTGTTGAGCAATTCATTGTTGAAAACCCTATATAAGCCAGAAGATTGTAGCGCTTCTCATTCAATTTGAAGTCACGATGGAAGCGACATCTGCCGACAACATTCCCGTCTTCACCGATGAAGACAACGGTATTCCCAACTTCATCATCCTCGACGAGTGGGATGAGGATGAGAAGAAGGGGAAGATCAAGAGGATCGTTTGGACGGATGAGGTGTGGACTCCTAAAACCACCCGCATCCGAAAGGTGCCAGATGCACCAGTACGACCTCGGCGGTATAGGGTTTATGACAACCTAAGCGTCATACCCATTGACTATTCAAGCCAATAGTCAACTTAATTGTCACCGAGAACGAACCATCGGCTCTCTTAAGGGCCACCATGGGGCAAGACATGATAGAACCTCCTCGCGGTTTGCCCTGGGCAGTCTTCGGACTGGCGAATACTATCATTAAGTTGAATCTGCTATCAGTCAACTTGAACGTTGCAAATGCAGTTCGGTGTAATACTTCCTTTCGACGGGCGTTCCTGTAAAGGGCGGCGGTGAAACCCGTAGCTATGTATACCGCAAGGGACATTCGGCAATGGTCAATCTTGTTAAACCTCTCTGCGTCATGTTTGCAAGTGATTGCCTCTGTCTCAACGTAGTATGCATTCGCGCCAGGGCGACATTTAGCCAACTGTCGAAGGTTGCCTAAAACTTTCCATTGCATACGTTATGAGAACCATGAGTTCTACCTGTCTCTATCAATGAGACGAATTGATGAATGGAATGAAATGGGAGGACACTCACGCGCCACACGCAACATAACACACTTCTCTCTTCCGTAGTCTAACAAGCTCTTTACACATGGATCGCAGTCGATTGCTATCCCTGTATCAGAAGTGTAAGCTATCTTAATTTATTTGACACTATTTTATCTACCATCATCGTCCATATGAAATGTTTTTAGATTTACAAGTTAGACTAAGCGTGCTACTATTTCCAAATGAAAAAGTATACATGGTTAAATCATCCACTTAAGCCCATCCATAGTCTAACAAGCTCTTTACACATGGATCGCAGTCGATTGCTATCCCTGTATCAGAAGTGTAAGCTATCTTAATTTATTTGACACTATTTTATCTACCATCATCGTCCATATGAAATGTTATAAGATTTACAAGTTAGACTAAGCGTGCTACTATTTCCAAATGAAAAAGTATACATGGTTAAATCATCCACTTAAGCCCATCCATAGTCTAACAAGGTCTTTACACATGGATCGCAGTCGATTGCTATCCCTGTATCAGAAGTGTAAGCTATCTTAATTTATTTGACACTATTTTATCTACCATCATCGTCCATATGAAATGTTTTTAGATTTACAAACGGGTCCCGTAACTAAGGGACCCGTTACTAAGGGTCGGGCCCCTTTAGAGAATATATAAGAAGGAGTTTGAATGTAGATGAATTATACCGTTGAAGAAGACTACTCAGATACAATATGGCAGTAGCCGGTGAAGTAACGATATCTACAACGTCAGCATCAACGTCAGCATCAACGTCAGCATCTATTTTCTTCCCATTGCTTCGGGATCGAGTACCTGCAATGGTGTATCGAGATATTCCCCTTTTCGCTGGGGATGTGATCCTATCAGATAAGATATCATGTGTGGTGGTCAAGCGGGCTGTGGTACAGACAGAGACTCACATATTTCCAACTACGATTGACACTTTTTATTTTACTAAATCACCTGTATATCGTATACATTCAAGTACGAATGACCCACCGGAGAAGCCACTATACATGGAACGAGATGTGCCTATGTACGAAGGGGATGTAATTCTGGGGTACTCCCCTACAAGAATGATGATACGTCGTGCACCAGGATGGGTGGATGATGGAAGGTGGATGGGGGCGTATGTGGAAGTTGAACATCATTCAAAGCCACTCATGGACCCACCGTATGAGACGCAACGATTCCGTCTAGATGGTGAAGCATGGATTCGTGTCATTCCCAACGGATGGTACAGAGACATTGATGAAGAGAGAGGTGATTATAAGTCCTTTAGTGAAATAAGTGGAGAATTTGTATTTCAATGAACTTTTATGTATATATTGAATGAACTTTTATTGAATAAACATACTTCATACATGTGATCATTTTCCTTTGAGTTATACTATAATGAATAGGATGGTATTAGAAGAAGATGGATATGGGTATAAATAAGTTAAGTGAAAATAGATGGGAATATAATCATCATGAGTGAGGTTCCAGAGTGTGAGGTTCCAGAGTGTGAGGTACGTTATCCAATACGTCATTGGAAAGGTAAATTTTGGCAATATCACCGTACCATTCCATTATTTCATGGAGACAAGATAATTTCAGAGACGAAGAACTGTGTAGTGATATCACGCCGTAAGATAGAATTGGAAAATGAAATAATTCCAACGTATATTGACACATTCTATTTTGAAGTAACACCGACATATCAGCATCCAATTACAACAACGGTGGAGAAACCGAAAGACTGTCTTTATTTTGAACGTGATTACATTCCAATGTATGAAGGAGATGTAGTTATATCATGGAATCCTACAGAAACATGTATTCGACGTTCTCCAGGTAGAAAGCGTGAAGATGGAGGAGGTTTGGCACGGGCTATGTATATAGTATATCAACATACTCCAGAAGTGTATAAACGACCGAAATTGACACGACGATTTCGTTTGGATATTGAGAAGAAGGTGTGGGTTCAGATTCTTCATACTGATACATTGACTGACATTGAATGGACGGGTGGACAAACGAGGTGATTTCAGGGTCCCCTGAAGGGGACCCATGAAGGGATCGGGTCCTTTGAGAGATGTATATAAGAGTGGATGAAATGAGTGTCACAATCATAATCATGGTAGAAACAAGAGAAGAGTTGAGAGTAAGGCAGCGTGAGGAGATGAAGACCATCAAACAAATGATTGAAAGATATAAGAGGAGAGCCTATAAATCGAAGAATCCAGAGAAGATCAGAGAGTGTGAGGACACATGCGACTTTGTGCTGAAAGCGACGATAGTGAGTCATCAACGACAATCAAATTATTGGAGAGATGGATTGTGGAAGGGACCCGATAGAGGACCCGATACCTTTTAGAGGACCTGATACCTTTTAGAGGACCCGATCCACTAAAAACTGTATATAAATGACTTTTGAAATCATTTACTTCATATTTTGACTTGAGCTAGTGAACATGCCCGACGTAACGATGATCCAACCTTTACGGATTCGCATTCCCGAAGTGTTAGTGCCAGAGAGCGACGAGGAAGACTGGCCAACTGATCTTCCGTCTGGATGGGGATCGTGGCCCGATTTGAGTGAATTGACTGATGAAGGACTTCCAGAGTTGGTGACGCCTACCCCGATGGACAATCTTCCTCCAAGGTTTTCACCAGACATTACACAGTTGGACAGATTTTTAAATTCACCATCTTCCAGTCGGACGAATTTTAGTGAAATGACGGATGAAGAGTGGGTGACGTACGAAAAGGAGAAGGAGAAGGAGAATAATCCACCTAACTCGAGGGCAGGATCTCCGGTGGTCCCATTGGGATTACGTATGCTTATCCCACAATTGCCGCATCGACAGTTTCATGGACGCATTTCATCAGAATCAAATATACGACGTGAGGTGGATTTGGTGGATGAAGCGTTGGTGCATGCCATTGATATGAACAGTGTTTTCTCATGATTTACTTTCTCATGATTTACTTTCTCGTGTGTGCTTCTTCAATAAACTTACATGGTAAGCCTTGATTCTTTTGAATGAAAGGGTATGGGATGTAGAAGTTTAAGTAATCATATACATAGCAGATTGTATGAATCATGCCATGTTATAGACGAAGACGAAGACGTCAGAGAGGGGGTATTCTTTTACCTCTAGCGGGAATGCTTGGTAAACATTTTGCAGGAACTATTACAAAGGGTGTTTCACGACATATAGCAAGGAAAGCCATTAGACGCATTAAGCGAAAGCGCTAAGTAACAGTGAATGGAATGTTATTATGACAATGCCATATCGTACTAGACGAAGACGAAGACGAAGACGACGTCAGAGGGGTGGTCTTATCATTTCAATTTTACCACGTGTCCTTAATAAAGTAATGAAAGTAATGACACATCGAGATCTAGGTGCAGGTCCTACATTGCTGCATAGATTTGGTGACGAATAAGATTTACTAGTTTGCAATTTAGACTAAGCGTTCTATTATTTGTAAATGAAAGATATAGTTTCAATAGTTTACACGTTAAAAATAAAAATTCAATAGTGTGTATGTTAAGAATAAAGTTCTATCTGTTTGTATGTTAGAAATAAAATGAAGTTTCATCAGTTTACAAGTTAAGAATAAAGTTTTATCTGTTTGTATGTTAGAAATAAAACAAAGTTTCAACGGTTAACAAGTTAAAAATAAAGTTTCAATAGTTAACACGTTAAAAATAAAGTTTCAATAGTGTGTATGTTAAGAATAAAGTTCTATCTGTTTCTATGTTAGAAATAAAATGAAGGTTCATCAGTTTACAAGTTAAGAATAAAGTTTTATCTGTTTGTATGTTAGAATTAAAACAAAGTTTCAACCGTTTACAAGTTAAAAATGAAGTTTCAATAGTGTATATGTTAAGAATAAAGTTCTATCTGTTTATATGTTAGAAATAAAAATGAAGGTTCACCAGTTTACAAGTTAAGAATAAAGTTTTATCTGCTTGTATGTCAGAAATGAAATAAAGTTTCACCAGTTTACAAGTTAAAAATGAAGTTTCAATAGTGTGTACGTTAGAAATAAAGTTTCAATAGTGTGTATGTTAAGAATAAAGTTTTATCTGTTTGTATGTTAGAATTAAAAAACCGGTTTCAACCGTATACAAGTTAAAAATAAAGTTTCAATAGTTAACACGTTAAAAATAAAGTTTCAATAGTGTGTATGTTAAGAATAAAGTTCTATCTGCTTCTATGTTAGAAATAAAATGAAGTTTCATCAGTTTACAAGTTAATAATAAAGTTGTATCTGTTTGTATGTTAGACATAAAATAAAGTTTTAGCTGTTTGTATGTTAAAAATAAAATAAAGTTTCAATAGTGTGTATGTTAAGATTAAAGTTCTATCTGCTTCTATGTTAGAAATAAAATGAAGTTTCATCAGTTTACAAGTTAATAATAGAGTTTTATCTGTTTCTATGTTAGAAATAAAATGAAGCTTCACCAGTTTACAAGTTAAGAATAAAGTTTTATCAGCTTGTATGTTAGAAATAAAATGAAGTTTCACCAGTTTACAATTTAAAAATAAAGTTTCAATAGTGTGTACGTTAGAAATAAAGTTTCAACCGTTTACAAGTTGAAAAATAAAGTTTTAACAGTGTCTACGTTAGAAATAAAGTTTTATCTGTTTGTAAAGTACGATCGTAGGATTTACTAGTTTGCAAGTTAGACTCAGCATTCTACTAGTTGTAAATGAAAATATCGTTTCAACAGTTTACAGATTAAAATAAACTTTTAACAGTGTGTACGTTAGAAATAAAGTTTTAGCTGTTTATATGTTAGAAACAAAATAAAGTTTCAACAGTTTACAAGTTGAAAAATAAAGTTTCAACAGTGTGTACGTTAGAAATAAATGAAAGTAAAAACTTCATCGTATGAGTATTCAAAGCATGTTTTGTAAATCAAATGTGTGTAGTCCTGACATGATAGAATCGCGTTAGAAATAAAGTTTCAGCCGTTTACAAGTTAAAAATAAAGTTTCAACGGTGTGTACGTTAGAAATAAAGTTTTAGCTGTTTATATGTTAGAAACAAAATAAAGTTTCAACAGTTTACAAGTTGAAAAATAAAGTTTCAACAGTGTGTACGTTAGAAATAAATGAAAGTAAAAACTTCATCGTATGAGTATTCAAAGCATGTTTTGTAAATCAATTGTGTGTAGTCCTGACATGATAGAATTAAGCTTGACAAACGCGTTTTGTCAAGTTTGATTCTATCATGTCAGGACTACACACAATTGATTTACAAAACATGCTTTGAATACTCATACGATGAAGTTTTTACTTTCATTTATTTCTAACGTACACACTGTTGAAACTTTATTTTTCAACTTGTAAACTGTTGAAACTTTATTTTGTTTCTAACATATAAACAGCTAAAACTTTATTTCTAACGTACACACCGTTGAAACTTTATTTTTAACTTGTAAACGGCTGAAACTTTATTTCTAACGCGATTCTATCATGTCAGGACTACACACATTTGATTTACAAAACATGCTTTGAATACTCATACGATGAAGTTTTTACTTTCATTTATTTCTAACGTACACACTGTTGAAACTTTATTTTTCAACTTGTAAACTGTTGAAACTTTATTTTGTTTCTAACATATAAACAGCTAAAACTTTATTTCTAACGTACACACTGTTAAAAGTTTATTTTAATCTGTAAACTGTTGAAACGATATTTTCATTTACAACTAGTAGAATGCTGAGTCTAACTTGCAAACTAGTAAATCCTACGATCGTACTTTACAAACAGATAAAACTTTATTTCTAACGTAGACACTGTTAAAACTTTATTTTTCAACTTGTAAACGGTTGAAACTTTATTTCTAACGTACACACTATTGAAACTTTATTTTTAAATTGTAAACTGGTGAAACTTCATTTTATTTCTAACATACAAGCTGATAAAACTTTATTCTTAACTTGTAAACTGGTGAAGCTTCATTTTATTTCTAACATAGAAACAGATAAAACTCTATTATTAACTTGTAAACTGATGAAACTTCATTTTATTTCTAACATAGAAGCAGATAGAACTTTAATCTTAACATACACACTATTGAAACTTTATTTTATTTTTAACATACAAACAGCTAAAACTTTATTTTATGTCTAACATACAAACAGATACAACTTTATTATTAACTTGTAAACTGATGAAACTTCATTTTATTTCTAACATAGAAGCAGATAGAACTTTATTCTTAACATACACACTATTGAAACTTTATTTTTAACGTGTTAACTATTGAAACTTTATTTTTAACTTGTATACGGTTGAAACCGGTTTTTTAATTCTAACATACAAACAGATAAAACTTTATTCTTAACATACACACTATTGAAACTTTATTTCTAACGTACACACTATTGAAACTTCATTTTTAACTTGTAAACTGGTGAAACTTTATTTCATTTCTGACATACAAGCAGATAAAACTTTATTCTTAACTTGTAAACTGGTGAACCTTCATTTTTATTTCTAACATATAAACAGATAGAACTTTATTCTTAACATATACACTATTGAAACTTCATTTTTAACTTGTAAACGGTTGAAACTTTGTTTTAATTCTAACATACAAACAGATAAAACTTTATTCTTAACTTGTAAACTGATGAACCTTCATTTTATTTCTAACATAGAAACAGATAGAACTTTATTCTTAACATACACACTATTGAAACTTTATTTTTAACGTGTTAACTATTGAAACTTTATTTTTAACTTGTTAACCGTTGAAACTTTGTTTTATTTCTAACATACAAACAGATAAAACTTTATTCTTAACTTGTAAACTGATGAAACTTCATTTTATTTCTAACATACAAACAGATAGAACTTTATTCTTAACATACACACTATTGAATTTTTATTTTTAACGTGTAAACTATTGAAACTATATCTTTCATTTACAAATAATAGAACGCTTAGTCTAAATTGCAAACTAGTAAATCTTATTCGTCACCAAATCTATGCAGCAATGTAGGACCTGCACCTAGATCTCGATGTGTCATTACTTTCATTACTTTATTAAGGACACGTGGTAAAATTGAAATGATAAGACCACCCCTCTGACGTCGTCTTCGTCTTCGTCTTCGTCTAGTACGATATGGCATTGTCATAATAACATTCCATTCACTGTTACTTAGCGCTTTCGCTTAATACGTCTAATGGCTTTCCTTGCTATATGTCGTGAAACACCCTTTGTAATAGTTCCTGCAAAATGTTTACCAAGCATTCCCGCTAGAGGTAAAAGAATACCCCCTCTCTGACGTCTTCGTCTTCGTCTATAACATGGCATGATTCATACAATCTGCTATGTATATGATTACTTAAACTTCTACATCCCATACCCTTTCATTCAAAAGAATCAAGGCTTACCATGTAAGTTTATTGAAGAAGCACACACGAGAAAGTAAATCATGAGAAAGTAAATCATGAGAAAACACTGTTCATATCAATGGCATGCACCAACGCTTCATCCACCAAATCCACCTCACGTCGTATATTTGATTCTGATGAAATGCGTCCATGAAACTGTCGATGCGGCAATTGTGGGATAAGCATACGTAATCCCAATGGGACCACCGGAGATCCTGCCCTCGAGTTAGGTGGATTATTCTCCTTCTCCTTCTCCTTTTCGTACGTCACCCACTCTTCATCCGTCATTTCACTAAAATTCGTCCGACTGGAAGATGGTGAATTTAAAAATCTGTCCAACTGTGTAATGTCTGGTGAAAACCTTGGAGGAAGATTGTCCATCGGGGTAGGCGTCACCAACTCTGGAAGTCCTTCATCAGTCAATTCACTCAAATCGGGCCACGATCCCCATCCAGACGGAAGATCAGTTGGCCAGTCTTCCTCGTCGCTCTCTGGCACTAACACTTCGGGAATGCGAATCCGTAAAGGTTGGATCATCGTTACGTCGGGCATGTTCACTAGCTCAAGTCAAAATATGAAGTAAATGATTTCAAAAGTCATTTATATACAGTTTTTAGTGGATCGGGTCCTCTAAAAGGTATCAGGTCCTCTAAAAGGTATCGGGTCCTCTATCGGGTCCCTTCCACAATCCATCTCTCCAATAATTTGATTGTCGTTGATGACTCACTATCGTCGCTTTCAGCACAAAGTCGCATGTGTCCTCACACTCTCTGATCTTCTCTGGATTCTTCGATTTATAGGCTCTCCTCTTATATCTTTCAATCATTTGTTTGATGGTCTTCATCTCCTCACGCTGCCTTACTCTCAACTCTTCTCTTGTTTCTACCATGATTATGATTGTGACACTCATTTCATCCACTCTTATATACATCTCTCAAAGGACCCGATCCCTTCATGGGTCCCCTTCAGGGGACCCTGAAATCACCTCGTTTGTCCACCCGTCCATTCAATGTCAGTCAATGTATCAGTATGAAGAATCTGAACCCACACCTTCTTCTCAATATCCAAACGAAATCGTCGTGTCAATTTCGGTCGTTTATACACTTCTGGAGTATGTTGATATACTATATACATAGCCCGTGCCAAACCTCCTCCATCTTCACGCTTTCTACCTGGAGAACGTCGAATACATGTTTCTGTAGGATTCCATGATATAACTACATCTCCTTCATACATTGGAATGTAATCACGTTCAAAATAAAGACAGTCTTTCGGTTTCTCCACCGTTGTTGTAATTGGATGCTGATATGTCGGTGTTACTTCAAAATAGAATGTGTCAATATACGTTGGAATTATTTCATTTTCCAATTCTATCTTACGGCGTGATATCACTACACAGTTCTTCGTCTCTGAAATTATCTTGTCTCCATGAAATAATGGAATGGTACGGTGATATTGCCAAAATTTACCTTTCCAATGACGTATTGGATAACGTACCTCACACTCTGGAACCTCACACTCTGGAACCTCACTCATGATGATTATATTCCCATCTATTTTCACTTAACTTATTTATACCCATATCCATCTTCTTCTAATACCATCCTATTCATTATAGTATAACTCAAAGGAAAATGATCACATGTATGAAGTATGTTTATTCAATAAAAGTTCATTCAATATATACATAAAAGTTCATTGAAATACAAATTCTCCACTTATTTCACTAAAGGACTTATAATCACCTCTCTCTTCATCAATGTCTCTGTACCATCCGTTGGGAATGACACGAATCCATGCTTCACCATCTAGACGGAATCGTTGCGTCTCATACGGTGGGTCCATGAGTGGCTTTGAATGATGTTCAACTTCCACATACGCCCCCATCCACCTTCCATCATCCACCCATCCTGGTGCACGACGTATCATCATTCTTGTAGGGGAGTACCCCAGAATTACATCCCCTTCGTACATAGGCACATCTCGTTCCATGTATAGTGGCTTCTCCGGTGGGTCATTCGTACTTGAATGTATACGATATACAGGTGATTTAGTAAAATAAAAAGTGTCAATCGTAGTTGGAAATATGTGAGTCTCTGTCTGTACCACAGCCCGCTTGACCACCACACATGATATCTTATCTGATAGGATCACATCCCCAGCGAAAAGGGGAATATCTCGATACACCATTGCAGGTACTCGATCCCGAAGCAATGGGAAGAAAATAGATGCTGACGTTGATGCTGACGTTGATGCTGACGTTGTAGATATCGTTACTTCACCGGCTACTGCCATATTGTATCTGAGTAGTCTTCTTCAACGGTATAATTCATCTACATTCAAACTCCTTCTTATATATTCTCTAAAGGGGCCCGACCCTTAGTAACGGGTCCCTTAGTTACGGGACCCGTTTGTAAATCTAAAAACATTTCATATGGACGATGATGGTAGATAAAATAGTGTCAAATAAATTAAGATAGCTTACACTTCTGATACAGGGATAGCAATCGACTGCGATCCATGTGTAAAGACCTTGTTAGACTATGGATGGGCTTAAGTGGATGATTTAACCATGTATACTTTTTCATTTGGAAATAGTAGCACGCTTAGTCTAACTTGTAAATCTTATAACATTTCATATGGACGATGATGGTAGATAAAATAGTGTCAAATAAATTAAGATAGCTTACACTTCTGATACAGGGATAGCAATCGACTGCGATCCATGTGTAAAGAGCTTGTTAGACTATGGATGGGCTTAAGTGGATGATTTAACCATGTATACTTTTTCATTTGGAAATAGTAGCACGCTTAGTCTAACTTGTAAATCTAAAAACATTTCATATGGACGATGATGGTAGATAAAATAGTGTCAAATAAATTAAGATAGCTTACACTTCTGATACAGGGATAGCAATCGACTGCGATCCATGTGTAAAGAGCTTGTTAGACTACGGAAGAGAGAAGTGTGTTATGTTGCGTGTGGCGCGTGAGTGTCCTCCCATTTCATTCCATTCATCAATTCGTCTCATTGATAGAGACAGGTAGAACTCATGGTTCTCATAACGTATGCAATGGAAAGTTTTAGGCAACCTTCGACAGTTGGCTAAATGTCGCCCTGGCGCGAATGCATACTACGTTGAGACAGAGGCAATCACTTGCAAACATGACGCAGAGAGGTTTAACAAGATTGACCATTGCCGAATGTCCCTTGCGGTATACATAGCTACGGGTTTCACCGCCGCCCTTTACAGGAACGCCCGTCGAAAGGAAGTATTACACCGAACTGCATTTGCAACGTTCAAGTTGACTGATAGCAGATTCAACTTAATGATAGTATTCGCCAGTCCGAAGACTGCCCAGGGCAAACCGCGAGGAGGTTCTATCATGTCTTGCCCCATGGTGGCCCTTAAGAGAGCCGATGGTTCGTTCTCGGTGACAATTAAGTTGACTATTGGCTTGAATAGTCAATGGGTATGACGCTTAGGTTGTCATAAACCCTATACCGCCGAGGTCGTACTGGTGCATCTGGCACCTTTCGGATGCGGGTGGTTTTAGGAGTCCACACCTCATCCGTCCAAACGATCCTCTTGATCTTCCCCTTCTTCTCATCCTCATCCCACTCGTCGAGGATGATGAAGTTGGGAATACCGTTGTCTTCATCGGTGAAGACGGGAATGTTGTCGGCAGATGTCGCTTCCATCGTGACTTCAAATTGAATGAGAAGCGCTACAATCTTCTGGCTTATATAGGGTTTTCAACAATGAATTGCTCAACAGCGAATCAGAATGCTTCAGGGATAGCAATCGACTGCATAATGTTCAAGTTGACTGATAGCAGATTCAACTTAATGATAGTATTCGCCAGTCCGAAGACTGCCCAGGGCAAACCGCGAGGAGGTTCTATCATGTCTTGCCCCATGGTGGCCCTTAAGAGAGCCGATGGTTCGTTCTCGGGAGTCGTCATCCTACAGCCTACCAATTCTGCTGAGAGAGTCAAAGACTCTCTCTTTGGTAGCACTGTCGACTTCCACACTAACTGGCACATGACTAAAAATTGGAATGTAGCGCCATTCCGTTGGATTGACAGCAGTTGCTGTCATCGGATTGCCAATCCGAGCAAGATTGTTGTGGACTCTGTCTTGCTCCTCTAGCCTGACGAACTCCTCAAATAAATTTCGCGGCCTTAACTGCGGTCCGCGAGGAGAGCTGACTTGACTGTTCGGCGTCTGCATGATTGAAATGAAATGAAATGAGAGGCAGTGGTTTATATACCCCTCTAACGCGACGCAACGTTCAAGTTGACTGATAGCAGATTCAACTTAATGATAGTATTCGCCAGTCCGAAGACTGCCCAGGGCAAACCGCGTGGAGGTTCTATCATGTCTTGCCCCTAGGTGGCCCTTAAGAGAGCCGATGGTTCGTTCTCGGGAGTAAATTGATGGGGTGGTGAAGGCAGGCAAAGATCTGCAATGAAAATGATATGTATTAGAATAGGATATACTATCTTATTTACTTTTTCACTTACCAAGTTAGTCATCCTTAGGCAGTCTCGCGGGCTTCCTGATTGAAAATTTGTGGAGATGCCCGCGCATTCTTAGTGTAGCGTGGAGGCATTTCTTGCTCGGATGTCCATGATAGCAAATAATTGATTCGTCCAGGCTTTTATTGACGAGGACTTCGCCGGCCAGATGGTTATCCCGAATAGGGATGTGGAACTCAAACAAACGATCCTCATTCACACGTTCCCACTCATCCCTCATGCGCTCCAACTTCTCACACGCCTGCCTCTCATCACCCCGCCGAGCCACAGTCCTCTCCAACTCAACATTCCTCGCTCTCAACACACTCATCTCCTTCATCATCTCCTCAAACTTCGCTTCTGCCTCTCCCATTCTCCTCTCCGCAGCACTCGCCCTCTTCTCACACTCATCATTCTTGTCTTCCAACACTCGCACATTCTCCTTCAACTCTTTCACAACACGCCTCATACGGATATTCTCATCTGCCACCTCCTTACATTTCACCTCCTTCATTTTCAGCTCACTCAACTCACTCAACGTTCTCTCATTCACCTTCCTCAAACTTTCATAGCGATCTACCAACAAAGCATGTGCCGCTTGCTGCGACACATGCTTCTTTTCCATGTCCTCATCCCACCGCGCCGACTGCTTCCGTACCCCACCACCCTTCACTATTGGGGAAGATGAGCTCTTCGGGGGGTCGCTAATAACAATATTGGATACCTCCGATGACGAAGAGCTCAACTTCCTCACACACTTCCTCACTCGCTCCCTATCCAAATCCACATCATCCTCATCATCACTCTCTAACACTCTCTTCCGCCACTTGTCAGCCTTCAAACCGGCCACAGCATTCTCTACCTCATTCTCCACAGCATTCCCACTAGCATTCTCCACAGCATTCCCACTAGCATTCTCAACAACATTCCCACTAGCATTCTCAACAACATTCTCAACAACATTCGCAACATTCGCCAACATTCGCTCCCTCTCTTCCACAATCAACTGCGTAAACCTCAAATCGGTCACCAACCCTCCTACACACTCACCATGCCTCCGATAAAACTCGGCCTCCTGCCCAACAACCAACAGCACCCTGCACTTCACACAGGCAATCCTATTCAGGATAACCATGTGGTCGGCCCCTGCCTTCCTTATGTGGTCCCTGAGACCGTCTCGGCGGTTGATTCGTCCACAAGAGCACATTTTTATGTGAAATTTTTTGTTTCTATCGTTATTGACCATTTTTGTCGTTACTGAGATTTCTCGTTAACTGTAAGATAATGAAATTAGTATAAGTTTTAAATCATGTAGTACAGTCATATTCCTAAAGCATTACACTTAGTCAGGAATGATAGATGTGAGTGTAGTGAGTGGCACTCGATCCCGTCGACAGCCCGAAGGCCTTGTACCGATCACTAGGGAAGTGAGAGATCTTCCCCGATACCCGCTCTTTACAGCTAAAGACATCATTGTCACTGCCCCGAAGTGGTAACAGGAACGCCGAGTCAAAGGTAGTGATCAGTAGCTGGGATCTAACCCCTCAAAGCTGCCTTAGTTAAATTTCTGATAGCAGATTTGAATGTAGTATACAGCCTAGAACATAATATCATCATTCAACATTCAACTTAGTCAACATTCAACATAATATCAACACTTAGTGAGGAATGATAGATGTGAGTGTAGTGAGTGGCACTCGATCCCGTCGACAGCCCGAAGGCCTTGTACCGATCACTAGGGAAGTGAGAGATCTTCCCCGATACCCGCTCTTTACAGCTGAAGACATCATTGTCACTGCCCCGAAGTGGTAACAGGAACGCCGAGTCAAAGGTAGTGATCAGTAGCTGGGATCTAACCCCTCAAAGCTGCCTTAGACTTAGTTAAATTTCAAATCTGATAGCATATTTGAACTCAGGATACTTGAAAACCTTAGTCTATATGTTAAAACTTTGAAAAAAGTGAAAATTAAGAATTTTTAAAAAATTCCGCATTTTACTACTCATACTACTTTTAAAAAATTTTATCAGTAGTAAAGACACTATCAAACTCTATCATACAAACTTTGAAGTAGCAAGATAGCTTGCCTACTTCAAAAGATAGAGTCCTTTGCACCCGATATCGGGAGCTCAGAGCGACGACCGTCGCTTACCTCGTCTTTCGATGAAGTGATCAGACTTACGATGTCGGGGGTTTATATATGCTCGGAAGAAAACTTAAAATGGCTCTATCTCCGAAAGTATTCATCGTAGCGACATGCGGTTTGTTGCAAACGATTTGTCTCATCATTCTTTACAATATGACACCTGAACCATTCTCATATGACCACGGGAAGTTGGTCCGCCAGCACATGTCCATGTAACATGCCACAAGTGAAAAAATTCCTAAGTGTGGGAGCTCCAGTGTGGTGAAAATTTTGAAAAATTTAAAACTTCCGAATTTTGACCTGGGACCTTTACCAAAGTTTGTTTCAAGAAATTTTGTCCGAACGAGGGGGGGGGAGGGGGGGGTCAGCGAAATTTGATGAAAAATGTTTTGGTGACGGTCCCAGGTCGAAATTCCACACTTTGGAAAATTTTCAAAATTTTACCCATACAAAGTCACTCTGACACTTAGGATTTTTCAGGTGAGCGAGCTCCGACCTAAAATCTTGTAACCGCTCTAACTTTTGAACGAAGACAGATAGGAACAAGCCGATTCTTTCACTGAATTTGTCTCACTCTTAGCTTTCAAACGAGCTATCGCACGACAAAATCCGTCCACTGGAAGCCAAAATCGAAGCAAGCTGTCCAGAGGGGGGGGGGAGGTCAGTGAAATTTGATGAAAAATGTTTTGGTGACGGTCCCAGGTCGAAATTCCACACTTTGGAAAATTTTCAAATTTTTACCCATACAAAGTCACTCTGACACTTAGGATTTTTTCAGGTAAGCGAGCTCCGACCTAAAATCTTGTAACCGCTCTAACTTTTGAACGAAGACAGATAGGAACAAGCCGATTCTTTCACTGAATTTGTCTCACTCTTAGCTTTCAAACGAGCTATTGCACGAGAAAATCCGTCCACTAGAAGCCAAGATAGAAGCAAGCTGTCCAGAGGGGGGGGGGGAGGTCAGTGAAATTTGATGAAAAATGTTTTGGTGACGGTCCCAGGTCGAAATTCCACACTTTGGAAAATTTTCAAATTTTTACCCATACAAAGTCACTCTGACACTTAGGATTTTTTCAGGTGAGCGAGCTCCGACCTAAAATCTTGTAACCGCTCTAACTTTTGAACGAAGACAGATAGGAACAAGCCGATTGTTTCACTGAATTTGTCTCACTCTTAGCTTTCAAACGAGCTATCGCACGACAAAATCCGTCCACTAGAAGCCAAAATCGAAGCAAGCTGTCCAGAGGGGGGGGGGGAGGTCAGTGAAATTTGATGAAAAATGTTTTGGTGACGGTCCCAGGTCGAAATTCCACACTTTGGAAAATTTTCAAATTTTTACCCATACAAAGTCACTCTGACACTTAGGATTTTTTCAGGTAAGCGAGCTCCGACCTAAAATCTTGTAACCGCTCTAACTTTTGAACGAAGACAGATAGGAACAAGCCGATTCTTTCACTGAATTTGTCTCACTCTTAGCTTTCAAACGAGCTATTGCACGAGAAAATCCGTCCACTAGAAGCCAAGATAGAAGCTAGCTGTCCAGAGGGGGGGGGGAGGTCAGTGAAATTTGATGAAAAATGTTTTGGTGACGGTCCCAGGTCGAAATTCCACACTTTGGAAAATTTTCAAATTTTTACCCATACAAAGTCACTCTGACACTTAGGATTTTTTCAGGTGAGCGAGCTCCGACCTAAAATCTTGTAACCGCTCTAACTTTTGAACGAAGACAGATAGGAACAAGCCGATTCTTTCACTGAATTTGTCTCACTCTTAGCTTTCAAACGAGCTATCGCACGACAAAATCCGTCCACTGGAAGCAAGCTGTCCAGGGGGGGGGGGACGTCAGCCGAAAATTTTTTCTCTCCGATTTCGCTGGAAACATCCTTCCTAACCCAAAATTTCACGTAGATTCCGAATCTGGACTCCGTTTTCTCATCCGATGCTTCGTTTGGGCGCTACACACCAAAAACATCACACACTATAGCCTCAAGACTAATCCTGGCGGTCGCCCACGTCCACCTAGACGGTCGCCCACGTCAACCAGGCGGTCGGACCCACGCACCCGAGTCTCACACTCTGTCGTTGCAGAGGGGGGGGGGACGTCAGCGAACATGTTGTGAACGTGGACCCACCCGGCCGGCACACCACGACAGACCACAACCTCTGTCGTTCCAGAGGGGGGGGGGACTCAGACACGAAGCACCACGGCGGCCGACCACGACACTCTGCCGTGCCAGAGGGGGGGGGGACGTCAGCCACGACGGCGGCCATCTTGCGCTATCCAGTATTTGTCACTTGCTTACTACTATTAAGTTTCCATAAATCATCCAATTAAGCAAAACTAGCTAATTTGATTGAAATTTAGATTTTTTGTATCATTGATGATAGTATGTGCACTTTTTGCAGACTAACGGCTCAACAGCGCTACACCTGGCAGCCGAAGGTGGACATTCTAAACTTGTTACAACTCTTCTTCAAAATGGAGCAAATCCTCATGACGAAAATTTGGTAATCAAATTTTGGAAATTTCATTTTTATTTTGTGCGTAATGTTTTACTGAATTGTCAGAAATTTGAATGACTACAGTGAATGAGATACGAATCAGAGCTTTGAATGAATATTTTGACATGTTTGAATATTTGCGGAATAATATCGATTAACGCAGACAGCGATTTTCACCAAAAAACTGCTTCGGCTCTACTAGTGTGTTACATTGTGGTTGTGAACACAGTGTGTTGAGAAAGCATGACGTTCAATATAATGTCCTACGTGTGTCTGCGTATATCACTGTCACTAGTCTGATTTCCATTAAAGAACATTGTGGTTAATGGATATGTGAGTAGGTCCCTGCACTTATCCTAACGTCAATGTTTCAAATTCATCCACTGTAATGATGAGACCAATAGGACTGAATAATGTATTGAACTGGCTATATCATTTTGATAAATGTATGAGACTGATTAATTACAGGAGAATCTAGAAAAGAACTTGCATTGTTACAGTGGAACCTCGAGCTTCCAGTCACCGAAGTTCTCCTAATTTTGATATCAGAACAGTTGTGCGTAAACGATTTGTTGTCAGGTATAGGAGCATGTCGGTATTTACCAAATGAATTGTTAAATGTATAAGTATCATATATACGTGTATGCGCGAATAGTCGCATTTGTCGTATAGTATTTCTTGCACACTAAATTTGCATGCTTGATGTAATGAATTGTGAATCAAATCTGCTTAATTATTGAAAGCTTACATGAATGCAGAGCTGGTATGCATTTATATGTATGTAGGTTACCGGACGAAACATAAAATCTAATACTCAGAACTATAATCGTTACTGGGTTGCACAAAATGGGCTATATAACTAGTTGATGCTATGATAATAATTCTCAGTTAATAAACAAATTACTAGCAAATGCCTTCATTCGGTTGCTACCATGAGTGAATTTAGTGAGGATGTATACACTGAATGCTAATGACATTGATAGAATTGATTTGTGCATGGAATACAAATTGCGTGTAGATGAAAATAAAAAGCACAGAAAAATAAAATGTGTGTATGAATATAAAAGATTTTCTTTTCAACAGTAGTCATTCCAAAATATGTGACTTCAAAAGATATTTTGATAAAGGTTTTGATGATTCGCAAATTTGATATGATAAGTATAATATCCAAAAAATGCTGCTGCAATCTGTCGTAACTAAAATAGTCAGTGAGTAGTATGTATATCCATATTCAAATTTCAAGGATTAAATTCGATCTCTATGACATGATGAATGATCATCATGTGAAAGAGCGCACACTACACCGCCAATTTCCGCCTGTAGCTGCACATCAAAGGAATCTCAGACCAAGAATGCACCGGCTGCAGAGAAAGACAATTAGTGCGAATAACGGACGGAAGGACATTCATCAATCGAATGATCCACAGTGACTTTTTCTGAGTAACAGTGATCCACAGTAACTTATTATTATGTAGTCTTTTATATAGTTTTCTTATGTCACTCTTGTAAACGATATGCGTCTGCCATTTCGCAATAAAGGCTATTATTATTATTATTCCTTTAATGTAAAATAGCCCTTTTTTGTTTAAGCGCATACTAAGAAGCTGTCAATAGTCACACTCGACTGAAACAGGCTTCTAGGTTCCCCCTTGTCTAACTACGAGAATGATGTGAAGCATTTCAACTTCAGTATTCCTTCATACAGCTCTGTCTGATGTGATGAAGGACAAATCGCATCACATTCCGCTTTCTACTTTAGGTTAGTCTTCTATTTAGCAATTCAGAAATATAAGAATTATCAAAAATAATTCCAAAATACAAGGATTTTAGACCAAAACAATATTCTTTATCTTTTTGTTTTTCAGCATGGGATGACACCACTGCACCAAGCGGCACGGCATGGTCATTTAGAAGTACTAGAAGCAATGCGCAATGCGATGGGTGCTGAGAAATTTCAAGCGTGTCGATGGACGAGTCAAAAGACTGGAATGACGCCTCTTCATGTGGCTGCTAGTGGAGGACAAATTGATTTCGTGCGAGAAATCATCAGTTATATGCCTGCTAATATGAAGAGCGATTCACCTAACACCGGAGAGCAATTCAAGGATTTAATCGCTGAGGTCAGATATTTAATGTTTGTCGTGTTCAAAACGCTAATCCGCTTCATGAAACGCTTGTGAAACAGACTGATAATGCAAAGAGGAAAGTCATCGATGATCTAATTAGTGACAGTTTCATCATGAAACGTCAAAGCAAATTAGCCAATTTCGCAATTACAGAACATTTTATGGCATCACTTTGCAGAAATATACATCATGTAACCGATATAATATACAGGACGAAATAATATCTTCATTTTAGGGGTCACCGACCGGGTCATTCCGTCATTGAGACCTCAATATGACATCTCTAAAAATTGATATCAGATTTAGACTTATCGGTGTTCGGTGAATAAATATTTTGTAATTTACTTTGAAATTGAGCATTCAGTAATTGAAACTCATTTCGATTTAATGAGCCTTAATTATCAAGTTAAATAATCTTCCCAATAGACTCCTTTTTGACACCTGAAAATTGCATTACTTTTTTTGGATACTAAAACAGAAATAACATTCAGCATTGAACAAATTTCGTTCAATTCAGGAAACACTTCGCTTAGTTGCGTCTTTCTCAGAAATCTGAATACGGCACCAGAGACTGGCTTCACGAATGAGTTTTGTCCTAAAAGCAAGCTTACCGGTATCTTATGTCTATATATTTATCTAATATATCCAATCTATTCACTAAATAGAATGACGGGAATTTTAGATTACATTTTTTCGGTTTCACTAAGATAGTGCACTTGATAACTTAAGTTAAAGACTTGTGCGTCATGCTTAAAATTAATTGAGCAAATACGCAGATCAGGTTATCTAACATTTTTTGACTGATGTAAGTTTACGTAAAAGATGTTAACTCAAGTTGTCTTGACAACTGTCATACCGGATCACTCCACCTTTCAAATTGAATGAATACCTACTTGCTAGTGTTTTAAGTTATTTAAAGAATTTTCTGCAAGTAATTAAGACTGAAGACGTTCACCGTTCCGAAAGTTCACAAGTACAATTTTGCTCTGACCAATGGATTCGCCAGTTCTAAGAACAACTCAATTTATCTTTTCTGTGATAGAGAACCCGAAGTTTTCTCACACTTAATCCACACAACGAGTCTTTGCACACATAGGCACAGCACGTTCACACCAGTGCCTCACATAATTTACTTGTGTCAAATAAAATACATGTATATCCAACGTGTTACTCCATATAACACGTTGAATGTGCTATGATGAAAAGATGTCCTTAGACTTGAGCAAATAAAGCACGAAAATTCCTTGGCATCCGTAGTCGCTGCGTTTCACCCCTTAAGGGCTCGACAAGATTGTTGAGCCCTTGTGGGGCGAAACGCTTAGATAAATTCATAAAAATACTTGACGTATTCCTTACATTGAGTCTATAAGCGGTCATGTGCATGCTTTAGCCATGGGAATGGAGCAGTCTGAAAATCAACTTGGTAATAGATATGATCTAGATATAATAGATAAGAATATCTTAATTTCGTCTATGAAGAGCAATAGAAGGATTTATAAGTTTTCTTGTACACTACAAGCTTTTCGAAATTGTGAAAACAACAGATATTTATCATGGCAAGCATTACAGTTGCTGAGCATTTAGTTGTTGAACGGAGATACGTAAAAAATACATTTCAATGCCTTGGGCATAAGCAGGTATATTGAATAAATGAGTCAGAGACGACTTTGTGATGTCAAGACAGGTTTGGTCAAATCCTGGGCAAATTAGGATAGGCGTGAAATCACTGAATCTAAGTGAAATGATGACAAAGTGCGATCCCAAAAACGTTGTTGGAATGAAACAGTCGGAGAACATGCTTTCCGTGCTGCTACAACGCAGTGGTGGGTTGAGTAGACGTCAGTTATAGAGCTCAAACTGTAGTCTTAATCAATATGGAAAATTTCTCTCGGTGTACCGGATTATTCGGGTCATCATCCAATAACACGGAGTGGATCAGAGCATATTCACAACTATTTTTTAAACGGAAAGGATCTGGATAAGGGCCATGACCTGATGATCTGATGACTTTTAAAGGGGAATTTCTGTTTCTGCACCAATAAAATATATTGTGTAGAAGCGATAAATTTTCTATGACTACATCTCATCCAATTTATTGGAAAACTCTCAATTATTTATATAATTCGTTTCGCCTGATCTATGATGCATATTACGATCTGTTTTACAAGATACGAGTATATGTACGTGCACATGATATAGATGCAATGCACATACAATTGCCAAATTAACAATTCCTTTCGGTAAATAATATATATATATATATTTATTATAGATTTCCCCGTATTTTGAAATGACTAATCGCACTTTGCAAATAAACATCTTTTGTTGCAGTCTGGCTTGACTCCTTTGCATCTTGCGTGCCAATCTGGGCATGAAAATCTTGTACGGTTACTTCTAAACTGTTCCGGTGTGCAAGTGGATACGGCAACCAACCTACATGTGAGTACTCATAATATCTTCCTGTTCTCTATGCTATTGCCACTTTGAACTAAGTCATCATCTGAATAATCAGTTAACTTCGAATTATTCAATGATGGATTGGCATCCGAAATCAGCGAAGCGACAATTCTTTTGTGGTGCCTTTAGTTTTCCTATAGGAAGAGAAACTGTTGAAAGCCGCAAAATCTGTCAGCTGACAAATGTATGCCTAGAAGACTAATCCGTATGTTGATGGAGCGTAAGGCGTGTTTTCTAGGGCACGGTTGGAATGTGTGCATGTGGATATGGCGGTGCCCATCGAAATAGGTATGTGTTCCATTAATTGCTGGTGCAGGTGTGTTTGTTGGTGCTGACCTATACTGCGTACTATGTTGTCCGGGGGGGCAGCTGGGCATTGGGATGTCAATTTTATGGGGGGAGGTGTAGGGGCAGGTAGGTGGTTGTTGGCGGGGGTGGGGATCGTTCGGGGACGTGGTCGGGGGGGACTGGGGGCTGGGGGCTCGTTGGCCGGGAGTGCGCCTTTTTTGGGGGGTTGGGGCCTTGGGGGGGGGTCTTATTTGAGTTTAGGTGGGGGGGGAGGGACCGGGGGGGGAAGTGGGTTGGTCCGTCTTTTTACATGGA
>CAJQUW010004820.1:75000-97824 GCA_907163375.1 Prostheceraeus crozeri
TGCCTCACCAAAGCATTCACATCTGTATTGACATATTCCTCTGTTTGATACTCGATAGCTTGAGACTTCTCTTGTATGCTAAACTTTACAAAAATGTCATTATTAACTTTTGAAATTACTAAATTTCAAATTAAAATAAATGCCCCTTTATTTGATATCACATTCTGTCCCCCAGACATAGAGAAAGCGATATCGCATACAATTGTGATGCATGTATGATGCAAATATCCTGAATCTAAGGATTATATTTGGAATTCAGCCTACTGTTGTGAAAATGGCAGGATGAATTTAGCGAATTTGTACAATTCGTCCACTATTGTACAGTCACTAAATTTTACAGGACCAAAACATTTGCAAATGCCTCCTTAGGAATTGAAATAACTTCGTCACACTTCCATCTGCTTATATAATCCCAAATGGAATTGAAATTCCATGTTCATTGAAGATATTTTGCATTTCAGCATAACTGGACTCCACTGCATTTTACAGCAAAAGCCGGACATATTGAAGTTGTAAAATTGCTCGTGGAGACTGGAGCATCATGTAAAGCAGAAACCAAAGAAAGAAAGGTTCCCCTTGCCTTTGCAGCTCAATCAAATCACAGTGACGTCCTTGGTTATCTTCTAAGGAGGGAACACAATACTCTTTTATTGATGGAAGATTGGAAGGTTGGTTGAAAATCATTTGAATGAGAACTTATAGGAACGTATATGGGCAGAATTTTCTAAGGTTAATTTAGATGTACAATTTCAGTTTATCAAGATTGAAATGTATTGGCGAAAAAGCAGTCGTAGTGAGTATGTGCATTTTCAAGCACTTTCTTCTTGCAGTGTGATATTTAATCATGCTTAAATCGTTTTTAATTATTTCATCATTTTCATGATCGAAACTCTATGAATTTGCTGAAGTCCATCGAATTTGAATGTGGATATTTGACATCAAATTTGAGTAGTAACCGAATCAAAGATTGATAGGATTTCAATCAACTGATCATCTGAAAGTGACAAGTCATTTAGTTTGGAATTATGATGTTGGCATTCACAATGTATGAGTTGGATTTACATTACTCAAAGAGGCCCGTAAAGCCAAAATCAATTTGTATAAAAAATATTCAATAATCAAAATCAAAATAATAGTGTTTGAAGCTGTTAACGAAATAATGTGAGAATCTGTGATAATCAAGGCATTCTTTAGAAACAACATTTTCCACAACAAAAATTTTTGTATTTTTAGACTTATACAAGACATGTATTTTTCTTAAAATCGGGAAATTTCGAGCTAGATAGTGAATAATTTTAAGCTGAAGTGCTAAACACGAGGACAGTAAAGCGAAAAAAAAAAAAAAACAAAAAGAAGAAAAAAAAAAAAAAAAACCGGAAAAAAAACAAAGAGAAAAACCCAAAAGTTCAGCCGCCAGCAAGACATTGAATATTATATAGCGAATGATTAATATTCCAACATGTCTAGCACAGTATTCTACGATGATATTGATGTTGATAGATCCTCTTCTCTTCGTGATATCGTGTTTAGGCTACGTGCATATTGGGGCTGTGAGATTTAAGTCGATCGGGCAAAAGAATCGATCGAAAAGATAAGAATATCGACACTTCGATTTTTAGCATCACAATAGCGGAGACAATAATAAATATTCCGGATGATATATGATATAAATGATATATTTATTTAAATAAATAGATATTTAATTTTTCTCTTTTATCTTTTCTTGAATAATTATAAAACGGGTTCGAACGAAAAATTACGGGATCGCGCGTTTCCTTCATCGTAGGCCTATTTTCTCTGACCAACAAAAAACGATAATTTCTTGACAGTGTGGGCTTTACTAAAATGCATCGATACCACATCTTGTCATTCAGTCTTTGTATTTCTTGATGGCTTTGTTCAGATGGAAGTTTGTTCGATTATCGTAACTAATTCATTAATGCTAAAATACAGCACCAAACAAACATCTAATGGTTCCGTCTGCTATACATGAAAATTTATCTGGCAACTGTGAACACTAATTGATTGTAACTAAATGCCACAATTGCGAAGTTTTAATACATTTACTGTAATTCCGAATAGCTACAATTAATTGATTGATGCAATTCGATCAATGAAAAGTGATTGTTTATACAAAGTTTGATGAATACTGTAAACTGTACTTTAAATGAAGAAATCTGATTAAAGTGGAACCCCACCACTCCAACCACACAAACCATTTTATCTATAAAGCCATCGCATCACACTCTCACCCCCCAGAGACGCACCATAAAACCAAAACCTCCTCAATCCTCTCTCCACCTCAGCTCCCTCGCACACATACATACTCAGCTCATATATATACTCTCAAACTTCACCCAATACCCACAACCAACCATACAACACTCACTCACCACATATCACTAATACAATAACCTATCTACCAATCCCCCCCCAACACACTACAACCACACCATAAAACTTCTTTCTCCTACATACACCACACACACATCCACCTCTACCCATATCGCTCGCTATACCAATACAACACCCACTCTCTCATAATATAAAACATACCATAACTATCTCCACAAGAATCTCAAACTATACTCCTAACTACACTAAAAACATAAGAGATATATCCCACCCTACTCATCATCTCTCACAATCATTAGTTGCTCCCGTCTCACTCGCAGATATTATAGAATAGTAGAGATATAACATCACTATCCCTGTTCCTCCTCTTCTATTATCACCCACCCCACTCTCGCACTCTCACACCTCCTCCACACAAACCCCTCTCCTACTCACAACTTCTGCATATACCAATATAATCCTCAAGACTCCTTAATTACATAAATCTTATTCAACCCAACAACACAACTATCCCTCCTAACTAGATCTCTCCCTCACATCTCACTCTCATTATCCTAATCCACCACCCCCCACCCCCCTATCTACTACATACTACACATCCCCCTAACTCACTCTCTTACAACTATAGATAGATATAAATAGATAAACCCCCTCCCCCCCCCCCTCCACACTCTCCCACTCCACACACCATCCTCCCAACCCCTCCCAAACCTCTCCACCCTAATCTCGGCTCCAACTCGCTCCCCCGCCCTATCTAGAGATAACTCTATCCTACCAATAATAATTTTTAGTATTATTTTCATTAGATATAGGATAGATAGAGAGATATATAGATACACAGATACCCGCTCCGACGCTCCCTGCAATATCATTATCCATTAAATGACGCGCTCAATATAATAATTATATATATTTTGATCTAGGTAACTCGTCGTATACGACCAGCTGTCAAGTGTCAGACCTCTACTAAATTATGAATTGTTAGTGAACTTCCCTTATATAAATCTCTCTCCTTTCAACCGTCTTCATCACCCGTTATTGATTTTTTTTTGTTGTGGTGTTCTATAGTACCATGTATCATATCGAGTGTTGGTAAGAACTCCCTCGACCAGATACCATTATACCTTTCAACGATAGATCAGGAGATTATGAAGGGCACATGGCTTTCATCTTTGATAATTCTCCATCTCATTCTGGTGGAAACTCAAGTCCCGAGGATGGTGGACCTAACTTGAGACCAGAACATCAATGTGTGTACTTACCACCCTATTCCCCATTCTTGAATCTGGTCGAGAATGCAATAAAGTGCACTTAAGTGGTCCCTCAAATAGTTTGGAGGAAGTGCGGCAAGACTTGCTGACTCAAACACATGACATGCGTCTGGCTACATTGACACAGCTGACAGAACAGGCTGTTAGTGTCATAACTGCATCTAAAGCGGCTCACTGGTTTGATCACTCGCAGAGACATATAGTTTTTACCACCCATGTATCCACATAGTCCAGTCACTTGTCAAATAAGTGCAGTCAATTGTCAAATGCAAGAAAGGACACTTCTGATCGTTGTGAATTGCAGTCATGTATCAAAATAAAGCAATCAAGAGTCAACATGTGCAGTCAAGTATCAAATTATCAGTCTAACTGTGCTGACGAACGAGATGATGAGGCAGCGAATAAGAGATGACGATAAGCAGAGGCTTTTTCAGGCTGCTGAAAGAGGAGAAGACTTTCTCCAACTTGCTTCTCAGTTAAATATCAAACCGAACACAGCCTATGCAATCATTAGGAGAGCTCGCTTACGCGATGGACAGGTTGTTGTTCCTCGAGGTGGACATACTCATCACAAGGTGGATGATGAGATCGGAGCTATGCTGGTGTCCATCGTGGAGGAGAAACCTGGGTACACGTTGCATCAAATAAACGCTGAGCTTCGTCTACGACTGCCAAACAAGCCTCATCTTTCGGTCACTTCTCTTTGCCGTTGTTGTGGAGTAGACGAACTCGAGGTAGAGCACCCAGAGGATCTAGGGCTGTACGAGTCGTTGCTGGGAGACGTGGGAGGAATTTCACCGTCATATTCGCCATCGGTCACACCCGTGGATTGCTTCGAGGGTGGTATGACCAAAGCACGATTCCACTCAGTTCTGGAAAGGATTTCAGGAGATCATGAAGGGCCCATGGCTTTCATCTTTGATAATGCTCCATCTCATTCTGGTGCTAACTCAAGTCCCGAGGATGGTGGACCTAACTTGAGACCAGAACATCAATTTGTGTACTTACCACCCTATTCCCCATTCTTGAATCTGGTCGAGAATGCAATAAGTGCATTTAAGTGGTCCCTCAAAAATAGCTTGGAGGAAGTGCGGCAAGACTTGCTGACTCAAACACATGACATGCGTCTGGCTACATTGACACAGCTGGCAGAACAGGCTGTTAGTGTCATAACTGCATCTAAAGCGGCTCACTGGTTTGCTCACTCGCAGAGACATATTCCTGATTGTCTTCAAAAAGCTGACATTTTGATGTGAATAGGCCTACAGTTCTTTCTTGTGGCCTGATTTTTCAATACATGTATCGGATCTGGATGAGATGATGTTTTTTCCTCAAATTTTACTATAGATGTTAATTGATGAGTTAAATAACATAGCTTGATGGGTGAATATTCGGCGAATAACTCTGAAAATCTGAATGACTCAGTAATTTCTCCTAATCATATTTCACCTTTTTCATGGTAATTCATTAATTAAACATGCTTTGAATATCCTCATAAACCTATGGACATAGATATTAGTAGGAATAAGCACTAAAAAGCATGTATTGGATTTTTTGATACTTGACTGAACTTATTTACACTTGGGTGGTGTAGTATGACACTTCGGTGCTCTATTCTGATACATGGGTGAACTATTTGGACAATCGACTGCCTTATTTTGATAGTTGATTGGCTTAAGTGGATACATGGGTGTTAAAAACTATATATCCATAACTAGATAATTTCCCGTCTATTTGGGTGGAATTGTCACTACGTTAAATAACATGATGACATCAGGTCATTAGCTTCAGCTGTGTCGATAGCTTAGTGGCTACTGACTTGGGTCGCTGTCATATGAAACGGCATAGAATCCATTTAAGTGCATTTTCAATATATCATTTACTTGATCGTTTTAAAATGTTAAATCTCAATTATGATGAGTTATGCTGAATTTGTGGATTTCAGAGCCATTAAATCAGAATTTAGGATTGAGCCTGAAGTTGTTTAGGGCTTCTTCTTTAGAGTTTGACAATAATATCAAAGTTGTGGTAGGAAGTTGAATAAGTCTATGAGCCGTATTCCATGCTTTAGCTGAAGGCCTTGCTTAATTCATTGCGATGAGGTGACGTATGCAATTTGGAGCGGTTTGAATAGCACTTTGCAGTACTGATTGCTGCTTGGAATTCTTGAAAACCTGTCATTCAATATACTGTTGGATGATGAAGAAATGATATGAAATCATGTATTGCACACGTACACTGACCTTTTTATGACCTGATAATTAAGCTCATTTTTATTATCTAGCTACTAAGCTCCAAATAATTAAAGCATTATTTTCTGGGTTTCATGACAGGAGTTGGTCACTAATGTAACATTACAGGGCGCGGCATGAAAATGTAACTAATTTTTAATGCAGCAAAATTTTCAAATTATCCAACAGAAATTAAAAAATAGGGTCTCATTTTGATGACAATACACATCTCTATTAATACACACAAAGCATGAGAACTCGAAAACTAATAAACTAGATGAATAGAACAACGATTGAAAAGAATAGTTGCGGTAGTTCTTCACTTTAACGATAATCACCATGACGAATCTTTCATCTTGCCAATGACCACACAGTATCTTATGGGTGATGGCTAGCACTACACAAAAATTACAAAGATAAATTTCTTAGTGTCACAGGAAAATGTACACACCTCCAGATACGTTTAAGTAATGGTTTTAGGCAGATGAATTTCTAATCCATCAAAAATTGTGTTCCTATTCGCGTGTTTGCATGGCGTGGTTGCAATTAACGGCAATTGTTTCTTCACAAGAATTAGATTATTTTATGCGATTTTTGTCTAATGAACTTGTCGCTGCTTATTGTTCTGATACACGATATTTGAGACGTATCCCACACGTGATCTCTTTTTTGTTCTCTCTTTTCTTATTATATAGTGTTCCTTCGGTTACAGATTTGAAACTCCTAGTCTGGACACCGAGTCAAAAGAGATAAGAACTGCAGCTAGACAGACTCTTAATTCTTGCAACGAGGGAGTAATTGCAAAGTTGTGTCACGCGGCTGATAGAATGACAACTTCAGGAAAAGGGGATAACTTCACTCAAGACTCTAACTTGAAAGTTCTTGAAACAAGCAGTAAATATTTCACTTCAACCGATTCATTGTAGACAATCATAATGGAATCCTCAACATTGTTTAACATTCAACATTGTCTCTAATACTCGTCATAGAATTTCAACACAGATGTAGACTGATGAATCACTTCAAGATTTAATTGATTGAGTAAATGAAATGGATGATATTTTGCGGATATTATTCGGCCACCATTGCGGCACGTTTGCATCGATCTTACTTCAATGTACGAGAATAATATACATGTAAATTTATTTCCCCTGACACTGCTTGGCGCTGAATATTGAGTGAAAAAGTGCATCTATTTGAGAATACTGATATGAAGCGCTGACTGATGACGACATAGGATTCAATAAACTCGAAAGATGCCGTAATAATAGGAATATTATTGGGAATGCAATCCCAAATTAGTCATGTTATCAATGCATGTACCACATGTTATACTTAGATGAAAGTAATTTACAATGTAGATCGATTTGATCAGTATTAGTCAATTTAATAATATGCATGTACGAGTACTTCAATTGAAGAAAACTTCATGTGCATTGATTCTACATATTCGATTGTCTTATCCTGCGATGCAAATATTCATTCTCACTAATGAGATGAAAAACTGCCCCAATCGAACAGCATTTATTGATTTATCAGCACCTCATTGAATGATGCTTTTTTTGTAATTTCATAGTATATTGAGTCATCAATTCATCACGACACTCACCGTTCGATTCCGTTCATTTCTTTCATGTATTATTTTGACACAAGTTTAATTGAAGTGGTAAATAAAGTTTTGTGCATACTTATAAAGTCCAGGCCAAGTGAAAGATGCGGTGATTATGGGTCCCCTGAACACGAGAGAGTTCAGTAGGTTTTTCCTACAGGATATGGATGGAGTTGAGATTATTTGGAGTTGAATTTTGTGTCATACAAGTTGGAAAGTGAAATTTCAATCCACCATTTGGATGTGGCGACAATAATTTTCTCCATGGCAATGGTGCAGCAGAAATGGATCTCTGATATCTGCAAGATACCATGCCACGATTGCATCTGCACAGTTTACATTATACTATACCTATATTATAAAAGTTATCAACATATACAATTGAACGATACATTGTTTCCATTGTTGCTGAAAATCTTCAGCTGTATATCCGCGCTTCATTGACGCAAATGAATTAAGGAGCTTGTGAGTGAGGACAGGTCGAACGCATCACTCTATTTTTGAAGAGGTCACATGCAGTGAGTCAGATTCCATGGTCAGATTAAGAGTTTCTAGATGTAAAAAGACAAACAGAAATTCACCTAACCGTATTTGATGTAATGCTATCACTTCTCTTATTCTATTGTAAGAGAATATATCGAGTTGCAGCTTGGTTGGTGGAAAAGCAAGTTTTACAGGATAAGCATAAAAGTAAGCGATGATTCAAATAATCATGTTGGGCAAACTTAAATCTAATGGAATTTCATTAATGAGAGTCTCCTCAAGCGTACATTACATGCATTTTATTGTTTTCTTTACATAAGCAAATTTTACTGCTATTGAAGCGCAAGACAACAAAAGGTTTCCAGTCATTCAAACACAATGATTAACTCCATTTTATTGCATTTTTTATTGACAAGAAGAAAATTATGGTCATTTTCGGCTGCCTAGACATCCTCCAACTAAAATGTCGATCAGCATGAAAATTTAGAGTTCATCGAATCACCATAAAATTATAAAATAAATTGACAGCGATTCTTAGAAGACCATATTAATTAGGATAGATTCATTATCAAAAGGGTGTTTATATGTGATAGACAACAGGTCTACGTATTCATGAGAGTCATGAAATTTGCCCAATTTCTATGATGAAGATGGAGAATTCTCATTTGCGTTCAGCTATTTCAATAATTCGCTGAGCTCATGGCCTCTCCTCAATACTTCAATTGTCATTGCCTTAAATCCTAATCTGATTTTTTAAACTAAAATAGAACTTCAAAATGCAATCTCCTTTTGGAAAATTTTGCCAAATTCCATATTTTTGTTAATCTTCAGGCTGAGTATTCAATATACTCTAAAATACAAGTTCAAGCACGTTCTGCTAATGTCGCTTACGTCTGATTTGAACTTTTGCATTCCAGTTTCTTTACGACATGATGATTTGCGCAAAGTTGAATAATTTCAAGACAATCGAAGAATTCATTCTCCTTTCACCTGCACCAGCTGAAACCGCAGCAAAAATGTCCCACAAATTTATCCAACTATCGGAAAGAGAAAAAGAAAGAGCGAAAGATCTGGAAACCGCCGGAAAATATTGTGAAACAATGTGTACTGACCTTGTGGCTATTGCGGCGAACGAAAATGGAGCTGCGAAGTTACTGAAATCCGTGGATCAGCGTGGAGTTCAATTTCTTGATATATTGATAGAAACTGAACAGAAAGAAGTTATTGCGCATCCTTCCGTCCAAAGTTACTTATCAGAAATATGGAAAGGAAACTTGATGCACATGACGCAATGGAAATTCATCGCAATATTCTTTGCATTTTTAATTCCTCCAGTTTACATGGTTTGTTCTTTGCCATTAAAACACAAATTTCATCGTTACCCGGTCATTAAATTTACTGCTTATCTCGTCTCCCATTTATACCTCATTGCACTTTATTATATTACTGCTGTCAATCCTCTATATCAGATATACGATGGTTACAATCTCGTACCTCGTTGGCCGGAACTGTTACTTCTGGTGTGGTTATCTGGTCAACTTGTGTCAGAACTGACAAACCCGGCAGATCGTTCAGGACTTGGATTGTTCAAAATCCTTATTATCGCATGCAGTGCTGTTGGTGTAACAACACATCTTATTGCCTTTGCTTACGAAGGCAACAGTCGCTTCGATGTCTTATATTTGCGAAATCAATTTTTTGCAGTGTCATCTTTATTTTGTTTTGTTGTTATATTGGACTTCCTTACATTCCATCATTTATTCGGTCCGTGGTCTATCATAATTAGAAACCTGATGGTGGACTTGATGCGATTCCTCGTAATATTAGCCATTTTTATGTTAGGGTTTACATTCCATCTTCGCTCAATGTACGTCTATGCCTATAAACCAATACCCGGTAGTGTAGAGGCAACCTCTCAGAAGACGATATTTGATACATTTGAACTGCTGTTCTTTGCCTTATTTGGACTGATAGAACCGGAGAATATGCCAAAAGCAGCAGTAGCTCCTTATTGGTCTCACAGTGTTATAAAAGGTGTCTTTGGAGTCTATATGGTGATAACGTTGATTGTTTTGATAAATCTTCTTATTGCCATGATGTCTGACACATATCAACGGATCCAAGCTCAATCTGATACGGAATGGAAATTTGGACGAGCGAAGCTCATTCGCAATATGAACAAAACGTCGTCGACGCCATCCCCACTCATATTGTTCACGAAGTTAATTTTTTACGTCCAAATTCTTTACAGGAAAAAAAGAAGTGAGTTAACTGGATAATGAAGTACCTACAGTGCATGACTAGTTTGAATAGAATCGATATCATTGCAGAGTTTCGCTAATGTATTTTCACCGACAAAATTGCGACACTTCCAATTCAGCTATGAAATTAGTTACGAGAAATGTGCATATCAATTGCTGTTGTTCAATATTATGTTGCATATTAGGATTATCATATCTTCTTTCATCGCACTCCATCAATTGCAATTTTGATGTAGTTCTGGAATGATATACAGTCCGTTTCATAAAAAGTGGATCATCCTAAAATTTGACTAAATAAAACATAAGTATGATACAGAAAGCATTTTTCATGTTATTTCATGTCCCTAATATATTTAAATGTCCTTATATAATCTGATAAGCTATGATACAGTAACGGTTCTTAAGAAGCTAATATTTTGTGGCCCTACCCTTATTGTCAATGACATTACCAATTCGTCTAGGCATTGATTCGATGATATCGTTGATTTTTGACTGATCTAACTTTCTCCACTCTCTTTTTAACAGTGCGCATGACGTAAGTTGTGATACGCCATCTGTAGGTAGCAGTGAACGACGAACGTTACGTTTTAGAATACTCCATACATTTTCTATGGGATTCAGATCAGGAGAACGAGCTGGCCAAGATAATGTCCTAAGCCCTAATTGAGACTTGCATAAGTTGACTCTACTACTCCTGTGACACGTAGCATTATCATCCATAAATAACTTCTTTTTGTATGCTGATCTGATAATTCGATCTGAGAGGGCCTCTTACAGCTCTTGAAATTCGACTCAATAAGTCTTCTACGAATAGTGGACTTAGAAATAGACGAGACTAGTGCAGCCATCTCAGTTAACGAGAGACTTGGATCAACTTTAACAAATCTCAAAATCCCTAGTTCTAGCAAGGCTGACACTTTGCCTTTTGTGAATGCGATCTCGTTATTGTTCATTTGTGCTTTGTATTGTTTCAACCAGTAAGAGATAGATTTCTAGCTGAAAGCAATCAGGAGTGCTGCCAACACCACCGTAACGAAGTCAGGAAGCTATGGAACATGAAGTCCAGTTAATCACATGTAGCAGTTACATTATTGTTGATGAATAATGGTGCTATACTGGCTCTGATTGACCGATTTTCTTTATTTTTGTTTTGCTTGATAGCTTTTGGCTTGTAGAACAACATATTACATAACAAAGGAAGCAAATGTAATTTTATAAGAGTGAGGTATGATTTTGTGTAACATTGCTAAATGAAGATCAAATTATCTACTACTTTTTTATCTACAACAGGAAAACAACTCAATATTCATGCTTGAAATTTCCAACAATGATATTAGTAAGCACAACTGACATATCTTCCAAATTTCAGAGAAATTCGTTCAAGTTTGGCGGAGTTAGACAAAGTTGAAGTTAAGGCGATGTTTAAGGGTGATCCATTTTTTATGAAACAATCTGTATTACAATTTCAGAAAAATGTGTATCGCATGCATAATAATAAGCTTTTTCCCCGAAATGACAGACGCTATCGGTGCACAAACAAGCAATAAAGTCACAAAAAAGTCATGATTTTATTGCCAGTTTGTGCATCAGTTTCAAATGTAATTGTCTATTACCCATGTCAGTTATCTAGTTCACATAACAGATCCTATTGCAAAGTTTCAACTTTTGAGACAGAAATTAAAAATAGCCAAATTATACATATGATGTTAAACATCTGAGAATGTCTAAAGTAGTATCTGACAATGTCTAAATGAATTGCAGCAAAAATGTTTTGAATTGATAAGATCAAATCACCAAATTTTTTCATAAAAACGATATACACCAATTGAAATATTTTTTAAAGTTTCATGCATTGAAATTGCACCATGCAGTAACAGAAAGTAAAATCAAGAATACCGAAAATTAGGAAAATTTTTATTGAACATACAAATTGTCGTAATTTAATGCGATCATGTTTGTTGATCAAGCCGATAACAAAGACAAGAATCTGAAAGTTGAAAATCTGTTTGAAGGTGTACAAACGTTCATATCCATGAATGGCGAAATTATAGCAATTGCCACTCTAAGATCCGAAGTCTGCATTATACTGGATATAGATTGCACTATTTTCACTATCTAAACCATCAATTTCATCACTAATTTTATAGTTTCCTTTCAAATGGAGACTGTGAGGTACAGTTCCTATTCAGACATTGAAATTACTGCTGCTCTGTTAATTGATGCGATGTGATGTTCTAGTTGTAAATGCTTAGGAATACTACTGTATTATAAGAGAGCACATAAAAAGTCGCAAGCGTTGCGCACAAAGTCCTGAGAATGTATTATTTAGAATCTATTGCAAATCTACTTCGGAGGATATATTGCAAATCTAGCATTATGGCTTGCTTTCTGTAGAAAAATGGCAAAACACTGAAGTTATAAGTCTGAGCTGCAGAGATCTCGCTTAATACAGTAAATATTTTCCGCTTTGCTGAAGACTCGTTCGCTTCTATCGCTGGATTGAAAGAACAGACCTGTAAATGGACCTGCATTTTCAGGCCCGTTTTGTCATGAATACTCAATTGAAATAGTAAATGACTTGCAATTATTGCATGAGCGATATATAGGATATATTACTCATAAAATGTGTATACACTCTCAAAAAAGCTGTATATTACTCACAAGCATTCATGGTTTATTTTAATCAATACTTTGTGTTTGCATCTGTAAACTCGATCAGTTTGATTTACAATTTCTTCATGAGCTTAGCATGCAAGTCATAGTTAAGTCTGCAATATACGATATTTAGTAGCCGACAGACAACGATCAGGATATTCACCTTTGAAGCTATATTGATTCGACTTATTTCTAAATGTGAGAAAACCGATAGATTGAGCAGTAAAACGTGCCCAGCCAACACTTATCGATATATATTCTACAGACGATTTGGGATTATTACTCATTTTTTTGTTTGGAAGATTCCAAGCTGCTGAATGAAGCTTTTCGCCATCACAACACCTTTGGACACGTATTTCATGAAATAAATAAAGCGTTGGGCAGTTGATCATGCTGACGTAAAATCGTAGAAATATTTCAAATGCATAATTTGGAAATCTTGTATCCGGCAGAGAAAGAGAAGCATCTTTCAGACAATCGAACGGATTGGCAAAAGCTGACATCAAAGGCGTGTTAATTTACGTACTTATACATTAGCATGAACATGAAGCACTTCTAAATGTTGGTGCTCTGATTTATTGACTTTTACATCTTCACAAGTAAATGAAGATGAGTTTTACAGCCCAGGCCCGTTTTTGTTCAAAACTATCAGGTACACGCCAGACCCGTTGGCTACCTGGCCCACTTACAAGTCAGCTCGCACGGATAATGTATATGCAATTTCATCACATTTACCTTAGTTGCATGAGACTCGTTTCTAAATATTACTTTTTTCGCTACAGAGCTTCCACTTTACTCTTGTGAAGATGATTGGTTTGATGACTCAAAGAAGGACATGATGCAGAAAACAAGTTTCCTACGAAACATGATGAGAAGGCCAACGGTGTCTCCCGGTAAGTAAAGACATGTGATAAAAAAAGTGCATTTTCATTCACTTTTAATTGCAAATTCTTGAACTGATAAACCGTTTTCATATTTTAGCAACCATGCAATTTCTACTGTCCGCGTTCTTCAAATAGCGAAAATAATAATGTCATTATAGATTGAGGCGATTAAAATTCTTGATTATCATACACCCGTTGTCTCTAAATTATCGAATATCTGATGCTGTATCAGCTCTATCCTATCAAAGGACCATAGCAGTTTCGCACTTCTTCAAACTTCAAAAGTCTCTATTTTGCTTAAAATGAAACACAATTCGTTGAGAGAAACTTAAAATTATTTGCTTTTCTGGTAATTTGTCACCGTCGATTCTAAATCATTTTTAATTTAGAACACCCATTGACGCTATTCCTTTGCATGGTTAATGCAATTTCAAATGGCAAAAATGCATCAGAAAAATTAAAGTATTGCATGTTAACTGCAGCTTTACATAGAAGCGAACTAAAGGAATAAAAAGGAACTTCAAACTCTGAAAACAAGATTTGAATTATTTCATGTCTGTATGTCGGATCACGATTTTTACATGTATCTGCATCTGATTTACTAATTCTTTAAAATAGGGTATACTGCACTGATGACGGTAAATAAGCCAGAAGCGTTCGTAGTTCCCGCAGGGATTTAAGTCTCACCTCTTGAATATGTGTGTAGGCCGGTGTACTATAGCAAACTCATTTTATTTGAAGACATGTTCTTTCAACATAGTTATTCATTATAGAAATGCTAAAAATTTCAAAAAATCTGCAAATGGGGCCTGAGGAATGAGAACCCTGCATATGTTGTGTCATTCCGTATCAGACTTTTCAATTTAAAGGTCACATAGTAAATAACATCTTGTAAAACCTCCCTCTCTCTCATTCATTGGGTATATATTCCACCATTAAATTTTTGTGTTGTTAAATTGTCAATAAATTGTATTCTATGACATGAGAAAAACAATAATTTATCGTTAGTCTCTCCCCAATACTTTTTTCCAATATGCGAGTGATTTGAATAAAAAGGCAGATGTTATGCGCCAGACGTTTCGCGTACCAGCCGCTTTATCAATGGCAAAAATCTATTAAAATTTTACAACTCGAGTATATATAAGAATTGCTAAAAACATGATGCCAGTTCGTGACGACGATTTAGAGCCGGCTTCATTTGTGCAATCAATTGTGATTCGCTGATGCTGGTTTTGACAGGGCAATCTAAAATTCGCAGTATGCTGACGTCAAAGTCTTCAATATTGTTCGCGGCACATTTCAAGCAGTGATCAGCCAAGGCACTAGCTGTGTCTCCATTCCCGATGCTTCTGCGATGTTCATTAAATCTCAACCGAAATGGGCGTGAAGATTTACCTATGTAACTAGAAGAACAAATATGACAAATAAACTGATAAACTACAAAACGAACATTGCAATTAATATAATTAGGTAGTTTACTACAAAGAACACAATTATCGTGTTTAATATTCCTATCCTTACTGCGAAATAAATGACATAATTTTTTGTTGCTTTTATTTACGAATCTAATGTTAAGTTTATGTTTGCGAATGAGATAATTAATTTTACGAGAACAACTATCACTAATGAAATCGATATTTAAAACAACTTTATTTTCATTACTAGCTTTTGCTTTCCGCGAGCGTTTTTTAATAACGAAATCTCTATCTGAAAAACCATTACGCTTGAGACGAGATTTAGTTTTAGCTTTAGCTTCGACGCTAAGAGAGTTGGAGCTACTTCTCTTATCGATGCTGTCAAAAGTGTTGACAATGAAGTTCCTCTTTACATGATTGGGAACCCAACTATCTTTAGTAAGGGTGCAACCAGACGCTATTTCTTTTTGATAATGACAAAAATGAATTTTGATATTTATCCATATTGTCAAATCTAGATAGTTCAAGTAGTTACTCTCAGGGACATCGATTGTAAACTTAATATCTTTATTTACTGAGTTAAAGACATTGGTGATAACATCGAAGTCAAAATTACAGCTAAACGGGCCCATGATGACGTCATCAATGTAACGTTTATAGACGGTGGGGACAATATCATAATTATCTTTAGGGATACCTAAGGCTTTGGTTTCAATGCTATGCATGAAGATTATAGCGAAGGCCGGAGCATATTGAGCACCCATAGGGCAACCTTTCTTTTGTAAATATATTTTTTCGTTTGAAAGCTATTTCGTAGTTCTGAGATATAAAGTTAAGCATACGCATGAGATCATCAACGGTTACATTTAAATTATCAATTAAATCCCAGTGGTTTATACAAAACTCCTTAACGACCTCTAAACCATACCTCAATGGAATCGACGATATAAATTCTTGACATCTAACGATATGAAGATATGATCGGTAAAATTATTAGAACTATTTAAGTGATCGAGAATATCAACTAACTGATGAGAGCTTTTGAGGTGTGCTGGGACAAAACTCAACAAGTTGGTTCAAAAGCCTACTACAGCACCAATCAATTTTGTTTGTGGGGGTATTTATCGCAGATGCAATCGGGCGCATCTGGTAAGCCGAGTCTTTCAAATCTTTATGATCTTTTACTAGTGTGTAGAAATTAGCAGGTTGACTACCGGTCACACGCAATTTCTCTAAATTACTTTTGGAGAGCTTATTTTTAAAAATTGAGTTGATCATTTTATTGGCTTGGTTCTCAATGGCATTTACTTTAGAGTGTTTGCGAACTTCGTAATTACAAGAATCATTAAGTATAGACTCAGACCACTCTACATAATTATTTTTGTTAGTTATACATAATTTTTTAGTCTTATCAGTAGGTATAATCGCAAGATTATTGTCTTTTACAAAATTCTTCGTTACTGCGATTTCTTTTTGAATCGTTTTATAATGAACATTGTTTTTAACAAATTTCATTTCTTTTTCAACAACGTTTAATACTTCAAATTTAAAGAGTTCGAGTCTCTTTTCTTTATCGATATCCATACGGGCGGTAAGTTGACTCTATTGCGGTCAAACGGAATGATAACGTTTTGATCATTCAAATTACGATTTTCAAATTTATCGCTCCAACGCATTCGGTAGGTCATGTGATCGAGACACATCTTGATATCTTCAATAGAATTTTTATTGATTTTAATAGGTACGCGAAAGTTTGGACCTCTATTTAATAAGTTAGAAACCTCATGAGGAATATGAATGTCAGTTTCGATTTTTATGTTATCAAAATAAACAGGATTGCTATCTAAACAATTAGTGAACGAATGGTTATTTAGGAAGAGATAATTATCATTCAAACAAAACGGAAATCTAGGTCTATAATCAAAAGAGTAAGACTTACGTAAAATAGGATAAGGCAAATGTGATAAATTCAGCCATTTGTTTGCATGAGTGCGATACTTTGCATCTTCCTCGCGAATCAATTCATTTTGAAGACGGAGGAACACATTTTCAACGATGGTTCCATCAATGCGGCGAGTAATCTTCAGGTATTCATACCCTCGCTGTTGATCAAGAATATATTCTTGCTCACGCTGTTGTCTGATACACGCTCGCAGAATCTCAGTCTTCAAAACTTTATCTTTTCGGTAAATTGCTGGCAGCTCCATGAGGTCAACAGGTATTTTCAGCATGTTTTCAACAAAGTTTGGAAATAATCCATACGATACACACATCGTCAAGAAGACAATATGGCACATTGTACGAGCATATTTCATTTGTATATTGATATAATTCTTCATTGAAGCTCGCAAGTCGGGATCGTTGACTGCGGAAGTTACATAGTTGATGGATTTCGTCTTAAAAAAATTTTAATAGATTTTTGCCATTGATAAAGCGGCTGGTACGCGAAACGTCTGGCGCATAACATCTGCCTTTTTATTCAAATCACTCGCATATTGGAAAAAAGTATTGGGGAGAGACTAACGATAAATTATTGTTTTTCTCATATTATGAACCTCCCGACGAAATCCATCAACTATGTATTCTATGACAGTAGAATTCGGTTATGAAGTCCAAACAAATCAACACAACAACAGCAACAATCAACGGTCTTCAATTTTCTCTTAATTCAATTTTCGGAAATCCTCAAAATAGCCTCTCATCTATGTCTATAAATGAAATGCATACAGTATAAGTAATTTATTGAAGCCCCGGCTATCAAATTATTCCGGCTTATAATCTTAAAAGTTTATTAACCGACACGATGGACAAATCAACCGAATTCTACTGGCTGCTCTTCTTGTAGACATGCCTGAAAACAATTCCCCTATATATTATTTGAGCCTTTTTCACACTTAAGCAATCGTTTGTTGATGAATGAATATTGACAATGAAACATGTTGTACATGACAAATCCTTCCAAATGTTGCTAACAATTGTGGAAACTCCTAGATCTGTCCGTTTATTTCAGGTTTAGAACAAAGTGGTAGATTAAGTGGTACGTATAGCCTAAGTACTTTCGTGCGATCCTGCAACCAATAAATTTTACGAATGCTCATTTATGTTGATAAAGCATCTTATTCATTTCTTTTTGTTTCGCATTATATACATATAGGTGTAATTCAACAAGAAGCGTCTGTTTATGCACATCTCCATGTCACATACGGTATTGTACCGTACATGCACTGTTATTTTGATTATGTATAAAATCACAGTAGAATTGAGTGAATTTAAGTAATAAATACACAACATTTACAGCAATATGCTAAACATTCAAGATGGATTCGCATTTGTGCTTTTTGCTTTAAAGAACTTATAAATTTTTTTAGGAGACTTCCACAGTATATCTGTCATCGCTAATTTGCATGGTGCTTAAGTTGAGTGCATGATTTTGCGAAATTTCAAATTATTTTGCATGAAATCGCATTTTGTTTGTATTTCAAATGTACTTACTTGCACAATGAAAATATCTGTATGATGAGGACTGTCGTTAGTAGTGCGACTCTGAATTATTGCTATAAATTATGTATACCTTCTTGATTCTATGAAGGATCTGTTTTCTACAAAATGTGAATTTCAATGCTGCATTTCAGCTATTGAAAAGCAAACACGATTTATATGTTTGAACTTGCTGCAGAAGATTGATTTGTAAAACAAAAATTAACAAACAATCTGTTTCAGCGTCAACGCCAATTTCTAGTATGTCTCTTAAGTATTTTCTATTTCATAATTTATTTTCTTTGTAATTAAGTTGTATTGGATCTCGACCGACATTGACATGTGGCTAATGTTTTGGACCATCAAATATTTCAAATTCAAATCACAATTTTGATCTTAAATGAATGAAATACTGTAGACTGCTAGTGTTTTTAAACTACACTGCAACTGAATTTAGAAGGCAAATTTAGAGGAATAGAAGTATAGTTATAACAAGAGATATGTTGCTCATCAGGCAGTATATCCCCACAAATATGCTGTCTCCCTACAATATGTGGCACATTGAATGAGCGTCATGTTCCAACTCCGTTTAGCTCTAAGATTGGGAATTCACTTAACTTGTTTCTGCAAATCGAGCTTTCTTGAAAATGTAATAAAATCGTTCTATGCTTTTACCTTTAACATGAGAATGATGCAAGAACTCATGGGATTCACGGTAACAATGTGATTCACGGTAGTAAAAACCTAGCGACTATGCAATTTTAGGGAAATGTATCTTTAAAAATATCATGCCTAAGAAACATATTTCTATAAATTGGTCCACAACAAGAATTTAGTCTGGAAAATCGCATGTCGGCCATTAAATCCTGGACGCTCAAATATAAGAAATTTAAAAACGGAAATTTAAGCTACTTTAGCCTCATGACAGTCATGCTGCACTTGAGTCCCTGCAATGGAAAAATTCAAGCCTACGTAAATAAAACATATGAACAGAATTTTATATGGAGACTATTTATAACTAGAACCTTGAATATAAGCTTAGCATATAACACGCTACATGCACAATACTATCACGGTTATACTATCAGAACGTAACATACATGTACGTCATAATTACATTGCAAACATTGTATTCTCGCATTATTTTTTGCGTTTCCGCATTTTTGTTTGCATTAACATAAATCATTTCCCCCACCATTGCGTTATGCTAGATACTGGAAAGCGCAAGTTGTGCCATACTCGTCTAGCCTACATAGTGCTAATTCATATCGTTTTCTTTCAGCATTCATTTCAACGGGCACAGAAGCTCAAAACACTGATCCGGAGAAAATTGATGAAGTGGTCGAATGGACAAGAGTTGTCCGACGTTTCCTTGCTGTCCGTATGGCGGAAAATGGTGGCAGCGGAATAGATGAATCGTATTTTGCTGAAGATTTGGTGGACTCTGAGAATCCGGATGATCAAAATCCTTCTGCAGAGTTGATTTAAGAATGTCGGGTTATTTTTGTTAAAAAATCAAAGATGTAAATATCTTTTGTCTAAATATTTTCCGATTACACTCTGAGATATTCGCTTCTCATTTATACAACGCGATGTCTATGGTCTGTCACACCCTTCGATGTAGAAGTGTACGAAGTCAGACAATGAGTTTTCACATTGGATTATGAAAATATTCATTGTGATACGATTATTCACTATTTATGAGAGTGTTTGACTTTATTATGTGAAAGTACGCAAATACAATGATTATTTTACTGATAAAGAAGTGCATATGATTCTCTCTGAGTTCAACATACATGTAAAGATGGTGTAAATTGAGGAATGGAGTAAAGTAACTGAAGCAACTGTACAGAGGTTAACGAAGTGCAAATTTTGGACATTTGTCAACCCTTATCAGGCCAAGCAAAGAAAAATTGTCAACATTTGCAATTCAATATTCACTGCATGTAAAACTAAAAGGGGCGCCAAGCTGAAATTCATGGACGATGGGTACTTTTTATTATTTATTCACATAGGGTGAGAGGGGGTGATATGGACACATTTTGACATTTTTTCTTTGAGCCAAAGAGAATGAGAACCATCCATTGAAACTTAATAAAATTGAGCATGCACCTGAAAATAATTATTGAGATGTACTTTTATCAGATAGCACAATTTTTGACACATTTTATCTTTTTTTTATTATTATTATTAACACCAGAGGAACCCGCAGAAAAACGATGTTGTTCTCGTAAAAATCTCTTTATCGAGGCCTTTCAGCTGCCCGCTATTTCATTCTGCATTTTATCTAGTTTTGAAAATGACTTTCATCACAGTCAAGCCAAAGTTTTGGAGAACGATGATTCCTGTGCATTATTATTCATGTTTTCCAGTACTTTTTTGTAATCATCTTGTTAACATTGTAGAGAGGTAATTGTAAGTGACATTCGAGCTTCATGGATTTGTTTGTCAATTTGTTTGTTGATCATCAATTTGACTCATTTCACAGACTGATATACTGTGCTTTATTAACCTGTAGACTAATCGAGAAATTATGCCAGCACAGGTGACTGATTGAGCGCCTTGCAAAGCTCTGCAAGCACCAATTAATGCGGAAACTGATCCTTCGTTCAAAGAAGGCGCTACACCCTGCACACACCAAGGTTCACACTATCGGTATCACTTCTATGGAGAACAGCTGGAGAACACAGCCTCTAACTTGAATACAAATTAATAGAAAGAAAACATCGTCATGCAGACATTCTCAAAGTGACTTTAAATTACCTTGTCCTTCAACCTCAAAATGCATTAAGGGGAAAATGAAGAGCAGACTGTCACATAAATAGCTAATTTACGGTAAAGACATAAAAAGTGGCAAAATACAGCCGAAGATTGACATGAACTGCGAAACATTAGACAATCGGTGTTGCGAGTCATGCATGCCCATTGGAACTTCCTGCTGTTATATTAGGTAGAGTGGTAACTTCGCATTTATTAAATCCCCTATGTGTATACACTTTCGAATTTATTAAAAGAACTCAGCGGGGATATAGTTGCTAATTGCTACCAAATGTGAGATATGCAAATTTTTTGCAGTTTTGAAGAAATTTCCACGGAATTGAGTGATCATGATTGTAATGCAGAAGGAATGATGGTAGTTTACAGATTCTCCGTGTCATGACAGCTTTGGAGATTCAATGTTTGTTAAATTAGCAATTCGATGGGTTCCTGTCACTTTCATGCTGAACCTCAAGAGTATTTTCTTAAGCGTGATCATATCACTGGCAACCTGCCACTGGCAGAGAAAAATCACATAATCAAAGACAATGATTTCAATTAACTTTGAAAGATGTAAATGGGTTCACATCACTATTCAGATTCAAGAAGTGAAACATGAATTTAGTGAATCATAAATTCATGCCGGTGAAAATTGAATTAAAAACTTGAAATTTCAGCCAAGAAAGCACAATATGATGTCGACTTTTTCATGAAGACTTCCATTGTAATGCAGATCATGAAATTCCCTTGATAATCAGCTTCATTTCCGCCTAGTTAGGATGCTTGTAATTAGCAAGTATTCATTGCTTTTGATATCCAACCTGTTTCATACTACTTATATAGGAGAGTAATCTCGGTACTATATAAATTGCCAAATTTTGACTTTTTTCAAAAGTGATCAAATAATATTTTGGACCACGGGAACGTGATCTCCGCAAAAAACTGAATCTTTTGATATAAAAATTTTCACTGTATACAGATACTTTTTTGCTTTTTTGAGTCGACACCATAGAGTAGGGATATGTAGGTAGAGTGTCGACTCAAAAAAGTATATGTATACAGTGAAAATTTTCATATCAAAAGATTCAGTTTCTTGCGGAGATTACGTTCCCGTGGTCCAAAAAATTATTTGAGCACTTTTGAAGAAAGTCAAAATTTTGCCAATTTAAATACTACCGAGATGACTCCCCGTAGTAAGTAATCAAAAGGATCAAAGGATCAAAAGATATCAAAAGGAATGAATATTTGCTAATAATCATCCCAACTAAACAGAAATTAAGCTGATTATCAAGGGAATTTCATGCTCCGTATTATAATGAAAGTCTTCATGAAAAAGTCACGATATTATCCGTGCTTTCTTTACTGAAATTTCAAGTTTTTAATTCAATTTTCACCGGCATGATTTTATGATTCACTAACATGTTTC
>CAJQUW010004821.1:0-20756 GCA_907163375.1 Prostheceraeus crozeri
TGTTCGTTAGTAATGGGCAAAAGACCGTTCCAGGACACCATAAAATTCAAAAAATAGTATCTTTAAAAACGACATAAATTCATGAATTTGAACCCTTTTTCAGGTTTTTAAGACCTAAATACATGAATTTAGTCCATTCAAAAAGTACCATTTTTTCAAAAATGGTATTTTTAAAAACGACATAAATTCATGAATTTGAACCCTTTTTCAGGTTATGAAGACCTAAATTCATGAATTTATGACGTTTTTAAAAATACCCAATTTTTCAAATTTTTCAAAATCTCAAATTTGAGAATTACAATTTTTACTCCCAAAATCATGACCGTTCCAGGACACCGAAAATCATAAAAGTTGAGAATTTCAAAATTTGAGAATTACAATTTTCTTGCTTAAATCATGACCGTTCCAGGACACCGAAAAAATCATAAAAGTTAAGAATCTCAAAATTTGAGAATTACAATTTTCACCCTTAAAATCATGACCGTTCCAGGACACCGAAAATTAGTATTTTTAAAAACGTCTTTTAAATCCATTTTCAGGTTTTTAAAATACATCATGTGACTAAAAATATTTGAAGTAATTGACATATTCTTAACAATAAGTTTAGGTACTTTTACAATTGTCATTCAATTGTAGAGAACATCTGCTTCTCGCATTTATGAATAAAATGCATTTCAGTGTAAGGAGCTGTGTCCTCCAACTCAAACATTTGAAAGGAAACAATGTATGAAAGAACAAACAGCTGCTACACCCACTTAGACATTTGTAAGACGTGGAATATATATCCAGCAAATCCTACTCCAGCTATAGTGCCGTGAAACAATACACAACAATAATAATCGATATGGCTATTTCAAACAATTGTGCTGAAGACTTATTTAATTAAATAGTGTTTCTTGTCAGTGAAGGTTGTGTCAAAACGCTCTCGTCATATATTTCTCAAAATGAGACAAGATCAATTTGAAGATAGAAGAAAACAATCGTTGCCAGGGAGGATGAAAAAATTACGGGAGGAATTCAAGAGGAATATATTTTGAGAGGCATGAATTTACAGATTCTTTGAGTGATTTCATAGAGCCAAATGGTGGAGAGAATAATACAATTGTAAACTTACACAAATTCTTGTTGCATGAAAAAAGAAACAATTCACTCAGTGTTATGTGTAAAATTTTTATCGGTAAGCACTATCTGCTCTCTGTTTGTGATAATGACAAGTCTTATTTTTATAGTCTCTTGAAGCAAAATCATATCAATTATTCACGCACCAAAGTTTCATTTGTTATGAAATTAGGTAAATTAGCAGACAAATTTCCTACGCTTTGTTGGGTGTCTGTTTCTCTTGTACTTTAAAAGTCACGACCTAATGTTATCGGAAGATTGACTTCATTGTGTAAAGCAATTATGTGTCATTCCAAATGATTCCATTCTTCTCCCAAACAATGGTGCGTCATTTAGCGATAATACCGCGCTGACATATTCAATGGAATTTGGATGTTAAACTCCGCTATTGTTATTGCGATACGGCCGCAAGACACTTTATTTTCAATGTTAGACCTATGCCATTCCATTATATTCTCTTGAATAATGGTGCGCCATTCAGCTAAAATACTGCGCCATTCAACTAATCAAAAATCAACGCGTTAACATTAGACGCGCTGTGAAGAAAATTTATCATTCTTGAAACCCCTCTGTTTTATATGCAATGTAAATACAATAGAGTGTTTCAACCAATGAAACCTTGTCCACTCGTGGACAGAAATCCTATTGTTTAGAAAACTTGTATCTGTCGGTTTTATATGCAATGCTATTTCCTGTTTTATATGCAATGCTATTTCATATTGCACATGTAAATACAATAGAGTGTTTCAACCAATGAAACCTTGTCCACACGTGGACAAATTTACATGTATTTCAATGTATCCAAATTGAATGTATGCAAAGTGGATGTAACCAAATTGAAATATCCATGTGTTGTTTTTAATTTCTCATTTACGGGAATATAATAGAAACATTTTATCTTCTATAAAAATGAGAAACATCAGAGACTTCCAAAAAATATATGGCAAACAAACTACGAATTTCGATTTAAATGAGATTGCTAAGCAATTGGGAATAAAGAATTTTCACATATTGATGAGTAACGAATTACTATTGATAAAAGATGTGCGAAACACTAACTCTACTAATACAATGCAACAATGTAACGTTTTAATTTAATCTAAATTAAATCATTTCAAAATCGAATAAGTAGTAAGGAAAGACATCATTAGAGAACAGTTTTAAATCAATACCCCCCCCCAAGTAGTAAGGAAAGTCATCATTATGAAATAGTTTTAAATCAATACCCCCCCAAGTAGTAAGGAAAGACATCATTAGAGAACAGTTTTAAATAAATACCCCCTCCATTCTGTCTTCTAGGGGTCCCTTAAGAAATTTTTTTATTATAAAATGAGCAACATAAATGAGTTTTTGAAATTATATGGAACACAAACGACAACGAATTTCGACCTAAAGAAAATCGCTTAGGAAAATCGATTAGGAATAAAGAATTTTCATGTTCTAAACAGAGACGAATTACAATTCCTAAAAAATAAGCCAACAGGAACCTTCAGTTCCCGGAAAAAAGCTCAATCAATAACTATAAATTTCATAACAAATCTTCATACGTCAGATGAAAAAGGTGTACATTGGTCAGCAGGACAAAGAAATATAAACTGTTCTAATTATTATTTTGACCGCCCGGAGGCTGAGAACTATTGGTTCGACTCATACGGACTTCCACCTACAAACGAAGTCAAAAAATTACTTGGCAATGGAATTTATAATACATTTCAAATTCAAAAACCGGGAACTACTTATTGTGGTCAATTATGTCTTTATGTTTTATTTAAATTGCAAGAAGGAGTGCCATTTCTTGATATTATGTTAGAATTGAATAAGGGAATTGAACGAACCGTAGGTTCTATGGCTACGCCTAATAATAATAATAATGATAATTAAAAATCAGTTCGTTGTAATTCATTTTGATAAAAACGGCCTCTGATATCCTCATTATCTAAATCTTTAATTTCATAAGTAATCGGATAACTTTGATTTATTTTAGAAACTTCAAATATTTCTTTAGTCCAATAACCAATAAAGCCTTTTTCAAATTTATTCTTATATTTAAATATTTTAACTCTATCTCCAATTTTAAATTTCGGCTTAAGTTTCTGCAAATTCGGATTACTCTCATTCAAATTATTATTCTCGAATATTTTTTTTCTTATCAAATCAGGGTCGTCAGAAGCATTCTTCGGGGTTTCTTCAATACCAGAATGAACTTTATTATTGTACTCTTCTACAACTCCTGGTAATATCTTCAACCATTTCTGATTTCTTTGCTCAGTAAATTTCTTGAATAATTTATTTTTTAACGTCCGATTGAATCTTTCTATCACTACGGCCTTCCCTGCATTTTCAGTTGAATAAACAGTTTAAAATAGTGGCTGAACGTTTCGGTTATAAAATTCCGACCCTTTATCAACAAACAATTTTTTTCGCTTTCTCTTACTTTCTTTAAAGATTTCTTCAAAGCTATTTAATGATAGACAACTTTTATCTGTTTAAAGGCTGTCTACCATGCGTTCGTTGTTATATAAATATATAACGGTCAATTGTATTTGTTAATAGTCCACTTTCATTCCGGGCATTATGAATGAAGTCAGCACTCCAAATATCATCTTTATTAAATACTTTTACTTTCAATAAATATTTAGGCCTTCTGTATTCTTTATGAATTTCCGACGCAAAGCGTCCTAAGTCATTCGACATTTCAGACGCGTAGGTTCGAGCGTTGCTCTCAGAGTTATTAGTTCGAGCGTTGCTCTCAGACAGCTTAGCAGTCGTTTCATATAAAACCCTGAAGAATAATATTTTAGCTTGTAAAGCTTTCTTAACAAACATTCTTTTCAATTTTTTCTCTTATGTAGGATTTTGAATAATTATCTAATTTCTTGTATGCATCTTCTTATCAGCTGCTGCATTGTCGAGAACTGTAGATCGTGATTTCGATAAGCTAACATCATGCCTAGTAGCTGACTTTCTTCGGAGGGCCTCGTAGTGCGCTGGTGCGGAAGCATATACTCGATTTATTGGTTCTTCTCCTGGTTTCGGATTATTTATTCTCATCTGTCTTATATTAATCGAGTTCAAGTGGACCGGTATATGAATGACCAGGAAGATGTTTTTCTTTCGTATAATTACTCTAATATATCCAGGAAAAGTTTTATAATGTTTTTTTTTGATGTCACATTTAGGTAGTAGCCAAACTTTGTTTGTCGTCGTTACCTTCATAAATTTTACAATTTGAGTTTTCATTTTTGTTTAATAGATAATTCAATAAATCTAAATTAGAAATTTTTAATTAAATTTTCGGAATTTGTAGAATTCATTTTAAAAGATAAAATAAATGTTTTACCCTATCATACTAGGACTTAGATATATTCCAGAACCATCTTTAGTTTCTTTAATTTCAATTAAATCATCAACATTGTGAGAGATATTTTAGAACTCGTTTTCCTTCATCAAACTAATTTTAAATTTACTAATAAATTATCATACTACTCCTTGCGCCCATAGCAACTTTCTCTAACTCTCTATTATTATGACGTTTTGTTCTTCTAATGCTGCCTTCTCTGATTTATTTTTATTTACTGCTTGGACAATACCAGCTGTCACACCTGCAACATTCCAGCTGCAGCTATGCCACATATTATGTAGGGGAATTAATGGGAGATCCCGCCATTCTTTTTTTCTTGTAATTGAATATTCTCTATCATTAGGTTTTTACTTATGTAATACTTTTTTTTTGTTAATCGTAATAGTTTTTAGGGTATTTTTGTCAAACAATATTACGTTAATTTAATTCAACAGTGTTATTAATTATTACTTTTCCGCGTGAGACATTTTTAAGAAAAAAATTTTTTAAGGTACGAAAATTTTTAATCTATTCTAGTTATGAAAAATTTTTTAGTTATGAATTTTTTAATCTATTCTAGTATGAAAAAAATTTTAATTTATCGGAGCGAAGCTCCTCTGGCTTAGCCGTATCGGACCAAGGTCCTAAGGTTACTAAATACGAGATCCTTGCCATCTTTTCCATTAAGACTTCAATAGAATATTGTACATCTTCATGCAATAAAACATAAGCATCAATTGAAGTTGTGGATCTTTCTTTTCAATATTAATTGTTACATCACAACCGTCTTGATAAATATCTCAGATTGTGCACTTAAATCGAAAAACAGAAAACAGGTTTATAAATGTTTCTCCAATCTCCAGGAGTTAATTGTGGTTCAACTCCAAATTCTCTACACAGTTTCGATAAGAATAATATCCTTCAATAAAATAAATTGATTATTGGTATCATCGAATCTTAATGGATCAATTGGATACGGGTTTGATTTAATGAAACTTGTTAAACTTCGAATTGTATATTAATATGGAAAGAGAGTATTTTTCTTATCAAAACCTTGGGAGAATTATTTCTTTTTGAAAAGTTAAGTAATAAATATCTTGGAGTATTCGCCACGTTCTAGTAATTTTCCAGTTAAATCTTTGTTCGGAAAAAAAGTTACTGAAACTAGCAGTACGCTTTAGAAAAATTTACTGGAATTGGTTTGTTAGTATTTAATCTTTTTGCAATTAGCTTGTTTCAAATATTAAACTAGGAGCAATATGCTTTAGATCCACCATTCAAGTCTATCAATTTTTAAATATGCTTTTTTTCCAGTCTTACCAAAAAAGATTAATTCATTATTTGCGGTACGAAGACATTATTTATTTAAATTTTAATTGATATGATATTTTGGTATAATCTAAATATCCGAATAATGGAGACAATGACCAATTACTGTCTGTTTACTTTTCTTGTTAAACTCACGTCTTTCTATTATGCATCATTATTTGTTTTTATTTAAATGTTTTTGCAATAATTTTCTACATCTTTCGAAGTCCTGCTGCATCATGTTCCAGTCGTTAGCGTGAGTTAAATCATCAACAATTTTTTTAACCATCATTAGGTATCAGGAAAACCAACTTCGATTTTCATACTTTTATTATTTTCACCAATGGTTACAAATCTAAGCATTGTATCAATTACACCTGGGGAATCAAACTTATTGTTTCTATATTTTGAGTGGCCAACATCTAAAGCATTTGTGTACTAATCTTGGAAAAAATGATTCTCTAGTGCAATATTATCGGTATCTGGTAATGGTGTTGTTAAGGCAATCATTATACAAAGAATATTTCACAGGCGTAAATGATATCAGGTAATATATATAACTCTGTAATGATTATCAACTTCAAAAATTAAATCACCTCCAGTATTTACTCTACTGGAAGATCCGGAATTCATAGCAATTCTTATATAGTCATTCTTTTTGTGATTGCAATGACGAACGGAGGATCGTCTAATCTAAATTTATTTTTCGATAAGCAAAGACATTTTTATAAAAATAATTTGAATTTTTGTTTTTTTCACACACAGAAAAAAAATTCTGCCTAAAATAATTTTGCTAAGAATATTTTTGACTAAAAAAATTTTACTTAAATAATTTTGCTAAAAATTTTACTAAAGATTAATTTACTAAAAATATATTTAGAATTTTGCTAGACCAGCTCCGCCTACAGCTATGCTGGGGTTAAAACCGAAGGCTGCTGCTTCACGCCATTACCTCTTATTTTTTAATGGTTTTTTCATTATGTTTACTATCAGAATCCACAGCTATGGTAGCAATTTTATTTTTTGTTTCCTCTGAAAGTTTTTTTAAATTTTTTAGTTCTTCGGAATCATTCCTAAGTTTACGAATAGCTTCTAGTTGTTTTAATTCGTTTTGAGACTTAACAGCATTTGATATTGCATAGGCTGTACTTACTATAGCAGATGTTCTTTTTGCAGCCAGATGTAATCAATTCTTTTATTATTTTTATTAAGTAACGATACTTCCATATCCAGAGAAGATACCGCTCTTCTTTTTGGACGGTACTGCGGTGGCTAGGAACTTTTGTGTTCCGATTGTTTCTACACTGTATAATGGTAAACAAGATTTCATAGATGGTTCATGAGAAATTTTTTGATTTGAAGCAAAATGTTTAAGATTGTGTTTATAAATTATAGGCATTTTTTAGGATTAAATTTGACTTTTGGGAAAAATATCTATGTGTTAAGATTTACGTTTGTGAATGGACAGCAACTTCGAGATAACTTTATTAATTGACTGTTGCACTTTATCTATTGCGTCAAGCAGCGTGTGATGTACTTTAATTTCTTTTCTATTAACTTGCATTTTCTCCTGATTAATCTTCAATGCCGTTTTAAGTGCATTTAACTTAATTTTAAGAACATCTAATTGTCTTTTAACAGCATCTACGTGGTGTGATCCAAAATGTCCCGGACTAACCTACTTGCAGATAACCCGTGATAACGAATACTACTTCAGATGTAAATTTAGGTCTTTAAGGCATGAGAAATATGGTCGCCGAAATTTTTCCGGTCAGTTTTCTATTTTTTCAAAATTTTCAAAATTTTTGTCTGAATTTCAGATTTTCCTATAAATTCTAGCGATTTGAATTAATATATTTAGATTAAATGGACAGTTAAGCTATCACTAATACCTGACTTAATATTAACGGAAGAAAAAAAACAAATGTTTTGTTCCAGACAACCAGTTGACTGTTTAATGTATGAGCCGGTTAGCTATTCGTCACTTTTTGCCAACGAAGTCTCAATTCCAAAAAGCTTTATGAAAAAAATTCCGGTGTCAAAGAATCAAAAAACTCAGTAACTGCTATCCCGCAGTTCAACTGGCGTTCAAAAATGGTGTCACGAAGATGCTTTTGAGGTATCTAAACAGATAGAAGTCACTTGGGGCCAACGTCAGGGTGGTAAGGAGGATGCTCAATTGTTGAAATACGTTGCTCGTTAAGCATTGGTTGTCTCCTGGAGGTGTGAATCGGAGGAATTGTCATGAAGCAAGTAGAGGGGGAATGTTTCGTGCTTTCTTATTTTCTTCCTCGCTTCAGATACAACAGAATTGGAATAATATTCGCTATTGATTCATACTCCTTTATTCGCCATAAGTCAACCAGTTGATTTTTTTTTTTTTTTTTCCCGAAGCGTTCCAAAAGACCGTCAGCATCTACGACCGGCGATGTGATGTTCCGGATCGCATTTTTCAAAGGGGGCAGACTCGCCTGATTTTTCGCCACTCTGCCAGATTCTCGCTTATTGGTGCAGATACAAACTTAAGGTGTTTCATCCTCTAAGGATGCAGTTCAGAAACTGATCTCCGTGCATGTCGAGGAGATCCAAAGTCTGACTGTGCCGCCAGAAGTCTGTTCTCCTTCATTTTCAGGTGACAGAGAACTTCGGTACGAAACGTGATGCCAGTTTGCGATTCAAAGTCTTTCGATGATGTCATGACACTAGATGATACTGATTCGCAAGCTCTCTTGACAAACTCACGGATGGGTATCCTTCTGTGAGTGCTGTATCACTTCATCGCACTGACTCGGATTTCTTCCGGAATCTCCTGCGGCCGTACAACAGTTGAAATAATCTTGCTCCACGATTGTCTTTCCAGCGTTTTAAATCGCTTATCCAGAAATAAGCAGTAGTTCTCGATTGGAGCTTGCTTCCATATGCCAGGGCTTAATTCCGTTTAGATGTCACCATTAGCGGATAAGACTGCGGATCAGGGAGGTATCGTATTCACACTGCGATATTCGAATGAAGACACGCTGGTCACTTCATCATGAAAACTGATAGAACAAGAACCATCGTTGACACGGGATTTCTAACTGAATGCGTGCTGAATGAACTTCAATGATTGATATGTAACACATAAGCAATTAACAAAAGGACGTGGCAATATTCATGGCAAAGATATCGTCAAATAAGATCAAATCAAAAATCAATCTAACTATAACAATAAGACAAATCGGATCTCGATCAATTCAGAAAATACAGAAATTCATGTTAAAATGTAAAAATATTTTTTAAAAATAGAAAACTGACCGGAAAAATTTCGGCGACCATATTTCTCATGCCTTAAAGACCTAAATTTACATCTGAAGTAGTATTCGTTATCACAGGTTATCTGCAAGTAGGTTAGTCCGGGACATTTTGGATCACACCACGTAACTGTTCTTTATTTTCTTTAGAGTTTTCTTGTAAATTTTTCTTTAATTCATTTTCTAAATTGATTTTAAGATTTTTCATTTTATCAACTTTTTGATTAAGCGAGTTTACTTCATTTATTATTCTATTCATCTTTTTCATTTGTTGAGTAATTTTAGAACTTAATTCATCAACACTTTTTTGGAATGTAGTTTGTAACTGCTTTAAATTTTTTTAATTCTTTCAGGTAGTTTTTCTATTTCATCTTCTAATTATTCTAATTATGTTCAGAAATCTTTTTAAAAAGTTTTGTTATATCTGCTTCTAGCTCTCTATCCTTTTTATCAAGTTTTAATAATTTTTCGTTTAATGATTTGTCATTAAGTTTAAGCAACTTTTAATTCGTTCAATCCCAAAAACTGGAACCAAAAACATTCGTTTATATATTTTTCTTTAAGTCATTGATTTGTGTATCAACCATATTGTTCTATTTGATAACTATGTATTTGTTGCGGAAGAATAGAAAGATTGCAATTGGGGACCAGATAAACGTCTCCTGTTTTAATAATATAATTTTCTATCTCTATTTCCTAATTCACGATTATTCGGGATATATGCACTCCACATACATTTGGTACATCATTTTTAAAAACAATAAAAAGTAATTTTTTTCTAATAAAAATAAAAAAATGGGAAAAAAACAACAAATTTCAAAAAATTATATTGTCGCATCATCCGGTTCTTCTTTTATTCGACGAGACAACGGATTTGAAGAATAAATGTTTTGTATAAATTAATAATATAATGAATCAATGTATAGATGTTAATATTTTATTTCAAGTACAAGCCGAAATATTTAGGAGAACAGACTAAAGGTTACCTTCCATAGATACTAGCTATCGATTATATTTCCAGGTAATCATTTATAAATTTATGGTTATTGGTTGAGTAAATATAATGATGTAGCTTATGTAGAAATTAATAAAGAAAATATGGTTTTTATAATAGGTCATAATAATGTTTATGGATTCATTAGAGCAGTTTTGCCGATTAGTAATACTGATTGGATAGAAAAATAAAATTATTATTTATATCAATATAAAGAAATTAGTTAAAAATTTAAAATCTTTTTCGAAGGAAAAAATTAGATTATTTGTTGACGATCAAAATCAATATAACATTTCACATAGAGAGTTAAAAAAACTATTAAATGGAAGAATTATTATGTCGGTCTATTATAGAGATTCAATTTATAAACAAGAAACATTAGATATGCCCCGCAAAGTTATGATGATGATACGCTTTAATAGGATTATATTCCAACTTAAAATATTTAATTTATTAAAATCTTTATAAATGGTTTAGTCAACAAGAGAAAATTTATATTGTGGACAACACCTTATATATTAACAATGTCCATAATCATAATTATAATAAAACGGAACTGAAGGTTCCTAGGGCTTTGCCTGATCTTAAAGATCTTATGATGAATAATGATGCTAATAATATAGATGATGATAATATAGATGATGATTCAGAAACATCTGAAAATGGTGTAAATGGGTAAAAAAGATTATAAAAATATTAGTATTTATAAAAATTTATCTAAATTCATTTTCTTACAATGAAAAAATAATATTGATGAGAATAGTTGAAGATACTGTTAGACACTATGTGTCGGGGTCTACAAATTTAAATTAGGATTTACATCTAATCAATTTAAAAATTTTATCTCTTTAATAAAAACTAAAGTGATTTCAGATATATCGGTGCTGTTATTAAAATTTTCAAAAGAGATCAAAAGACAATATTTTTCTCTATTATAATTATTATCAGATAAAAGATGTAATTTAGAATTAGATATTCCAATAAGAGAATGGTATCCTATCATGGAAGGGCATCCTATACCAAAAAGTGTAATTTATGATGATGAAGAATCAATTCATGATGATGAAGAATCAATAGTTAGTGAAAATAAATTTAAATTATCTTTTGATAAAACATTATATGATGAAACTTAATATGATAAAACTTAATGTGATAAAAAAAATAACTAAAGAACGTGAAATATATAATAATATAAAATAACACTCAAGTCCTTGATATTAGAATGTTTATATCTAAAATTAAAACACAAATTTTTTCTTAAATTTTCTCTAAAAAATAAAAAAAATGGAAAATACCAAGTTTTATTGTAACTTATGTAAAAAAAAGTTGCAAACAAAAAGAAGTTATCAATCTCATTTAAATAGTAAATTGCATTTACAAAATGTAGAACGAGTTGATGAAGGAAATATATTAAAATTAAATAGTTATAAAAACTATCTAGAAACATTGTCTACTGATATAAAAGTTAAAAAAATGTTTGATGATTATTCACATTCGGAATATAAAAAAGTTTTTAATAGTGAAGATGAGACCCTACGAACCGAAGGTTCTAGGGCTTCGCCCGCACCAGATGGAAGATATTTATTTAGCGATACTGATGAATTTGATGAAGCTGAACGAACCGATGAAGCGGTAATAGATATAAAATATTTATTTAATGAATCTGTTGAACATAATGAAACCGATGAAACTTTTTATAATGTATTAACAAACTTTTATAATATATTTAAGAAATCTTTCAAATGTTATATGAATGTAGAAGTACTTTATACAAAAAATGGACCTGATGGAATTCCTGAAGAAATAATACAAGGACATTTTACAAATTCACAAGAAATTCATAATGTAAATGATATACAACCCATATTTGAATCGATGATACTTAAATTAGAAAATTGTATAATTGAAGCCCAGTTACGTGAATCTGGTTGGAGATTTGTTAAAATACTATCTAAGAAAATAGTAATTGATAAATATAAAAATAATACTGGTGGTAGTTATGTTCCTTTACCTTTCAGTTCACCACAAATAATCAACATAAAAAATGAAGATGATTATTGTTTTCTGTGGAGTATTATAGCACATTTACATCCTGCAAAATATCACAAAGAAAGACTAAGTCATTATAATAAAGAAGAATACATAAATGAATTTGATCTTTCTGATGGCTTAGATGAATTTCCATATGATTATAATAGGTTAAAAAAGTTTCATAAAAAGAATAAAAATTTAATAGAAGTAAATGTTTTTGAATTAAATGTGAATTATGTTTCTATTGGTAAAATTACTCCACTTTACTCAGATTCAAAAAAATTTTATTTGAATAATAAAAATTTATGTCAATCAGAAATTGTATATAATGATAGGGGAAATTACATGCATCATAATATTTCTTACCAAGGAAATATAATATGTACTGAAAAATTTGAAATTATAAAAACACTATCACCAATAATGATTAGTCATAATAATTATAAAGGACGTAATTATAATTATGATTATGATACCGATTATTTATCTTTATCTTTAGAATATCAACAAAAATCACAAAATTTAAATGAAATTTTACAAAAATGTAAAACAGATTATCAACAACAAACAAAAATATTAGTACAAGAATATGGCCATAAATATCAAAATAAGATAGAAACGATTCAAAAATTAAATGAAGACAATAAAGAATTAAATAATGAAGAAAATGAAACCAATCAAAAAATAAATGAATCTTTAAAAAAATGTCTACAACAATATAAAGAACAATATGATAAAGAACATAGTTATCAGTTACAAATATTAAATCAAAATTTTCATCGAAATACATTAAATCTTACAAAAGAAATTGATGAAACACATGAAATATATCAAGATAAATTTGAAAAACTAGAACAGACAAAACAGCCAGCACAAGCGAATATATTATATTATCAGGGTCATTTTATATTGTGTAAAGATGTTTCTATATTTACAAAAACTTCAGATAATGCTAATTTTCCTTGTCTCCAATGTATGACGAGCTTTAGAACTAAAGAAGAAATGAATCGACATTTGGAGAATTGCCAACAAAATGAAGCAGTCAGAAACACATTTCCTAAAGAAGATTATTTAGAATATAATAAATGGTATTTTAAAAATAAAGTACCCTTTACTATTTATTGTGATTTTTGAGCAATATAATGTATATATAATGACACACAAATACGAACGAAATCCAGGCTTCGCCAGATTGCTTGATAAATGGTACGGCCAAGCCCATAGAACCTCGGTTTGTAATTATGAAAAAGTGCATCTGACAAAGCAAGAAAAGATAATTATTTGAACAAAAAACGCATTATGTTGGTGGAATGAAAAAAAACAAAAAAAAAAAAAATAAAAAAATACATTCATTCGAATTATCGCTGAAATTATTTAAATCAGATATTCAATACTTATGTGAAGATAGTTCAGAAGATTTTGTACAAAGAAAGTAAGAATTACAAAATTATTTTTGCACCAAAATTACCATAATATGCTTTGAAACAAATATTCCAAGGATGCCTAGTTAACAGAAAAAGAAAATTAAATTATTAATGAACAAATGTTTAATTACTGTGGAGAGATTTACAAAAAAATTATAAAAATGGCAAAGTAGATATCATGACAAGCGGAAGCGAACGGCTCTGCCGTTCAAGGTAAAAGACATGATCATCTAAATGGATGATATAGAGGTGGCGCACATAAGTTTCTTGTAATCTTAATGCGTAATTAAATTTTAATATAACTTGTTCCCTCTATATTCTTATAATGGTTTCTAAATAGGATTTCCATCTAGTAATCGAAAGATTTATTTTCACTAAAATACAACAACAACAATAAATGTACTATGTAAAACAGAAGAAGAATATTTTTCAATGCTTAATTAGGTTGTATAGAAATATTTAAATGCATTTTAGAATTTTTTAGCCATTATTCATTAGATGTTATGGGAAAAACTTGAAATCTGAACAATGTAAAATTTAATAATAATAATTTAAAAACCTTGTAAAAGGAAGTATTTCCGTATGAGTAGCATAACTGGAGATTTTAAATTCCTGAGTGAAGAAAATTATGGAAGAAGAACAACTTCTCCAATAAATAAAATTTTAAATTCAACATTAGAGAAAAACAATTCAAAATTATATCTATACAGAAGACCTATCAGCAGAAGTCTGAACAAGATTGGAGAATGAGTTAAATTGTATAAACGAATGTCTTGATTATACAATGAAATAGGCTTCTACATGATAGATGTAGTATAATACTAAGCCTTGATCTTTTCGAAGAACTGTTCGTGGTCTTAGTATGTGTTTTAGAATATTACGGAATAGTATCCATGTTTAATTACTGTTTATCTCATACACCTCAGGTTTAACATGTAGCAAGGGTGAAAGATTAAAACACTTTTACAAATGTTAAACGTGAAACACAAGTGTTGTTATAATATTTAATTTATAAAAAATTTTATATTTGATAAAGATGGGGGGGGGGGGGGTGGGGGGGGGGGGGGGGGGGGGGGGGGGGGGGGGTGGGTATATATAAAGAAAAAAAATTACAGAATGAATAAATTATTATTTTTTGATATCTGGGTACATTAGAGGTGGATGTTCATCAGTTTTAGGGTAATCGACTTATGTAACAAAGGATGTAAATACAATAAAAAAGTAAAGTCACTGATGAGTATCGGAAATAGATGAAACCTATCTATCCTCCGAGAAGAAATAAGCGACTCAGTATTAGAAAATTCGTTAATTGCAGAAATAGAAAGGACTTATATCAAATGGGAAGTTAGTCAAGGCAAGCATTTTTGAATGAAATCATGAGAAGAAAACTAATTGTTATACTTATAGAGTTTTTAATAGCTTATAAGTCTTCTTGCATGATAGCAAGAATTACCAACAGTGAAATGTCCATGTTCGATAATATTCGTATGAATTACCAAAAAACACATGATTGGAAATTATAATCATTGGTTATACTATATGCAAGTTTGATTTCAGTATATCCTGATTAGATATAAAAGGCGGAACAAAATATTTTATCCTTTCTGATCCGAAAACAAAATTCCTAATATAGAAATGATAATTTTTTCAGATAACAGAATAAACAAAAGAAAAAAAAAAAATAATAAAAAAAATAAAAAAATCAAAAATCTTTATAATTCCTAAAAAATACAATGCATCAAACAGACAAAAAACTTGTTTTTTTTTTTTTTTATGTTATACACCACAAAGATGCTAATAGCAGGAAATGTATGTTGTTGAAGGAAGAATGCTAGATTGGTATTTAGATACATGGGCATTGATTCTTCTAACCCAAAATACAATTCGAAAAAACTATTTTATCAAACAAAAATCTAAGGTGGTTCACACAAGAAAATGAGTATAGAGTTCAATATTCGACAAAAACGCAAAATAGCTAAAAAGAAATAAAGATATAGATATTCTGGAAAACTCAGTGTTTCTCAAATATAGAACTGAAGTAATGCATTTTATATATGGTAGAGAACTTTAGAAAAATGAAGACCGTAATAGACATAAAATATTGAAATAGTTTATAGATAAAAGAGTAGAGTGTATTCTAAAATTAACAAAGGTAAATACCCTCACATATAAAGTATGAAAACATACTCAGATTTAATGGTGAGGAATCTACTGATGCTAGGTAACAGTTATCGTCGAATTAGCGATAAAACATTATGATAGCCAGTTTAGATTTCATCACTGATCACTTATCACAGTATATTAGAATTAGACTAAACACTATTTATCGTATCTAGATTTATATATCAGCAATGATCGAATTATTATTTAAGCACCTGGCTGTATGGGCACAAACATAAAATTACGACTTACAGATACGCGATTCTGTTTTCTTAGAATTAAGCCAATAACCGTATGAAATTTCTCCACTTGATGAAGAAATTAATAAAATAAAAGGAATATCATATTCAAATACTTACTGATTTAGGTTAAAGTAAAAGATGAATTAGGAAGGAAATGAAGATTTCATAACTGAAGTATCTATATTTTTAAATTCTAAATGTTACTCGTTATGATACAACTAATTAATCAATTAAAACACATAAAACATTAAAATGGAATTTCAAAGGACATCAGTGGCTAACTCAAATAACATTTCAAGATTATAGAAAATGCATTATTTAATAATGAAATAAAAACAGCATGTAATTATTAAGACTTAAATCAAAAAAAAAACATAACAATGTATTTAAAAGAAGAACATAAAATTAGCATTAGATCCATTTGATGATAAAAGAAAAATTTTACACTGATGGAATAACTACTGACACCCCTTAGTTTAATTTTCTAATTTCTAAGATAGACAAATTTGATATATACATAAAAATAAAAAAATATTATAACACTATATTTGTATATTTTTTATACACTCCGCGAAAATATTTTCTATCACTTTCATCGGGCAAGCCCCTCAGGGAAGCCTAGTCAGCAGAACAAATTGTTCGATAACTCTTTCATGAATTTTTTTATCATATTAATTGTAATGAAGCGCTATAATCTTTTGACCAAGCATTTTTACACGATTGTTTAAAATTCATCCTTTATTTCTTACAGCATAAATCTCTAACAAATACACTTAAGTTTCTTGCATATTTCAAATAGTATACAATATATATTTGCATATCTTTCAAATAACACTTCCGTCTAATGAATACACTACTTTGTGTTAAATAAAAATACACTACAGTTATTATGTCTACCTCTTGTGAAATAATTTCTACTGAACTGACTGTGATTTCTATCATTAACAACAATCCGATCAAAATTACACAATGTTTCATTGTTTATCTAGTTTAACTAGGATCTTGGCATATTACCACTATCATCTATTAATTGTATCCTTTATATGGTTTTCTATTTTTATTAGATTCTACTAACTGATTATTTTTTGCTTGCTTCTTCACACCGACGAACTTATTTCTTCTTCATCTGTCAGATTTTTCATATTCTTGAATAATGAAGGCATTGCTGTTTGTTGTGTTAAGATTATTTTCAAATCCATATTTTAAAAATTGATAGACGGGTTGTTCTGCCGTTGTTGTATAAATTATAAGATTGTTATAATCCAAAAAATTTGGAGTCGTTAAAATTTTTAATAATATATAAGTTTTTACACAACCAGATCTTCCACAAATAACTGACAAAAATTTATTAGATAAATTTGGATGATGATTAAATTTGTGTTTTTTTTATTTAATGGAGGTAATTCACTCATTTTTTAATAAAAAATTTTATTTTTATTTTTTTTATTTTTTGTTTCTAAAGAAGAAGAAAATTAAACTTCTCTAGCTTCGCGTGGGAGTTTATACCTCCCGAACCAAAAGATCTATCATAATCTCTTCACCTCCAAAATTTATTTCTTGTCCTTTTTCATCAGTGATTCTAATGCCAATGTTGTTAATAGTTTTTCTGTAATAGGAAAATATATTAATGTTTGTAGGAATTACATTTAATCTATATACCAATGGGTCACACGTAAAAGCTGGAAAAACTGAATATTAAATTTGATAATTTACCATTCTATATTATCCTCCTTCAATAATGTCACAATGATACGAACATTGAAGGATTTATTTCAGTTATTGTTTGGAATCTTCTCACCTAAATGATAGCCTTGACTATAGGTTATGTTTATTAAATCCTAATAGGCTTTGACAATGATCTATCATGATTAAAATCAACTTGATGAATTTTTTAATTTCGGGGGGTCTTAAGAGTAAGGAGAAAAATTTATTAAACCCCTGGACCGGTTCAACTGCAAAATTGTAATTGTTTCTTATCTTTTAAAATGATAAAAAGATTTATACCTATTAATGTCTCTAATCTTCATTGATATTGATTCAACTTCGTATGAACAAGGAAGAAAAGTTTAGTAACTCGTATTTTCCCACGTTTGCCTTTATCAGTAGACATAATCTAAATTGATCATTAAAATCACATCTGTGATAACGTTGTTTAATAGTGCATTGTATTTGTTTTTTATTTTGTTTTTTTATGTTTAGTTTTTTTTTTTTTTTTTTTTAAATGTTGTGGGGTGGGGGGGGTTGTTTTTGGGGTGGGTTGAAATTGTAGAAAATACTAGTCAATGCAATATTTGATAATTTTTATCGTGGTTCGTAATGAAGAATGGGTTTTTCTAAATTACAAGTGTGTGATGAAGTAGTTGTTTATAATTTTTTTAACGTTCGTACTGAAATGTTTGATGAACCCAAAATCTCTGTCTAGATTTTTCTAAATGATTATTAATTTTGTCTAAATCTGCTGAACACAATTTTAGAACTTAAAAATGTTGAATAAAACATTTTTTTATGAAAATATTTTTTTTTTTTTTTTTTTTTTTTTTTTAAATAAAAAAATTAAAAACAACAAACATATTTCAGCTACGGGCGAAGCCCTAGAACATTCGGTTGCGTTATACTTTTAAATCCTCGTCATTTAGAATCTTCTTTTCTAACAAGTCTTTTCAATACAGCATGAATTTCATATGAATACTAGAATTATGGTCCTTCTTTATATTGCAGATATTAAAAATATTTAATATTTTTAGTAATTCTTGTGGATCATACTGGGTAAAAATATGGTTGTTTCTGTTTTCTGTTTTTTCAATAAACTTGCCCTACGTGTTAACTCCGTTTGATATAAATTTTCTAATTGGTGATAACGTCTAAGAGATTTACGCACCTAACTCATATCTAACATAGCTTGATATTTGTGAGATTCTCTACAGCAGAATTTTTTAAATCTGCTCCTCTTAAAATCTACAAAATTTCTAGCTAAACGACAAAGGAGATTTTTCTGGTGAAAACAATTAAACCTCGAAAAGTTGTGAAATAGTTCTTTGTCCGAGATAAAAATCTAGTATTGTTGTTTCCATCTATAAATGAAATAGATGTTCAAATGGCATAGAGTTGTATTTCTAATATTAAGGTTTGATTCTAAGTAATCCAGAGTCATCTAATATAGTTTTGTGCTCTGGATCTGTTATAGTCAGAATTTGTTATCATTATTGTACTTTTCTGTTGCAAGATTTAAGATGTTTCATCGTTTTTTCAAATCATTTTTACTGTTTCGGTGCTGCATTTTTCAAACATATTCAATGATACCAGCTTTATCATTCTATTTGAAGATGAGTTTCTTCATATTATTTTCTTTGTTTTATTAACGTCTTCTTAATTGTTTTATCTTTAAAATTATCACTTAATTTTTATCCATTTTAAAATATAATATTTGAATTTGTGTAACAATGGAAACAGCAAAAGAAGCATTTTACTGAACAAATTATTTTGATAATGGCTTTGTTGTTTGACATCTGTTTCGGTGTAAAGTTTTGTTAATCAAAGTGTTGCTTAAGTTTCGCTTAAAGTTTTAGCTCTTCTAAAAAAAAATTGTCATTGTCTTCATTAGAAATTTACCATCACTAGAAATTTTTGCCATCCTGTTTATTTATTCATCAACTTTTCGGGACTGTAATTGATAGGTTTGATGTACTTCATTAGCTATTATTGAATAAAATGTTTTATCATCTCATCTAACGTAATAACATTATCATCTCATACGCTTCTGAAATAGTAATGTAGTTTGTCAAGGAGACTGCTTTAATATGTAATGGCTTATTAAGATTTTTCTGTTTCTTTAAGTTTATTAAGATGTTATCTAACATTTAACAAGTGAAGTTGCAAATACACCTAGCCGTTTAAGCTGTACAAAACAACAGTATTACTAAACACGCTTGAAGATATAACAACTGTTAAAGCATCCTAAACTTATGTTAAGAGAAGAGGCCAATTCCTTGGTGTACATTCTTAACTTTATTCCATCTCGTTCTAATTATTTTAGAATGGCCTAATCTTAATAAAATTGAGGAGTCCTTAGTCTCCATTAGAACGTACTCTATCTTGTGTTGGTTCTAATGTTCAGTTTTTTCATGTGAATACTTTCAATGTCCATGTAAAAGTAGGTAACGACGTCATATGATAACGAAGATAGATTCTTGAGTCCTTCAGTTTGAAGTTCCTTCCACTTTTTTCTCCATTTTTAAAGAAATATTATTAGTCACGTGATATATTTTAAAAACTGAAAGGATGGATAAAATTCATGAATTTAGAAATTCTCAACTTATATGATTTTCGGGGTCCTGGAACGTCATGATTTTAAGGGTGAAATTGTAATTCGCAATTGAGATTCCTTACTTTCTGATTTTTCGTGTCCTGGAATACGGTCATGATGTTGGAGTAAAAATTGTAATTCTCAAATTTGAGATTGAAAAATTTGAAAATTGGGTATTTTTAAACGTCATAAATGACATGAATTTAGGGCCTTCATAACCTGAAAAGGGTTCAAATTCATGAATTTATTCGGTTTTAAATAGCCATGTTTTGAATAAATGGTACTTATTTGAATGACTAATTCATCGTTACATTTTTTTTGTTTTTTTTAGTCTTAAAAACCTGAAAAAGGTTCAAATTCTAATTTATGTCGTTTTTAAAGATACTATTTTGAATTTTATGGTGGTACCTGGAACGTCTAAATTCATGAATTTAGAGTCTTAGAAAACCTGAAATAATGGCAGGTAAATTGAGAAATTTATCGTTTTTTAAGATTACTATTTTTTGATGTATGGTGTCCGGAGCGGTCTTTTGCCCATTACTTTC
>CAJQUW010004822.1:0-315000 GCA_907163375.1 Prostheceraeus crozeri
CCACAAAATTTAACTCTGTTTATTTGCAAAAAAACAAAAAAAACTTCACAACTCTTTAAGCGAACGCAAAAGTATCAATTTTGATACTGCCTGACTACGAGTTCGGTACTCTTAGGCAAAGTCTTATAACTATTTTTAACTCTACAAAGAGCAGGGGTTGTAGTTTTCACTGTGAAACTCTCACTTGGCCGAGATTATCGGTAGATGTCTGTGTTATGATTCCTTTCAGCCAACAATTACGCGGTAAAGTATCATCTGTGATTAGAACAAGATCACCAACCAGATAATTTGGACGACGAACATTCCACTTCAGTCTTTTTTGTAAACTCAACAAATGCTCTTTTTTCCATCGATTCCAGAATAAGTCAGCTAATACTGAACTGCTTCCACCGACGTTGAATGTATGAATCATGTTTTGTGAACAGACCTGGCGGGAGAGTAGGTTCCGATTTCAACAATAAGATATGATTTGGAGTTAAAGGACTAATATCATTTGGATCATCTGAGTGTATGTGTTAGTGGGCGACAATTTAGTATTGATTCAACCTCGCACATTAATGTATTCAAAGAATCGTCGGATAAACGTATATTCTGTTCATGCATAACAGAATCAAGAACTTTACGTATTGAACGAATATCTCTTTCCCAAACTCCTCCGAAGTGGGAACCATGTGGTGGATGAAAAATCCAATCAATATTTTTCTGCATCATATTTTCTTTAATGTCGAAATTATCCAGTTTCTGCAATTCTCGTCTTAAGTCCATATTTGCGCCGACAAAATTCTTACCATTATCACATCTTAAGACTTTTACATACCTCTGCGAGCGACAAAGCGACGGAGAGCGCTAATGAATGAATTCGTTTCAAGTGAGTAACATACCTCGATATGAATTGCACGACTAACCAAACATGTAATTATTACTCCGTAACGTTTAGTTGTTTTCATTTGTTTGATTACAAAAGGTCCAAAGCAATCAATACCTACGTTGGTGAAGGGAGGTGTGTCAGCTTCAAGGCGATGGCTCGGTAAATCAGACATCATCGGCAGAATGGGATTACTGTTACGTCTGCGACAAAGTAAACAACTTTTTACTACATTACGAATTGTCTGTTTGATACCAATTATCCAAAACTTTTGACGTATATTGTTTATGGTAGCTTCTCGACCTATGCATCCCATTTTCAGATGCATATCTCTGATAATCAACTTGTAGATGTGATGTTTCTTCCGTAATAATATAGGATGTTTCACATCCCACGATACTGAAGCTCTGGAAATTCTACCACCAACGCGAAGTATACCTTTGTCGTCTATAAAAGGATTCAATCTGAATATTGGACTATTTTTCAATACGGTCTCTTTCTTTCTCAGCTTCCCTGAATTCTTCTGCAAAGCAGCTGTTTTGAATATATTCGATTATAGCTTCTTCTGCCAAATGAATATTGTCTAATGATAGCGGCAATTTCTAGCTACTTTTTTCTTTTCAAGCAATCCTTTATTTTCAAGTACCACGCTATTCTTCTTTTCAATTTGTACCAATCTGACGAAGAAGACAATAATTCTCTAAAGCACTTGTTGCGTCTGATACCAATGTTTGGCAAACTCGAATTTCTTGAACTTTCTTCACTTCGTCATCGTTGTCGATATTGAACTCGGAAATATTCCTAGGCCATTCTGCTGTTGATTTCCATAAAAATTCAGGTCCGTTTTTCCACGAATCATCAGCGACAAATCGTTGGATTTCGACTCCGCGACTCGCTTTATCAGCTGGATTTACTTCGTTGGAACAACGCCACTGAGAATAGTCAGTTCGTTCACGAATGTAAGATACCCTGTTTGCGACAAATCTATGAAATCTTGTCCTCGTATTTCGAAGATACTTAAGTACAGTCGTGCTATCGGTCCAAAACGTATACTCTTCAACTTCAATAGTCATTTCATTATCAAGTATGCGTTTAATCGTTACTGCTAACTTTGCGGCAGTCAATTCTAATCTTGGAATGCTTATCTTTTTTATCGGGGCGAGACGAGACTTAGCGAAAATTATTGAACAATGTATATTACCATCAGATTTAATGAATCTGGCGTACGCAAGAGCTCCGTATCCAACTTCGCTTCCATCACAAAATGGATCGAACAATAGCTCCTATGAATGATTTGGGCTTCAGACATCGAGGAATCTCGTATTCAGCGAGTTTGGGTAAATCATCTATCCAATTATTAATCGCATTTTTCTCATTTTCAGAAATTGGTTCATCCCATCCAAATTTCAGACGACATACTTATTGAAAAACACGTTTCGCTGGTAAAACTGCTGGACTAGTTAAACCAAGTGGATCATACAGGGAAAATATTAGAGAAAGAATACCTCTTCTTGTGTAATCAGGAGTCTGAGCATTCAACTTAAAACTAAACTTATTTTTCATAAGATTCCATTGAATTCCGAGAGCTTGATGCGTTGGTGCATTGTCATTTAAACTCAGTGAAAGAAATTTCGAATTTACAAGGCGATCATTTTCAGGAATAGAATTAATCACAGGCCTGTGATTACTCCTCAAATTCCTCAAATTTGCTTATTACTCCTCAAATCCTCAAAAATTCCTCAAATATAGCTTAACACACTACAGACTAAATGTCGGATAATGTATTGTTTTTTGGCGAATGGCGATGATATGTGAGCTTCTAAACAAGAAGCTAAGATAGAATCCTGTAACATGTACCCTACATCCATGCTGCTAATCATGAATCACTCATGATTTATTTCTTTTCTTCTTCTTCTCTCATGATTTATAACTTAATGATTTTTCTCTCACCAATTCATTACACATGAGGAGAGGAGAACCGTTGTTTGCCCTTCTAGTAAGTATTTTTAAATTTCTAGACATTTTAGGATGTAATGATTTTCTTTTGGCCATGTCATATTTAGCACATCAAAAACTAACCAGTCGTTAGCTTGATTTTTTAATTTTGTTACCTTGACGCACTTTGTTACGTTGAATACGTTGAATGTCGTTTTCATTTCTGCAAGCTACAGGGCTGCAGATGTTCTAGCAGACTTATTTTGCTAAGCAGAGAAGTTGTCCGAAGTTATTGTCTGTGGAACTCACTCATTAAATGCTTTCACGTATTTAATGAGTGAAACACTGCGATCAACCTACAGAAATTGTATATTTGAACACTGCAATTTTTTACTTCTAATTTCATAATATTTCTTAGAATTCCAACAATAAAATGCACATTCAATTATTTTCATTAATTATCTTGATCTTTGTCACAACCTTCTTTATATGTTTCTGCGACAATGTGTCTGTTAAAAAATGCCTGTATTTCTCAAAGAACTTACGGATATCGATCCTCCATGTCCATTATATGATGAAGTATAGGTAGCCCAGCCCACTTGGATTTCAGTGCTCTTATCAACTGAAGCGGTTGTTTCACTCACTCTCTTCCATTTTATTTCCGCTGAACATGAACACATCTGACGGGGTAAAGCGGATGGTCCCTAAATTTAGTGTCTACATGCCTCCTGGTCACCAGCGTGTGGGGGTTGGAAGCGTATGAAGCTCTGCTATCTCATGAGTCTTTTTGCAGCTATATTTTCCAGGGTCTGCCGACCGACATTTATCCTGGATGAATTATTCACGTATAGATTGTTTTCATAATTTGCTGAACACAGGTTGGTGTGAAATTAGTGCACACATTGCTTATCGTTGTATGTGAACTTAGATCAATTAAGACATTGAACCACATAGTACTGGGTTGGTAGATTTTCAACCTGGGTCTACTCCAAGATGTGGACGTCAATATCTCGGCGCAACTTCATGCGAATAGAGGTGATAATCTTTAACTCTTTGCCTGTATGAGACCAACAACTCAACGGGCAAGCCTGTTCCCGACACTTGTTTTGTGTTGTATGAGAGAATTCATGTTCATTTGAATGTAGATCGGAGCGATATGATCAAACGCTAACAAGTAAACAAAACCCACCAAAACTTATGTAGCATAAAGTAAAATTAATAAATTAGTGTGTAATGTGGCGTATCCTTCATGATAAATTACTGACTTTTTTTAAGTCACAAGCATTCCGTCAACGATTTTAAGCTTTCTATACTTATGGGTTACTCTCCTCCCAAATTTGTCTAAAGTCCGTAAAAATTAATCGTTGCAAAGCCCCAGATGCATGTGGTTGAGGATATATCCTACATTCAAAAAATTACAGTATACAAATCTCACTAGCATAATTGAATTGGAGACGATAGCGTGAAGCAGAGCGATATCAGTCTGAATGTGATTACGTCCATTCATATCTTCGATATGTAGATGACACTCATGTGTTCTTCCGAAAGTGAAATTGCACCACTTCCTCTCAAAGTTGAACAGTATGCATCCCAACATTCAATTCACTGAGGACACGGGATATCACTTCCTTGACGTGAAGATTTCATACATCCACTGATGGTGCTATACAGACGTCGATTTACCGCAAACCTACCTTTTCCGGTCTGTATACGAACTATAATGCTTTTTGCCCTAAATCGTACAAAATCAACCTTGTACGATCTCTTTTTCACCGTGCTCGTCGCTTATGTTCACCGCAGCATCTTGACGCAGAAGAAGAGAAACTGCGTGAAGTATTAGCTAGCAATGGCTATACTGCATGGTTTATCCGAAAGTATTCAGCCGAATGTACCCGTCCAACACTCGCCTCAGCAGACAAGAAGGTGATTTTCTTCCGCTTACCATACTATGGGAAGGCCAGCGAAGACGAATTCACAAAATCAAGAAAGCGATTGAACGTGCATACCTCATATCAAACCGATCCCATTCTTTACTACATGTCGTCTAGCCAGCAATGGAGTCAAAGACCAGGTGCCTCCTCTCAACCGAACCAACGTCTACAATTTTGACTGTGTCTGCGGAGCAGATTACGTTGGGAGGACGGCTCGACCTTTGACACGACGCATCCGACGAGCATGTCCCGAAATGGTTGAGAGAAAATCGAAGCAGCAGGTCCGCTCCATCATCGGCAATTACCCGTCACCTCCTTGCCTGTCCTCGAAGAGAGTATAAGTTCACAACTCTCAAATGCTGCCGTGGGAAATTTGAACTCTCGACTGCTGAGGCCGTCGCCATACACTTTCGCCATCCGTTCTTGTGTGTACAGAAGGAATTTGTTTTTAATTTATCTCTTCTCTAATTTGACTTTAATTTCTATTGTCTTATTCAGGCCACCGACATACCGCGTGCTATGTCATGTTTTTATGATCACGTGTCACGTGTCCATTTCCGTCCGCTCTTCAGCGACACATGATATGTACTCGTGCATTTGTGCTGTAAATGTAATTTTCATTCTGCCGTGATTCTCCATGAGATGCAGCGAGGCCCAGAATATATCGATGCCAGACATATTGCTGTTTTATACACAACTTCAAAAAGTAGGGTGTGGTCAACCCTTGGGTTACATTTCTTCGTTGTGACTTTCATGATTTGAAGTTTGGCCGTGATAAACATTTGTAGTTTTTCTTGCAATTATCATATTAGGTTCCGTTTTCATTCCTCAAATTTTTCACAAAAAATCCTCATTTTTTTCATAGGCTAATTACAGGCCTGTAATCACTTCTTCTGAGTTACTGACAAACTTTGTTAACCTGAAACCTCCTAGCAAACATACGTTTTTAACCTCATGTAAAAGAGAAATGGCTTCATCTTCGTGATCGACTGATTTTAAGAGATAGTCGACGTAAAAATTTCTCAGGACGGGCTGAGCGACGGATTCATTGACATTTAGGCTATTCTATCATCAAGGACGCACTGTCGTAGTGCGAAATTCGAGCAACTCAGCGAAGAGATAGCACCAAACACATGAACTGTGAGGCGGTATTCGCATGGTTGTTGGTCTAAATCGCCATTGGATACCAAAAGAATATCATGAAATCGAAATTATTTTTAGGTACTTTTACCTGGTAGAACATCTTTTCAACGTCACCCGCAAATGCTATATTTCTCTGTCTAAATCTCAAAAGGACGCCGATAAGATTATTAGTTAATTCTGGTCCCTGGAGTAACTCTGTATTAAGTGAAATTCCCTTGTACTTCAATGAACAATTGAATACTACGCGTACTTTTTGCTTTTGCTTGTGATGAACACCGTGATGAACTAAGTACCATTTTCCCGAATTTCGCGTTAGTTCATCTTCCGGAACCTTTTCCATATAACCTTCCTTCAACATACCTTCACAAAACGTTGAATAATCACCTTTGAATTTTGTATCTTTGATCAATCTAGTCCTCATTGATTGAAGTCTTAGTGCTTGCTCTCTGTTATCAGGAAAGACAACGTTGTCGTCTCGAAATGGTAAAGGAATGACATAGTGTCCATCTTCAAACGTTCCTGATGATACCTTCTTCTCCCACATCCTATCTTCAACTGATGGACCGACTTCATCCAATTCGACATCTTGAAATTCTTTATTATATAAATTATTCAACTTTTCCTCAATGTTTCCGAGTCTCTCTACTTAGTTCTAAATGTTTTGACATTCAGTGAAGCTGAAGAAGTTGGGCTACTTATTGTCCAACCAACCTTGTGCCTTGTTGCGAAAGGTTCATTATCTGATCCACTTACAATCTCTAACGGTTTAAGAATCTCTGGAACATTAATTCCGATAAGTAAACCGACATCTGCATCAACTTCGGTAATTGGTACATCTATCAGATGTGGCCACTTCTCTAATTCACTTCTTTTTACTAAATCATCAGTGGATACTGGGAGTTTAGGCCTTGAAAAAGCTACAGGAAGTTGAACGACTTCGTTCTCGTTCAAATCCGAAATTTACAAACCATGGACTGCTTGAGTTAACGTGGAACTTTGAACTTTTTCCATAGTTGTTAACTTAATTTCTTCCTGTTTTCCTTGAATACCTAAACTAAACATCAAACCCTCTGAGATAAAGCAGTCTGAACTAAAGTTATCCAGAGCAACATACGTTACAATCGACCGCTAGTACCCTCTTAAACCAACTTTTACCGGAACAAGAGACAAAGCAACTTTTTTCTTATTACCGGCCCCAGTACACATATTTGTACTATTATCATTCGCTAATGTATCTGTGCCAGGAATTGAATCAGATTCTTTATTCTCGTGAAGACATGTAAGATGTTTGCGTTGACATACATTACACGTAATTCTTCTCCTACATACTTTTGAATGGTGGCCTTTCTTTAAACAGCCAAAACAAAGTGAATTCTTTTTCACAAACTCTCTTTTATCATTTACCGACAATGTTTTGAATGAAATACATTTGTCAAGATCGTGATCATTAACTTTACAAAATTGACATGCATATTTAGGAAAGTCGTATCTCGATATGCTAGTCTCAACTTGGGAGTGTTTAGTCGATCTTTCTTCAACTCCTGTTGAAAACGCATATGACGCTCCGCTACTTTTCGAAGTAACTTTCTGTGTAGCACTAATTTTGTTCATAGACGAATTACGCTCTTCCTTACCAGAGTGACTTAATGTTCCATAAACGGGCATATTTACTAGTTTGGATTGACGTTCCACGAAATCGGATAAGTCTTTAAAAGAAACGTCGAATCCGGATTCTCGAATATTGAGAACATTAGTTCTCCACTTCTCGCGTAATTTATACGGAAGCTTAAATACAATCATCTTCATCTCTTTCGGACTTTCCAATTGGTTAAGAGCGCTGACGTTTTCCATATAATTATTGCAACTTTTTAAGAAAACGCTAAATTTTTCTAGTGCCATTCCATCTTCTTGCTAATAGCTGGCCACTGTTCCAATTTTTCTAAGTATGTGTTTGAAATTTCGAATTCATCACCATACTTGTCAGTCAGCATTTTCCATGCTGTTTGGTAACCTCTCGTCGGTTGCATATAACAACAACTTCGAACTAATTCCTGAGGCATACCAAAAGTGTAATGTTCCAAGTAGTATAGCTTATCGGAATCGTCATCTATCTTATTTTCGATAATTTTGGAGAAAGCATTTTTGAATAACTTGAAATTAGTGAGATCGCTACCGTCAAAAATTTCCATTTTTCTTTGAGGAAGTGTAGATTGATTCTGCATTTTCGCAAGAGAAATTGATACTTCATTCTGCTTCCTTAAGACTTCAGCAAGCTGACTAAGATCTCCTTCTCGTACATTCGAAGTATTTTTACTAATTGGAGATTTATTATTCAGACATTGACGCAGTGAATTTATCATTTCTTCAACTTTAATTTCGTAATCTAACGCTACCTCAATTTCTTCATCGACATCGTTATTTGCTATAAGTTCAAGAACTTGTTGATTTTGATCGGTTAGGGTGGTCAAAATATTTTGTAATGTACTTATCAGAGCAGACATTTCGTTAATTTTATCAGCTTCGATTGCTGCATCAGCTTTAGACAGTGACTTTGTTAATTTTGCCCTAGTAAAACCTCTAAGTCGTGTTATACGGATCAATTCAGACATTTTACAACAAAATATTGACGATGATAATATGATACGAGTCACAATGTACTTCACAATCAGAAAATGGTTCGACTGCTCGGTTTATGACTTATCAAGCAATAATTACAAAATAATAATAGCACAGATTTAATCACTGTGATATACTGTTTATGTACAAAATATATACTGTGACGTAATCAAAATGACACTTCAAAAATTTGAAAACAAGTTCTTATATCGAGTTATCAATTGCACCTGATACTCTCAGTACATTAAATAATCAAGTCTACATCGAGTAAGATTATCACGTAGAAAGTAAATGTTCTTGGACTTCTGATACTTCTAATCGCTTAGTCACTTGTAAATCAGAAATAATTTGACTTACTGGAGATCTTGAGATATTCACAAATTGATTCAACTGCACTTGCACTTTTAATAGTTTTGCTTGTACTTACAACAATAAGACCATACAATTTCTTGGAAACTTGAGAATTGAAGCTTTGACTTGGAACTTGATTGGGGAACGACGACTATTGAGATACTTCGACGATTGATTCAGCTGGTCGTAGATCTTGTGACTTCATGGAGCAGGACATATTGGCAAATAGTCGAAACTGTAAAACGCGTCTATAAAACTATCCAGATGCTTTTACAAGGTATTTATTTTCACCAAAGAAAGCCTTATTGAGACGGTTTCGACTAGTTGGCAGTCAAGTCACGAAAGACAACTCGTTTAAACGTGTGTACTTCACTAAGTTACCAAGTGAAGTGAGTATATAATGACAGTTTGAAAAAAGGGCCTAGTCATTTACATGTACATTCTATAAATTTTGCGTTACCATTGGGCCATAGACATCAATCAACGAGAAGAGCAATAAAATGTAACAACGATATCAAAGAGCAATGATATCAAGAGAACGTAGAAATCTTGCGTAAAGTCGGTTAAACATGGCAATATAACGAAGCACATCAATCTGGTGCGCATCTAGATTCTGCTGGCCTCAAAAATCGTGATCCGGCAAGGGTTATCTTCCAACCGTCTAGGCAGCATCCAGGTACGAGTTTGTTGCAATTGCAGTGCTTTTGCGAGAGAAAAAATCCGATGCCTGTTTTTGACCAATCCGGACGCAAGCAGGTGCGGCGTGTTGGGTCGAAAATCTCAACACCCTCAATTATGGCGTTTACGATGATTCCTTTGGAGCGTTTGAATGCTATATCGAGTTCTGGAGTCCAAATGAATTGTTTTTTTGGGCTCAGCAGAGGTTGGAAGGGAGCCATGACTTCACATAGACGGCTGTAATGACCCACTTGATTGATATGTCCAAACCAAGATCGTCGTATATCGGTGACCTTTGTGGGAGTTGGGAATTCCTCGATTGCTCGTATATATTTTTCAAGGGGTTTGATCTCATTCTTCGTAATCCGGAATCCAGCAAAGTCGACTTCTCGTTGGCAGAATTGAAACTTTGGTTTGTTGAGGATAATGCCACTGCTACCAAGGAGATCAAGGAAATCGATCATTCGCCACCAGTGGACAGCCAAGTCCTTGTCCCACATAATTGTGTCGTCAACGCATTTCTACTTCCGCTCGGCATCCGTGATAATTTCGTCGAATCTCCTAGCATATCCATCGCCGCTTGCAAGAAAACCCTCTGGAGCTACCTTGTACCGGTAACGGCCCCATGGAGTGATGAAAGTAGTATAATGTCGATCTTGAGGGCGGATTGGTACCGAATGGAAACCATTCCAGGCATCCGTGACCGACTTCCATGTATCAGGAGGGACAGCTTTCGCTTGTTGGAATGGAGGTTTGATGTGGTGCGTTTCCCGGAGACAGTTGGCATTTAAAGGTGATAAATCGACGGTGCGTCTCGGAGTGCCATCTGCTTTGCGCGCTAACACCATTCTGTGGCACCATGAATATGGTTCACCGATTGGGACTCTTTCTAAAACACCCAAGGAAACGTCGGCGTCAAGTTGCTGCTTTACAATTTCCTGCCAATGAAGGGGAATCGAAGCTGGTGTATGAGCATCGTGGGGTTGTACACTTTCATCGACATGCAGGGAGATGGCTGGACCCTTCATACCAGGTAGGGGTTGGTGTGGACACTGGTTGAATGCTGATGAGTGAAACCTTTCTATTATCCATTCCTTCATTAAAGTCCTTGTCTCGGACAGGACATCCACAGGAGGCGACTTTGTCGTGAACCGAGCATTCTTCGACTTGTCCAATTTTCGGGAAATCCTTAGCAATTACACCGAGTTGGATAAGGGCATCTCCAGACAAATAAAATCTTTCAGTACTAGGAGTAATTTAAGTCATAACGGCCGCAGTACGTTGGTCGCCGCTGCTGCTTGTGCCGTGTAAGCGAAGAAAAATGGCGCCTCAAATATGGATATCTTCTGTGTTAGCAGCGAATAATCTATAGTTTACCGAGATAAGATGGCTTTTCTTAAAACCGCATCGGAAAAAATATGACAATCCCCATAAACAAGACTGGGCTCCTGTGTCAGTAACGACCGTAACCACTGAAGGTTTCACACAAGGAGTCGCGCGATGCAATTGATGATAGTCTTCTGAGTTGACGGTAACTGTGAGCTGCAATGTGGGATGTCGCAAAGACTCAGCGCGTTTCCACCCAAGCTCTGAATCGAACAGCATGTGACTGAGAGTAATCACCGGATTCCTGGTAGCGTTTGAAATACCTCCAATGGAGATGGCTCCCTCGTCACCATCAGTGGGACGTCGATTACCAGCCATAGTGGTATTAGAATTTGGTCGTCCAGGATTGAGCTTACTCCAACAGTCGAGACAAAATTTTCTTTCGATCATTTTCTTGTGTCGCTTGCTCCACGAGAATTTGTCCATCTCAGCACGGCAATTTTGACAATTCACATGCTGTGCAGTCAAGTTTTTCTTGTTTGTTTGGCGATAAGAGGATACAGCATTGGTTGAAGCTGAAGAATGTCGATTTAGAGCATCTCTTGCCATTTCTTTGGCCTCTATGAAAGAAACCGCTTGTTCGACTGTACTGTGGTCGAGCGCTGGCCAACCGAGAACTTCTCTTTTCAACTCATCCTCTGCTAAACCTGAAACAAGGACATCTTTAGTAATAATGCTAGTAAAATCAACAGCGTGGCCACATCTAAGTTGTGGACAGCTGATAGTGCAAGCGCAGGTAGCAGCTTTTCCTTTGATACGTGCGAAAAATGAACGAACATTTTCACCGTCACACTGTCGAAGGGATAATAAATCAGATCGGCGAACACTGATAGCAACCGGGATCACAGCAAGTTTCTTTATCGCCGCAAACACATCATGCTCGCTACGGGTAATGATGTCGGGATCACTGCGGAGTAGGTCGTTCCCCAACTCCTCGTCACAGCATTGGAAGAGATGCTGGGTCGTCTCGGTCGCAGACAGATGGGTACCGTGCTTGAATAAGTCCCATCGGGCTTTAAAGGCGTTCCATGTTTCTTCCGAAGAGCCACTAGTGATATTGGGACGAATCAATTTTGGAGCTTTCTGCTTTGTGGAATGGGAAGTGGGGGCTGCTGCTCCTGTGTGAACACCGTTGTGTATCGTCAGGAGGGTGGCCGCAACAGCTACATCCACATCGCTATTAGCATATCCGCAACCGGGATACGGACAGTCAATGATCATCATTATCGTGGCAATTGGCAGACAACATAAACAAAAAGTCCTTCTTTGGAATGAGATATTCTATTCAAAGAATGTTGTATGCCTACAAGAGACGAGATAATCAATCATACGATGATATACAGCATAGTCAAGCATAGGGTGAGACACAACTTAATCAAGCATGCATTGAAATACAATGTTCTGTTGACATGTGCATGCACACATGCATTTTAATATTTCTACAAAGGGCGGCTACTTTTGCCGATGTAAAATTCTGTACTTAATTTGTAACGATATATATAACGAATTTATAAACGATAAAACGGTAATTGCACCTAAAATTATCATTCAACACGTTACAGAAATGACAGTTTTCATGCTTCTCATTTTTACTTTTATTATTTAGGGCGTTGGAGAAAGACTTATTTGGTTTACTGATTAGGTTAGCTTTTGTATCATATTTGTCCATAAGCTTGTGGATTTGTTTGTTAGTCCTATCACTTACAAAATCTAATGTTAAATTAGTTTTGTACTTAGTGTATTGCTTTTTCTTTTTGTTACTTTTGTCTACGAGAAAATCCTTATCACTGAAGCCGTTATTGCGACAATTATTTTTGAAAGTCTCAATAGCAATTTTGCTTTTTTTTACTGGTGACCATTTTATCGTTTATAAATTTGCCTGCAAATTATGTACAGAATTTTACATCGGCAAAAGTAGCCGCCCTTTTTATTTGCGTTATGCTGAGCATCGTAACAGCATTAACACTTGCAACAGTCAGTGCCCCTTTCTGACCACTTGTTGCAAAAACATCAGGGTCACACCGGTTCTATCGATTATTTTGATGTACAAATTATAGACAAATGTAAAGATCCTGTTGATACTACATTGTCCGAATCTCGTCAAATCAGATCTTTGGAACCCAAGCTTAATAGAGAGATCGAAATGACTGACTTCTAATTGGTTGGTAGGATATGCTCCTCGTATCCGGTAGTGGGTAATTCAAGGGAAAATATACTTCTGCGGATACTATAATGTATTAAAATACAAATATAACGTCCGACGTTTCGCTGTCAACCAGCTTGATCACGAGCAAAATTTATAATGGCACAAAGGTGATAAAAACTGGAAGCGTGCGCAGAATGGAGTTTCACGCCAGTGCGGGATAGTCACGTGAATAATCAAGGTCCCTTAAACATGTTTAGGGGTCTTGAGGTGCTACTATATTTACAATACAAGTAGTAATGCTAAAAGTTCAAAAGCTAAACGAGAAGTGAAGCAAAGTACACACATCTGCAGACAGATAATTTCCTACCGATGCAGCCATTCATGAGGGCCGTTGAGTTCACCTCGCTTATACAAATGGCTTCAAGGTAGGTCCGTTTATGCCAACTTCTCACATTATGATGCAATACTTCCCATTGGATATTGTGCTGGACGATATGCTGCGGATATTATTCCAGTTTTTATCACCTTTGTGCCATTATAAATTTTGCTCGTGATCAAGCTGGTTGACAGCGAAACGTCGGGTGTTATATTTGTATTTTAATACATTATAGTATCCGCAGAAGTATATTTTCCCTTGAATGACTTCTAATTGTTTTTGTGTCAACTCTGTTGTAAAAATTTGTATATAAGCCTATTCTGTTCGTGTGCGTATGCCCATACTTTTGTGAATTGCTCTTGTGCCTTGACAAAGGACGAACGTCCGAAACGTCGGCAATGAACATACAATATCGAAAAATTTTGGCTTTAATTTTCGTTATTTTGGAGGCATCAATCTTGTTTTCAGAAAATGATTCATGTTGATCGATGTGCATAAAAAATACTAAACTGCACTTACACAAAATGCATGCATCATGCATGAAGTTTAAATGCCGAAAAAAATCGCGTCCCAACAAGTAAAACAATGATTCAATACCCACTTAGACAACATCAGAAAATCAGAAGATTGGAACCTCTGATTTCAAAGTGTCGTTACCTTTGCTTTTCATTCTTCTTGTTATCACGGATGCACGGAATCCGATTATTGAATGATGTTTGCAATCTTCAGCATTTCAGAAATATTGCGGATAAAGTTTAAAGTCGAGTAGGCCAAATTAAAAAAAATATCTTCCAAACATGAACAATCATACACGTGAGGAAAAGCGAACTACAGTATGCCGTTATTGAAGGAAGGGTCTGACGAACTTCAAATTCGAAATTGTTGGCGGGTGCTCTATATCCTAAGGAATGAAGGGGATCCATTTTCAATTAAAATAGACTTTCTTCAACCCTTTACGGGCAAGAATGATTTTCAGAATCACTTTCACTTCACTGACGTTTTTGTTGAAAAATTCTAGATGACCGCAATTGTCGTGAATTTTATCGCATCGATATCTGTGAGGAATAAATAGCGGCAATAGTGACTTAAGGCCCGGTCAAGAGGCAAGTAGCTCTTAGCTTCCCGTCGGATGTCCTACCATTCGGATTTTACATGTTAAAATCGACTTGGATTATCGAACAGCTGATTTATTCACATTCCTTACGTGGACAACAGTAACCAATTTAGGTATAAAGTGCAACACACGTATCTTCAGACAGAGCAGACAAACAAAAGTCAAGGTCAATTAAAGTCACAGAATTTAACACATAATCCATCACATCCTCCCCTTGATTAACGTAGGTTAATCTGAACCGCACTCTAGCACATACAGTCGATTGAGAGGACGATGGATAGTAGAATTCTGAGTCTTGATCTCACAAACACGAACGCGTCCATCTCTTCCGTTGATCAGTCTCGTCACACGCCCAAGCGGCCACTTGAGACGAGGATTTCTAACACCATCAGGTGGGGCGATAAAGACTATATCATTTAAGTGGAGACTGCGGCAATGTTCAGAGCGATGCGGGCGCCGCCAAGATCGCAGCGAAGTCAAGTGCTCCTTTTGCCATCGGGTGCACAGGTGGGTTGAGATCATCTGGCGATGATCGTGTAGTTTGACGAGTCTCTCACGGGTTGATTCACCGACTTGTGAGACTGCAGGCAAACAGGAACGCGAGAGTGGTGCAGGAAAAGAACCGTAGAGGAAATGGGCGGGAGTGAGATCATCCTCTCCTTTCGAGGTTAGAGGTCGGCGATTGATGCTGTTCTCTAATTCCGCCAGGACGGTGACTAGGTCGCTGTATGAGAGAGAAACGTTGCCCAATGTTTTCATGCAAGCACGTTTTGCTAAGGCTAAGGTTGAGGGTAGAGGTAGCCAAGGCAGTGGAGGTTCACCATTTCGGGGTTGATAGAAGATAATTCCTTTATCCCTGTCCAATGCTGGTCGTCCGTCGAAGATAGGGGAATTGCTAGGGACTTCAGCTCCCTCTGTGAGAGCACAGTATTCTCGCCAGCCATGCGACCTTTGACAATCGCGAAGAAGAATTATCATGCCGTTGTCTTCTTCTTTCACTGTAAGATCGCCAGTTTGCTTTTTGGGCGATTGATATGTTTATAATGAATCGCTTGACCCACGCGGCAACTCGAACTGCTTTGCGCAAGGAACCAAATCTGTGCATAGGAAACATATTTTCAATCGAATCAGTGGTTGTCGGGGATGACTCATTTCGAACGGTGATTGATGAAGATAGTTGAGGCCAATCTTGAAGGTACAACGGACCATTAAACCATGTGTGGTAGACAGAAAGATCGATGGCGCTCATTCCACGGCTGGGCAAATCGTCTGGATTGAGTTCTCCTGAGACGTGACTCCAATCGTGCGGGCCGGTAATGGTGAGGATCTCCTTCACCCTGTTTCTAGCAAACACGTCTGAAGGTGGCTTGCGGATTTATCCGAGGACTATCATAGAATCGGAGTACAACTGAGCACGAAGTGACGATAATGGCTGATTTTCCTTGATAAAACGCAGCACTCGAGCAGCCAAAAATGCAGCCATCAGCTCGAGACGAGGAAGAGTCAAGCAAGGCTTCAGAGGAGCAACTCGAGCTCGTGAATATAGAAGGAAGGCACTGTCATTGGTTTTCAGGTAAACGCAGGTAGCGTAGGCCATCTTAGAGGCATCAGCGTAGATGTGGAGTTCAGAGTCTGAGCTCAGTGGCACGTGGCGGGACGCACAAATCGCACTGTCAATCGAATCTTCTTGAAGACAGTTGTATTCTTTTTGATCCTTTGAGGAGAGAGGCCCATCCCAATCATTGCAGGATCTCCAAAGACTTTGCAAAATTATTCGAAGCCTTATTGTCCACGGTGACGCTAGACCAAGTGGATCGAATAGTTGAGCTACGGCAGAGGCTACGTGGCAACCAATCATGTTGTTGATAGGCTCAAGGAGATGGATAAGCTGTCAGTAGAAGGAGTCCTTCTTACTGAGTATCTTCAACGTTGATGTATAGTTCTCTGAGGTACATGGAATGCTACGGATTGCATCGCGAGCCTCTCCACGGAGCGCAGACATAAGATACGTAAACTTTTACACGCCTGGAATATTTCTGCCATGCACAGTGGCGTTAAATTGGTCATAGAAAGGTCGGCATGATAGACAGTCACCACTAAAGGTCGGGAGACTTATCCTAGGCAGGACTTCTAACCCAGAGTTCGATGAAGAGGTAGAAGTGTCACTCGATGCATTTTCAGGTCGAAGGGAGTCAAGTTTAGTCAAGGCGTCGATAACCATGTCGAACAATCTCTCCTGTTCCGCGATTTCACACTCAACTTGGTATTCGTCTTCTTCGAGGTTCAAAATCGTAGCACCTACTTCCTCAATTTTTGTTTTCGAAGAGGAAAGTTTTTGTCGATAAGCGGTTGCTGCAGTAAAATCAGTCTGAGAGGAGTTGTGGACGTTTCCTTCTTCAGATAGAATCCGATTTAAGTGCAGAGCATATGCACGGCGGGATGATTTAGCCCTGCGTAGTGAGTCCATAGTTACCTTCCCTGGTCGCGGCACCAACAAGATGTGAGGAATAAATAGCGGCAATAGTGACTTAAGGCCCGGTCAAGAGGTAAGTAGCTCTTAGCTTCCCGTCGGATGTCCTACCATTCGGATTTTACATGTTAAAATCGACTTGGATTATCGAACAGCTGATTTATTCACATTCCTTACATGGACAACAGTAACCAATTTAGGTTTAAAGTGCAACACACGTATCTTCAGACAGAGCAGACAAACAAAAGTCAAGGTCAATTAAAGTCACAGAATTTAACACACATAATCCATCGCAATATCTGCATTGAATCTTATAAATGTTCATCTGAAAATGGCGTTGTTTTCTGACTAAGTCATTGTCTTGTAACGCCTGTATAACGACATCCGCAGTTCATAAAGGCCTATGTCATCATGTATCAGCATGTAGCTTCTTGCTCTGTGCTGAAATAAATAATATAATGTATATCTGGTGATGTATATAAAAATTCATATCATTGATTAATTCGTCAAATGAAATATCACGCATTGCAGAATTTATCAATAAATACCTTTTTTATTTCTTCGTTCACCTAAGCTTGTGCAATGATGCAACAGTTCGCGAGTAATGTGCGGTAATTGCGTTTAGCTACATGCACAAAATATGTTAATAGTAAGATTTTCATGAATTACGTCAATCATTTATTCATTGATTAAAGATTATTATGTATTATGTCAATCATTTATTCATTGTTAATAGCTACAGGGCATGTATGTATGGTCTTAAAATATTCATCATAATTTTCTAAATGTGACTCTGAAAATGCCCATTGGCCGTCATAGGAACAATACATTAATTTTGCACAGGTTTTGTCCGGACTTTGATGCACAGATGCAGTTGGAGAAGGAAGTGTTGATCCATTTGCAGGCTCTTTTCTTCAATTCTTTTCGCTACTCGTGATCTTTGATTTGGCGGAAGCAGAACGGTCACAATGAGTCGGCCATTAATACACAATTATTGAGGAAACCTGAGAAATACAAGGTTCCCAAGTAGTGACAGTTGTAGTACCGAGTACCAGTGTAGTTATTTCATCAAAAGACATGTTCTTTATTGCCTCGATGATCATCTTCATCATCAACATGTAAATCTGGATATTTCACTCACACTTGACATTCTGAAAACAAATCCCAGGGTGCTTGGTATCGGAGATATCACTCACAAGGATATTGTCTATTGTAACAGGAGACCGAGAGATGTTGGATCGTCTGATGGCAGTGGTCGTGCACCTTTTCGACATTGATGGTTAGCTCTTTCTCAGCAGCCAGGAAAGGATATCACGATTACTGTCATCAACGAAATGCGCTAGGATGAAGTATTTTTTTGATATGGAAGAGCCAAGAATGATCAGAACTTATCTTAATTTTATTTTATTGATGCAATCAATTTCAATCACTTCTTAATGATCATCTTCAAGCAAAAAGGAATTTTATCGTTAAAGGAATTTTTTGACTCATATTTTCCTCAACAATAAATCTAAACGGAAAATGAGAGGGAATTTATGTGTTTTCCATTTCCTTACATATCTGACGAGGTAGTCAAATTGAAAGCGTCTTTCGACGCGAGAAAATAAATATTCGACTTACAAGAAAAAAGTAAAACACTAAGAAATACACTCAAAACAAACTCGCAACAAGATCAACGCTGCAACTTAGCGAATTGCCCTGTACTTGACTCAAAGAAGTGCGAGAAGGAAGGCATTGTCTATCAGATCTCATGCTCTAAATGTCACCAATTTTACATCGACAGCACTGTCCGATATTTCCATGCTCGCTGCTAAGAGCACATGACACCTTGTTTCTTTCAATCCTTCAAAAACTCAGAGCATTCTGCACTCACGACTTAAAGGAGATGATGATCATCATAGCATTAAGATGTAAGATGATAGGATCATAGAACAACATTCCATCTCCTTCCTTGGATTTGCATTTACGAAAGATTTGTCATGGAAACCGTGCATCCAACCTATCAGCAGACAGGCAGCTCAACGCATTGGCAGTCTCTATCCTTCCAGCAGCTATCTTCCACCACAGACTCTGCTATCTTTACAAGTCCACTATTCGTCTTCTGATGGAGCATTTTTGTCATCTGTGGACTGTCGCCACACAAACACATCTGAACCTCCTTGAACGGGTTAAGAAACGCGTCAAGAATCTTATGGGTGAAAAACTTGCTAACAAATTGCAGCCGTTCTCCCTCAGACGGGATGTTGCTTCACTCAGTCTCTTCTACAGATACTATTTCGGTAGAAGCAGCTCTGCAGTAAATGCGTGCGTACCCAAATCTAGGATCTTCTCCAGGAGCACATACAGAGCTAATGCACTTACATGCTATCATGTGAACTTAGAACGCGCACGTACTGTGAATCGCTCAAAAAGCTTTTTTGTTCGCACGGCACAGCTTTGGAATCAGCTTCCCCAGACCACTTTCCCTGACCAATACAATCTTGATACTTTCGACCCTCGAACTACCTAACGCCCGTATGTCGTGAATACGTTGGATCTGTCACGACCTAACTTGCAACAAATTGAGAAGTGCAAAAGAGAACAGTGGAAGGAAGTTCGATCACAAATGAGCCAAATAAGTGCCATGCCCAAAGACCTGATTCAACAACATGAAACATCTGGTGACTGCTCATATCTGGGAAACCAGGAGTGATGTTAATGGGGACGGCCGAAGCCTACCATACATTTAAAATAAACGTGGAGAATAAGAATGAACAATTAATCAGATATAATTACATTCAATGACCAGTGAAATAAAATGATATACCGGGCCTGCTAGTTAGCCGGAGCACGATCACAAACCGCCAACAATATATCTCTCCGACAAGGTGGAACCCAAAGAAGCATGAGCTTCCGACGACAAAGCTTTATTGCGACTCCGTTTTCAACCTTTCACCGCTTTGAGGCCGCAAGTTGTATACAAAAGGGGAAAAGGTCTGTTTAGAAGGTCTGTTTTTTTGTTTTATTTATTTTAAGGTAATACAATTTATTAGTTTTTCATTGAGTAACTCCTAGCTTCGTTCATGGGTCACAGCTGTGCTAGGCGATGAAAATTCTGTAAAAAGAGTCAGCACACGGAAGTAAATTAGAATCGGAGAAAGAGCAGGAAAGTTGATCACGAGAAGAGCGACTACCAAGACTCCAAGAACTGATCATTGAGGCACACCACTTTACTTCCTTCCATTCGGTCGGAATACCTGGAGTGGAAGTCCCTCATTGGCGCTTGCGTGATAAACATACAGTTCAATAAGTTCGTGATGGATTCGTGACATTCAAGTTTCTCTAGAGTAGATAAATTTGCATGATGACTTGCGAAATCGAAGGTATTTGAAAAATCAAACATGGCTGTTAGACAGTAGTTTCTAGTTTGGGCGATGTGTTTAAAGGTGGCCAGTCGAAGAGGTAAGAGCATTGCCGCATCCCCTGAAACTAAGCGGGAGAAATTCAAAGTGGAGGAGTCTAACAGCGAGTGAACAGATGGAAGGAGTATCATTTTGCGTGTAAAATTTCTCCAGGACATTGCTTGCACATGGGGGAATAGAAACTGCTAAAATCATTACTTTGTATGCGAGCTTGGTTTTGTGTAGAGTATCACATCTAAAGAACTCCTAACCATAGAGTAGCGCTTGACAACAAAATTTTGAAAAGTCGCGAATTCCTGAATCCACGGCACTAGCATCTTAACTGTTCAGGCTGTGAATAAGTTGCTCCAAATTTCATCTGTCAGATTCAATGAATGGACAGTTACGGATGTATGGGAGATTTTTTGCGTGGATGTCGATGTAAAGTCGACTTGTGTCTCGATACTCTCGGGCATGCAACAAGTTGACCATTATGAGCATGATCGATCAGACGCTAAACAAGATATCCTTGTCTTACTTACAGTTGTGATAAAAATGCTTCACTATGGCAACTCTACTGATGAATGGACCCTATCTGCTAGCGACTCGGTTTCCCGCACCGAGTTACAAATGGACGCAGAGCAGCAAGAGAAATGGTCGATCTTTGTAACTCAAAATTGATTCGTCCTGAAAAATGTTTTCTTACAATGAAGACATTCACTGCTGCCATTCGGAGTGTATGAAGAGATGAGTGACAGAGCTTAAGAGAAAACAGAGGAAACGAAGCAAAGAAGAATTCAGATGAGAGCAATATTGTGGAGAAGGAACAATTGCAAAGACTGCAATGAAGCTTTCGAGCGAATGAAGTAAAGCTCATATTAAAAGATAAGACAATCTGTGATGCTCTATTATCACCAAGTGATCTGCCGAATGAAGGAAATGAGGAATGAAGCAATCCTTTGCAAAGGGCAACTTGCAGCAGACAGGAGCTGTACACGATGATTGACACCTGCGCAAAAAGCTTGCTAATATCCTCGAGAAGTTGCGATGAAAGCAACGAAATCCAGAAATCCAGCTGACGGGAACTGAAGCCACTCTACAAGAATCTGTCTGCTGGAATCAGGTAATAAGTTTAGATCTGATGAATAATGGAATCGATTGTGAAAGACATTTTGCAAGCAATTTTCTTTCGCTGAAATGTACTCTACAAAGTAGAGTAAAACATGACGGAAAACATATTTTAATTATGAAATTTTCGTTTATAGCATGAAATTTTTTAAAGCTTTTTTTTAACTTGATTGCATAATTTCCGGAGAGGATATCATCCTTTGATAGACTATTGTAACACAATTCTTATTTTGAGGCGGCCATTCATCCAACTATCGTTCTTAAAATTGCGCCATTCATTTTGAGCTATAGGTTTGCATAAGCAATGACTGAATGTAGCACATTTTGCGTGTACTTTGTGAAGTCCATTGTTAATTTTTTCAAAGAGATCTGTGTTGACGGATGATTTTTTCATATGAAAATAATTTGGAACGAATGTCTTCGTTGCCGAATGAGATTGGAGCGCCTGATGAGAAATTGTTGTTGATCTTCTAGTGTGATATAAAGGCGGGATATATAGATTTTTTAAAGTCATATGCAATCATTGTCTTTAATTCATACATGCACAGTATCACTTTTCGTATTGAAGTAAAGTTGTGGTGGAACAGAATGGCAGTAAGAGGAGTCACATATTTGGTGTTACATGTGCCATTTGCAGGGTTGCCATACGTCCGGATTTTTTGACAGAATCTGCTGAAATCCGGATTTTTTGTCAAAACCATCAAATTTCCGGATTTTTATCAAATCCATACTAATGTTCGTCAGTTATTTCTCTACCCGTTTAAAATCATTCAACTACTTGCTTTGGACTAAAGCTGATTCATTCGTATCATTTTTGCAAACTGCTTTTTTCACAGACTACTAGGGTCCAATTTGGGTAATTTTATACATGCACTATGCTGTTGTCATAACAGTTTACTTCCTGGATTCGCACAAATATATTTTGACTTGTCAAGTGTTTGCAAATTGTATTGTATAGAAGAATTCATTCTACCGTAACTGTTCTTCAGAGGCAGCGCGGCCAGAACAATGAAGCTCGGATTTGCATGAATTTCCATGTTTTGAAATGCATGTATATAAACATATTCTTCATTTTTCAGAAAATTTTGATCTTATAAGAGTGTAACGCCAAATCTAGAGAATTTCTCGATTTCGCTAATCGTTATCACTTCTCGACGTGACGACCACCATTAATGGATTGATCTGTACTCAAGGTATTGTTGCTGTGGAAAAAATGGAAGAACCAGTTTGTCGCCATATAAACGTGAATTAAGAAGAGGGTGTTTGCCTCAGAAACTGATGCAGCGAAGACGAACAGTGCTTATGTACAGTGCAGGAAAATGTTTCCTAATGATGTGTTAGCATCAAATTTCTCGTGTGGGAAAACGAAAGCAACCTACCTCATCATAAAGGCAGTAGGCCCATATCTGTCGGAGGAACTTTATGCCGCCTTAAGGTGTGGTTTGTTCACACTTTGCCTAGATGAGACGAACAATTCATGTGGGTACAAGCAGCTCGATTTGACTGCTATTTTCTGGTGCTCCAATCAGCAAAGAATCCGTGTAGAATTCCTGACCTCGATTTACATGAAAATTGATCGGAAAGATGTGATTGATGCTCTTGCAGGAAACCGAGCTCCACCCAAACTTTGTAGTGCTGAGATAATTCATGCTGAAGTAATGAATTTTCTGAAAACCGTGAACAGCCAAAAACGTACTTGCCATCAACCGCGACGGGCCGCATGTTATGACAGCCTTCATAAAACTGTTCACATCTTCTAATCCAGATGTTATAGACTTTGGTTCTTGCAAGCTACATACATTGCACAACTGCGTGGAAAAAGCTATGGGCAAACTGAAATTCAATGTGCTTCAATTTGCACTCGACATGAAGTATTTCTTCAAAGGGCAAGCTCTCAGATCCGAAGAATTCGCTGCTCTGCGAGACGAGCTGGATTTACCGAACTTGAAACTCATTGATCATAGTGGGACGAAGTTTTTGACCTTACTTCATTTTGTGAATCGAGTTCTCACGCTCCTTGATGCGCTTCGAACCTATTTCGTCCACTATTTGCCCAAAAAAGGATTGGCAGATTTGGCAAAGAATGATCGGTATGAGCGAATTCGCAGCGCATTTGCATCAAAGAAGACAGACATCTACCTCCTTTTTCTATCGGAAGCACTTCCCCTATTTCAAGAAATGCAATTTTTTTTTACAGAGACGATCCCATTGGGCCGGAGTATGTGTATAGAATTTGTGGTATGATGGCTTCTCTAGGCGGACGATTTTTGCTGCCTTCTGTCTGTGAAGACATCGTCGTGTCGAAGATTTCAACATCAAGCACGGCCCCTGAAAATCACTCATCAGACGTTGACATTGGCCACCGAACCGAACGTTCATGTCTGAAAAATTTGCAGTCTGCCGAAATGACCCATTTCAAACTCGAAGCGAAAACTTTTTATTTGGAGGCTTTCCACGCAACCATGAGCAATCTCAAACTTGATAAAAAAAGAACACATGCGTTTTTGGCGAAAGTTGACATTGCTGTGTCCACAAAACCGCACGTTTCAGTCGGATAAGGACAAGACAACAAAATTGAAAAACTTGACGTTTCTTGCAGGTCTCATTCCCACAATAAAAGTTGATGACATGCAACCATTAATCGAGGAATGGAAACAGCTGGCAATCAATAATGATATTCAGTCACTCAAAGAAGAACGGCTAGATGCTTATTGGAGCAAGATATTCGAAAAGCACAAATATCCGCTGATCAAAGTTCTTGTGCAGGCATTGCTTTGTATTCAGCCACACAACGCTGCTGACGAAAGACGATTTACTGTAAATGCAGCTGTAGTCACAAAGGAGAGAAATCGTCTCCAACCCGAAACTATGAACGGTATCCGGTGAGTGCGATCTCACTTGAAAAATATCGATGAATTGCAACATTTTTCAGTAACTCAGTCCCTCATCGACTTAGCTCGAAGCTCATCCCGGCGATACTTCCAATCATATGAGCACGATAGTGCTAGTGATGATGAAGAATCATGAACGTAAATTTTTATACTATTTAAAGAATTGTTTTTTTCCAAAGAAGAATTTTTTATCGGATTGTTTTTATGGACAGATTTCAGTGAGCTAGATTGTTTATACTTGACGTGTTTTTATTGATAGTGATCATTTGTCTATCAGTGATGTATTATTATATAGACTTGTTTTCTGGTAGCGCAATCACAGATGCAACGTTGTATTCTTTATAGGTTTGTTGATTCATAACCCAACCATAGGCGCACTGATGTACTTTTATGAAGATTTGTTTTTCTGGTAGCGCAACCATAGGCGCACTGATGTATTTGTATATAGATTTGTTTTTCTGGTAGCGCAATCATAGGGGCACTGATGTATTTGTACATAGATTTGTTTTTCTGGTAGCGCAATCATAGGCGCACTGATGTATTTGTATATAGATTTGTTTCTCTGGTAGCGCAATCATAGGCGCACTGATGTACTTTTATAAAGATTTGTTTTTCTGGTATCGCAATCATAGATACACCGCTGTATTCTTTATAGATTTGTTGATTTTTAACACAATCATAGGCGCACTAATGCATGTTTTTATAGATTTGTTGATTCAATCATTTAACGAAATCATAGACGCGCTGATTAATTTTTATATAGCTTTGTACTGCCTATATTTGTTAAAAGGATTTGTGAAATATTCTCAAGGCTTCTGAGATTTATTGATGTATTTGTTAATTGAATATATTGCGGGTTCATAAAAGCTGCGATTTTTCATTCAAAATCACCTGTCATTTATGAATGACGAGGAAAAGAGATACGCATGATATTGATGACAATCTTACGCATAATGATTATTTTCCATTCACAGTTAAGTATAGAAGGCAATTAATGTTTATATCTACTCTGATGATATAACATTAGAGCGTCCGGATTTTTTTCTGGACGAGTTTGGCAACCCTGCATTTGTGATATCATGTCATAGCTTACTTTAAGATGGAAAATTTTTCTCGTAGTGACAGTATTAGATATATAATGTCAGGCGTAAAGCACTCGGCCTATCATAATTGACATCGGTGATGCTAGTAAATGTCAGGATTGAGTCAATGATGTCAAAAATTGAATGGGACTATTGCTCATGTAATTTTAAGTTCAAAAGCCACTTTCCCAACTCCTGGTGATTTTTCTATTTCGCTCTTCTTTGGATGCCTTTATGATGACCTGTGGAAGGGGTGCACATAGTGCATTTAATGGCCGTATAATATTTATCGGTTATATTTATAGGCATCAGGTATTTTTTTCTATCCGGTGCAGCACTAGGTTAGACAGCGTTATTTTTCAGTTAAAGCTTTATATTTTGTCATTGCAAGTAGCAAGTGGTGGAAACCCAGTAAGGCTGATAGAAGCCCAAGAAATAACCGTCGTTTGCCGCAATAAGCTTAGATCTTTCCACTGGCACCTAGAGATTGTCATTGCAGCTGATATAGATTGCAAGGATTATTGAAAAGTGTGTTTTATAATATATTTTCTTACAAGGCATCAATACATTCATTTTCAAATTCGAATTCCTTATAAATTTATTACATAATTATTTCATTCTCTTACAGACATGAAACGAAAGCTCAAAATCTCAGAAAACGATGAACCATCGGACTCAGACTTCTCGTCTTCAGATGAAGAAAGCGTCCCTCAAGCAGTTAAACAATCAGCGCAACTTTCATCGGAGCCACCAATGAAGCGTAAGAAGGAGTGGACTAATCGCATGCGTGTCCTGATGCTGGCCAGTCGTGGAGTTTCAAGTATCGGTCGTCATTTACTACAGGATCTCAAAACATTCCTGCCGCACAGCAAGACTGACACAAAGTTGGATACGAAAAACAATTTTTCAGTCATCAATGAAATTTCAGAAATGAAAAATGCCAACAAAGTCATTTTTCTGGAAGCGAGGAAGAAGACAGATCTTTATCTGTGGCTGGCTAATGTACCCTCTAACGGTCCAACGGCAAAGTTTCTGGTTCGGAACATCCACACAATGCGGGAGCTGAATCTCACCGGAAATACTTTGCGTGGTTCGCGTCCTCTCCTTTCATTTAGCTCTGAGTTTGACTCTGCTCCCCATTATCGTCTACTCAGAGAATTATTCATTCAGATATTCGGTGTTCCGAATCAGCATCCACGTAGTCAGCCATTTACTGACCGAGTGATGGCGTTTGCAGTTGTGGGGAAGCGAATTTGGGTTCGCAATTATCAGATTGTTGCAGAGAGCGCAGCTTTGGCTGAAGTTGGTCCGGAATTCACACTTGACCCCATTAAAATATTCGAGGGGAGTTTTGGTGGAAGAACTATGTATGAAAATCCGAATTTTATCAACCCCAATGAGGTAAGTAACCCGACTCTAAGTTTGAAGACATTCAGTTATCAAATCAGCAGCCACTATTGAAAAATTATTACGTAGGGTTTACGAAGCAATGAAATAAGTGTCATTTGTCTTTTGTCACTGAAGCTCCGTCCAAAACCTGTTCAAATGTCCTTAAAGGAATCGAGATGTAGGCATGGTGAGAATAATTCTTAAGCATATTGTGCAAGCGAAAAAATCGAATAACTTGCTGAGCGATTACCAGACGTTCTAAGATTTGATTATAATAGTGTTCATGTCATAAAAGGAATTTCATAGAATTTAATTAAAAGGAAAAATATTCATTCATGTACTTGCACATGTAAATAAACATCACATTCAAATTTCAAAAAATTGATCATAGTGAGAGAGTCAATTATTTGTTGGAAACGGTATATTTTATTATGTACTACTTTGTTATAAAAATTTCACTTAATTTTCAGATTTTGTTCTGCAAGTCTATTTGAACTATGCCAAATTTAATACCAATACCTTTATGGACATGTGAAGTAAACAATCTGCGGTCGGTGTGAGAGAACAAAGACTTGCCTTCGCTAACTGCTTTGTTTTGAACCTTCGTTCACTTTCCATTGTGCCTGTGTGCTGCAACGGTAATGATAAAAAATCTTGAAGTTTGAGGAAGAGATAATGAAATTTTTTGAATTTATTTTGCCTATTCCTTACAACGCAAGGATTCTGAAGATGACAAACACTAACATTGATCATCTATATACCAACCGATAAATTCCATGGAACTAGCATTTTGATGAAAAAGGGAGAATATGACATCTTCAGCCAAAAGAGTCACGATTCTTAACTTTATGAAATCACTATTTCTTTACTAGTCCACCAATTTTGATAACCAATATATCAAAAGAAAGCTCAGAAAATGCTCGCCCTCCCGAGCCTGATTCATTATCACACCCACATACCTTCTCATTGAAAAATTATGATTTGTAAATTGCGCGATTTTCTTGTTTTGAGCACTGCTCAGCAAATACAATAACGAATACGACGTATTTATGATTTGTGGCGCGTTGATGTGTAACACGATTGGAAGACATGAGAATCGATTGGATTCCGACATGATTTAGGTGGTCTGTGTTTTATGATCAGCTCTATAGGAAAGGTTTCTTTTTATTCGAGACATTCATTTAGATATTAATGGGAAGAGTGGGTAAAATGGGTTAGTTGGTTTACACATGTCTTTCATGCCCCTATTTACTTGTTGTTGCTTGCCACGAACACTTTCTTTCCAAAGTGCTTGGAGGGTGCTAGCATTGTCAGACTTCTTGGGACATGTTGTAATTCTCTCATTGCGAGTATCTCTCTTACTGACTTCTAATGGAATTCTCAGGTAGAGAACACTATACAGAGATCAATACAATATTGTTACTTGATACGAGGAAATGCTCATTCTCTGTTTTCTAAATGTTTAGAAGATGCTGAAGACATCTCTCTATCTTGCCAAGATGTTCATCGCAGAGAAAGATGCCCACAGACTTAAACCATTTTTTAGCGCAATTATCTCGTTTTATATAAAAACTAGTAGATTTTTGATTGTGTAGGCGAAACGACTATCAGGCATTTTCAAATTGCAGTGCAAACCTGCAGGCTATTTTATTGCTAAGATTCGAAAAATTGCTTGATAGCTTGATATTTTCGAAACAGCAAAGTATTTTTGTCTTACTGACCAATATTGTGATTATCGCGTTTTACATTCAAACTCTTCATTTCCTTTGTAACTCTCCCGATGTAAATATGGAAACTTGATTTCCTTGAATAAAATTGGACGGGTTAATAGTGTTTTCTTTAACTTAGGTGTCTAAGTTGTTCTACCTGGACTGACAAATTAAATTTTGATGGGAATATTAAATTTCACATGAATTTAAATTTATTATTTCAAGTCACGCATACTTATCTGATTAACATATATAAAATGAGTGTCCAAGTCACACTCAACAATGAGTCAAGTAATTGATAGCTAATTACACTAGAATGTCAACATTGTGGAATATGGATACGATTGCATTTCATGATGCCCTCAATGTTGCTGCTTAATTATATCAATCTTTACTGCAGTACCAAAGTAGTACGCAGGCATTCTTATTCATAATTTTAACCGGGAAATTAAAGTAATGATGTTGTTTTTGTTGCTTAGTATTGATGTTGTTATAATTCTGATTGTTTTTTCAAACCAGTATATTTCAACTACAAAGCGTCGCTATCATCCGGGCAAAGATCATGAAATGAAATATCAACTATTCAGCAGCGCAAGCTCAAAATTTGAAGAAATCAAGATACAAAATAGATTTTTGTAGCATTAAGCTGTAACTGTGGAAATTCATTGTTACACGATTATGCGACAATAGCATGTGAAGGTTTTCATAGAAGAAGAAATCGGATTTACCGCTGATCACTGTCATGAGACAGATAGAGTCGGGCTATATGACACAGATTGCAAAACATATTGATCTGACTAAAAAGGGGTTCACATACTAATTATGAACATTATCATGAGACCCTCAAAAACAATAAATTTTTTTTAAAAAAACGTTATTTCACGACATTATCATGTGAGCATAAAAGGTAAAGGAAATGAAAGGTTGCTTGTCAATCAAGAAGCACTTGTATTCTTCACTTTTCTTGTTTACTATTAATGGCAGGATGGTGGCGTTGAATCATGATTGCTCCGCAAGTCGCAGGCTATCCGCATCTGTTGCTCTGCCAATTATTGTGATGTTAAATTCTTGTTTGCATTGGTTTTGTGTTTTAATACAGAAGACGTATTGCTATCAAAATATTCTTTTACTTTAATATGCAAAATTAAAAGAATTTCTTTATTAGTTTTCTATTTTTGCAAGTCTCATGATTTCTGACAGAAATAATAATACCAAATTGATATTTCGACCATCTGAAGTGGCCATCATCAGAATTGTATTTTCTAAATCATCGCATTTACTAAGCTATACAAAATTCAAAATACATAGAAAGATGTTTAAAGCACTAATAACTTATTGCCAAGCCTTTGCGGAATGAAATCGAAATCACTTATACTTAAAAGAACTTATCCTAAAAAATAAGATATATCTTCACATATGAGCTAATCAAGCAACTTAGGTCTAACTGAGTCACTATGTCCGTTGAGAGATCAGCAGCATAAATTAAAAGATCGTATCTGTTTGGGCACCTTTTTAAAATTCTGAACAGTGCGATGCTGATTCAGAGTCCCTGCTATACATTTAAATCCATACTCAAATCAATATTATCAGACGATCAGATCTAATTAAACGATTTACAACATTTTGATGAAACTAAAGATCAAACAAATTGTCAAAAAGCCCAGTATTACTTTATATCATCAAGAAAAGGAATTACTGCGCAAATTGTTCAAATTAAAGCACATTGTCAGAAGCAGGGGCAGGAAAATCGATAAATCGTTACTATCATTCAGTCTCTAATTCGCTTAAATACTCGTAGATAGCAAAGCGCAAAATTTATAAAAAAGTATAATGGAGATTAATATATTTCTGCTCACGAAATAGTGCGATTGATCACCTTTCATTGTTGGAATGAAAGTGGCTTCTGTGTATAATTAGGGATGAAATGGATGACGGGAACATAATAACTTCAATAGCTAGTGCAGCGGAAATAGTGTCACATTTTCTTTTCTTATGTGTTTCCTGTATTGCATTGTATCATATTAGAATTTTAGTCTTGATAAGTCCAAGTCTTGGCAATCTATTAACAATTCCATATTTCTTTGCAGGTGCGTCGAATTCTAGCGATGCCGAAGCGCGACAAATACACAATGCGACTCAACGCCAAGAAAGCATTCAAGGAGAAAATAGCAAAGCGAACGAAGATGCACAGCACTGATGACACTGATCTTGTTTTTACTTGATTTAAACGAAAAATATAGATGCAAGTGTGCAAATAAAGTTTTTACTCCAAAAAATTTAGACTTGATAATGTGACCTCTCAGCCCTCTTTTCACAGACAGAAGAGTGCAAAGGTGTTTTCCCAGTTTTTCTGGAAATTTTGATGGATGAAATTTTTGAAAATGAAATGTAGTAGTGAAAATGATGTAGTGAATCGACAATCCCGGCAGAAGGAAAGTCACAAAGTATCAGCTGCAACGAAAATCAATTATTGAACACAAAGATGAAGCTGAGGTACATGTAATGAGCGTCGGAAATCCGCATATTCAACATCGGAACGAAAAAGAAAATACTGTAGGCCTACTTATTGTCTGGGGTTACATACACACACATATATATATAAATAAATAAGAAATGTGCGCTCCTGCCCCACCGAGAATTGTACTCTCCTGCCCCACTTGTACATGAAGGGACCAGGGCCTACAGCAATCGTCGGACCAGGCATTTGGAGGTGCTCTGACTGTCATATATCTTCATTCATATCAGTACATATCACAGCACAATCATATTCCGCAAAAGCTAACTCTAAATACGAAAATTGAAGGGACCAGGGCCTACAGCAATCGTCGGACCAGGCATTTGGAGGTGCTCTGACAGCCATAGCACTTCTTTCACATCAGTACATATCAATGCACAATCATATTCCGCAAAAGCTAACTCTAAATACGAAAATTGATGGCCTACAGCAATCGTCGGACCAGGCATTTGGAGATGCTCTGACTGTCATATATCTTCATTCATATCAGTACATATCATAGCACAATCATATTCCGCAAAAACTAACTCTAAATACGAAAACTGAAGGGACCAGGGCCTACAGCAATCGTCGGACCAGGCATTTGGAGGTGCTGACAGCCATAGAACTTCTTTCATAACAGTACATATCAATGCACAATCATTCCGCAAAAGCTCATACGTGGGGCAGGGGTGCACATGGGGGCAGGAGCGTACAGTCGTGGGGCAGGGGCGTACATTTCATATTCGTCCGTGGGGCAGGAGAGTACAATTCGGTGGGGCAGGAGCGCACATTTCATATCTATATATATAGGCCCTACCCTAGATGCCCGTTTTTGGATAAAACATGCATGATTCCCATGCATGATCATACATGATTCATGCATGATCATGTATGATTTATGCATGACCATGCATGTTTCATACATGATCATGCATGTCTCATGCATGATCATGCATGCACCATACATGGCCATGCATGATTTTCATGCATGTTTTATTCATGAGACATCCATGTTATATGTATGAGACATGCATGTTATATCTATGAGACATGCATGTTTTGTCAATGAAATATCAATGATTTAATCATGTGACATCTATAATTTTACCATCGAATAGATGAAATTAACCAGGGATGCTAGTATCATTGTACAATCTGTATTGTAAGTTTATAGCACATTTTTGTCGTGGAGTGATGAATTCTACATGTTGCATGAATACAACATTGTAAAATTTACGAACATGAAGAACTTACTTTACAAATTGAAATACATTCATTACATTCCTGGCAAATTCCAGTCACTCCAGCATAGATGTAGCGCAAAGGCCATACATTATCTTCGATATAAAATTGCACATGTCACAGAGACATTCAAATGCAAATTAAATAACCGTGTATAAAATCAACATCATGTTTATAGCAATGTATTGAAGACACAAGGAAAATTCATGCACAACGTGAATTAATGAAACGCAAATGAATCAGTCTCTAACACAGTGTTCAATCTCCGATTCAAAAAACATTTCTAATGAATTTATGGAATAAAAAATTAGAAAGAAGAGCTTTTACATGTTATTTGTAATTAGTAAAATAAGGTATTTTTCAAAAAAGACTCTGATCGAATAACAAATCATAATTCTAAAAGCTATCAGAGAAGTGTATTTTCTAGAAATGTTTTAAAACGATTAAAATGGCAGTGCAAGCGATTATTCGGAAGATGTTACTCTGAAATATTCTTTATATATTTTCTTGATGCAGCATTGTCGACCGGAAGGGTGCCATGACAGTTTATTGAGAAATTTAGTTGAAAGATATTTGAAATCATAATAAGAAACGATTGATCACTCATTCAGCTTATGGAGTTTTCTTCTGGAGCAAATATGTTATGGCACGGTACGCTTCTTCCCTTTGAGCTATACCGAATATAACGCTGTAGATTGAAGTGTATTCTTTTGTTCTTAATTCAAATTTCAAGCATGATTGATTTTCCGCACAATAGTAATCGTGTAAGAAAATATTTGTTAGAAAAATTGGTAAAATAATTATTCTTGCTAAAATTATCCTTTGTACGATAGCATTCATAGAGATTACAAAAACTGAGCCCTGCTCTCCCAAGTAAACAGCAGAAGGAATGGATATCCTTCAAAAATAAAATTTTCCATACGTATTTAGAAAATGCACAAAGTTTTACCACCGTATAGGATGACGTTCATATAGTAGCACACATCGAACGATCAGATACAAATAATTTTGAAGAAAATTACTGTTATCAACATAAAGAAAATTTCTCTTTCCGGATTTGATCATCCTTCATTTGAAAATCCTTCCAACCAGAAAACATGCCCACAGTCCGAATGCGTATTTCACGTCATCTGAAACACTGTCATTTCGAGTCGAACACCGTCGCGACGTCATCATCACATTTTTAAGAATAGAGGTGATGTCACGAAAAATTTATAGTTCAACGGAGAAACAATCACCAGTACTATGAAGTTTGAAGCGATGATACGAGGTCACTGAAAAAAACATCTTCAGTTGGACCACAAGACGTTTGTCCGAATCTGATGATCGGTGGGACGTTGCGAATATATGAGAGATTTATGGGTAAATAATAATTCCAGTATTTCGGGGTTAATTAGCTCACAAGACAAGACGAAAAAACAGCCGAGCGTAGGTCAGGTATTGAGTCATTGATGCACAGATACGACGAGTTTGCGCAGCCTCAGCAATAAGCACCTGTAAAAAGAAGACAAATTTTGTGCTGATGTGCAGAGCAGCTAGAATTATCATACTTAACTAATCTTAATTAACATTCTATAGGTAGGCCTACTCAAAGTTGAGAAGAGAAATCATTTATAGTAATTTTAGGTGTTGTAGTAAAGACTATTAAGAAAACTGCTTTTGACTCATTTCATCTCTGACAATGTGGCAAGCGATATTATTCTTAGGAATTTTGATAGCAAATGAAGATATTCAGGAGTGGTTGAATTGTGATCATTAACAATTTATGAATTATTTTTTAATCAATGTTTGTAGTATCTATTAATAATTTTATTTTGATATTCAAGTACCGGTAACTGTTTTTACAAAAATGCAATCTGCAAATAAAAACGGAGTATAGCCTATTGCCGACCGCCTGTCAATCGTTCGTGAAATGAAGATAGTCAGGAATGCTTGAATTTTCTATAATATTAACACCGTACATGTAATTTCATTTTGTTAAAATCACAATCTGCAAACACACACATAATGTCATCTTGTCTACCGTTTATATGACAGCATCTCTTCAGGTATTCATGGTGACATGCGGGCCTACAACTAACATGTGACCATAATAACTAGGCCTACGATGATATGAAAAGTGCGATGCATAATTTGTAATAAGTAAACACAAATTGATATAAAAGAGTGGCAATGAGTTTGTACTTCGATTGTTTTATATTAATCGTAAGGCATGAAAAATAATTGATTTTGCAAAACTAAACCTATTGTTGGACTGCAACGCATAACTGATCTTTATTACAGTGTGCAGTCCGTCGTGTAGCATCTATGCCTTTTGTGTGCTTGATCATTTTTCTTAAACGACTCGAAATATCAAATTGATATCATTTTCTAAAATGTAGCGATTCTGAAAAAATTAATTGAATATCATGGGCGTTAGCTACAGGTTTTCAGTTCAATATTTATGAAATGGAAATAGTGACCTATTTAAACAAGCTTCCTTGATGAATCCATTTTTCAGAAACAAGATTAAATTGTATAACTTAAGCAGATATCGAATAGCTCAATAGTTTGTCCGTATTGATAAAAATATTCTCCATCTAAACTTTTTGTAGTCTTGGAATAGATTTTTTATGCCTTATACCATGTTCAATTGTTTCAATTTTTTTTCAATTATTTGTCATCCAAATATTGATGCCATAGCACAAGTATAGCCTACTATTGAAGTGCTAAATTGAAATGGTTTTAATGCGTTAATTTAAGTTCTTTCATGCTCATAGTTTCTAGCATGCAACTATTTTGTCTCAACATGCCCAGATTTTTGTGCTATTTTCAAAGCAATCAGAAATTACGAATTTAAAAGCAGTGTATTACCGTTTCAACATATTCCCATTTGATTATGATTCTTTTCACGACTTTTGATCGATTTTTCAACGAGAAACGTCGTCGTGAAAACTGATATGCATGCACATTCTCATGTTGAATTCAAAGTGAATAGGTCTTGGGTTTTCCATCACACAAATGATGTCACATGCCCAAGACTTATTCACTTTGAATTCAATATGCCAAGAATTCCTCTTAGCAGCACATTTTAGGAGTTCTTGATAGTTATGATATTTATGTATAAATAAAGGATTCCCAAAATGTGCTGCTAAGAGGAACCGAGAGGAATTGAGATATTTTGTTGTTGCCAGTAAATTAAATTAAGTGTGACGCTAGTAGCTTTCTAGTATTTGCAAAATTAATAGCAGAGATAGCAGCACAGTCATAGAAATGTCTCTACGTGTTCATGGTCAATAAACCAACTTTTGATTTATCGATTGTATCATATGACCAAATCTTTCCTTTGATTTTGTTTTCGGGATTTCCAAATACATGTACCTAGACTTGCAGTTAAATGCTGTAAGTTGACAAAATAAATTTGGAAACATTTAGAAGCTTACCCTTTTTCTGCGGTTTGATCCAAGTGATGAATTTTTAATTCTGATGCACAAATCAAAGGAACTTGATGGCTTCATTGAGTGGAAGAACTCACTGACTACATGCGAGTGTTCATTTTTGAATTGTGCTCCATGTTGTGCATGAAAACTAAGTAAGATAATGAAAAAACGTAGACGATGAATAAATAAAGGTGTGTAAGTAGAATATCCTCTTGATGCGCTGACTTTTGTAATATTAAGCAGTTAACACGGGTTCACGAGAACGAAGAGCGCACAACTTGGGCAGCTTTCTGTCCCACGCACAGAACTAGATTCATCTGCGCGCGCTTCGGTTTCCTAGAAAGGAAGAGTTATATGTAACCTTATATCGAAATGGCACAGAATTAGACAACTTGCTCCTTCTCGAATGGAAAATTCGTGTATCGCTTGCTATTGGAAATGGCAAACAATAAGCTGTCAGCAAAGGACAACAGAGCCAGTGAGAGATGCGTGCGTGCTGTGATATCACTTCGCACACACCAAAACACACATCGATGCCTGGCTTCGATTCAATGTATGCACTATACAGTGAGCAATGCCGAGGAGAGGATGTGAAAACATCAAGTGAACTAATTTTCGTACGCCTGCTACTTTCTTTAATAATGATCGGAAGGGTCAACATTATGGAGAAAACTTGTGGGCAATGATCTGAATTCTTCGAATCTGAAGGAATTTTGGCAATCGAAGCACTTCGCTGGAACTCACATTAATCCGCAAGCGACGCACGACTTTTTTCCTATCTCTGTAAGGTATTAGGAATTCCTTTTTGGCCACCTAATAGGCTCCTCAATGTGCCGTCCATTTCGTATTAATCACGCTTCTAGCAAACCGAAGCAGAGAAACAAAATATTTAATTCTATGGTCCCACGTGATGGGCGGACAATAATTATTAAGCGGGGACGCTGAGTCACAGGTATCAACAGTTCCCAGCGAGAGAATATTATCGACCGCTCATGGCTCGCGAATGCGGCCACGATCAGGCTGCCAACAATGTGACCGAACTTCCTCAGCTGCGTGCGCGTGGCGAATTTCCTTAATATAGTGACGGAAAGTTATAGAAGCGAGATACGATTACGCAGACTGAGCGAGATACTTATGCAATTGTTTCTTTCAGTTACATGCTGATTTAATATCATAAGTTTTGCAAATTACTAGCTAAGTAATTTAGCGATCACACGAGCAAACTGATCAAAGTCGACTTGCTGATGGGCACGGTGTGGAACTTAGAAACTTCAATAAATGTTTCAATTTGAGAAGAAAAATGTGTGCCGATAGAATTGCTTAATATTGAAAAAATATGTCATGTGTAGGCCTAATATTGTTGACCTGTTCGTCAGCATTGACTGATGTTATTGCCATTGTAGCTACAATGTACATGTAGTGAATGTGAAAGATGATGAAAAATGAGTAGAAGAAGAGGAAGAAAAGAGGAACGAGTGAGTGAGTGAGAAAGAGAGAAGCGATGAAGTCACCTGAATATCTTAATTATACCCACCATTTCATCAAATATAAAGGGCATATATAAAACACTCGAAATAATAGTAGACATGCATATTTCATATGTCGTATAGGCCCTATATGTTTCACATGTCGATATCCATGGATCATCGATGTTTTATCCATGAGCGATTCTTTGAGTAATTTAAATGCATTTGTTACTTCTTACAGCATCAATATTATTAGTAAAGTCGGTATCTAACTCAAATGGACAATTCTTCTCTACAGGAAACGCTCTTTTAATTATGTATTTTATCCACGTACATGGATCATCGATGTTTTTACCATGTACAATTCCAAATTACTATTCTGAGTAATTTTTATATACATTTCCCACTCTTTACAATGCTAAATATTATTAATATAGTTATATCTACACCAAAATAGACCATTTTATTTAATAAGGAATGAAATTTCTTGATAGGATTTATCCATGATACATGCATCATGCATGTTTTATCCAAAAACGGGCATACCAACCTTAATTCTGAAAGGTTGCTGAAAAAGTGACAAGGTAACATAGAGAGCTTTAAAACCGTTCCTAAGACCTTTTTAAATCATGTTTTTTTAGCACTATTTGATCATCCCAACTGATGAGCATGGCTGCTTGTATGCAAGGTTGCCGCACCTGCACAAATAATATAATTCTGCGCAAAAATAATATTTTTGAAATTCTGCGCAAATCCGCAAATAGAGAGAATATGCCATCGAAATTCTGCGGAAATATTTGGAAAACATCAGCAAAATTAACTGCGTACCTATACTAACACTAATTTAGAATCATATCATTTAATGATTTATACTCCACTCCATTAGTCAGTGAATAAATTCACTTGACGTGTAGAAGTTGTGCGTGTTTTGCTCTTACGATTTTTTATACTCAAGTCCAAGATCACCCTCTAAAAGTATTTCCACGTAGAAGGTTCTGTAGTAGAGGCCTACATGTAAGCATTTTGACTGGGCATCGCACCAAGAGAAGTTCGGGAAGATGTGTAACACCCATGTCAATGTTCCTCAACCTGTTTTCTGACTTCCTTGATCTAGGTCTCATTTTCGGCGGCACCCTTCTAAAAATCATCGAAGTACAGGATTGCACATAGGCCTATGTTTGCTTGCTACGTATTCATCAATTCGTAGAATTGAAATTGCGACTTAGTTACTGTAGCTATAGTTCTCCAGAAAGCTCAGTACAGCTTTCGCATTGAGTAAACAATGCAATCAATTTTAATTCTCTGTCATGGCTTTGTGCATGAATTAAAGCTTTTATAGTTTGCGCGAATGACGCGCCGTGGTTTATGTTTAACCCTCTAACATCCAAGAAAAAATATTACGTTAACGTCCAGTGGGGGCCTTTGAGGCCCCCAGTGTATTTTTCATGATAATGACTAACTGTTTGTTTAGTTATGATACTGAACTCAATAAGGATGTTTAAGGAAAATATACATCCAACATTTAGCATTGATAGCTCTATAGTATAACACATTACATACATATGTAATATACATTTACTGTACATTGATACATGTAGGCCTCTGAGATTACCATGAAAATCAAAGCAATTCAGATATAGAAGCTTTTTATAGCGTATCACAAAATCAATCCGTTGCACAATGTTCGCAGATGATGCGACAATGTTCATTACAAACGCTTCTTTCGCATTCATGGCAGATCTGTCTCACCTTCCTCTCCAATCGTCGAGGACAAAGGTAGCAGCGGCGTCTGGCGAGATTGAAGGTTCCGCGAACAGGTCCTGGAGTTCCAGCCGAAGAGACCTCTGCTTCGTCAGACACCGCTATCAGCTGTGTTCCTAGTTCTATCAGGAACAAACGGCGTCTATGAGATGCTGCAGGGTAGTATTGAGGATGGATGGAGGTGTAGATGACAAAGGCATTGTAGGAGGCCATGTCAATTAGATTGCAGAATATGACAAATGCCCACCGCCTTGTCTTTCGTTTGCAAAAATAGGACCTGCACACTTGATCAAGAGTGTCGACTCCGGCCTTGTTTCGATTGTAATCGAGAATCATTTTTGGCTTTCTTGGTTCCTCTGGCTGACATTCATCGTCATGATGAAACGTTGAAATAAGTGCCACGGCTTTCCCTTTCTTGGGAACGTAGGAAACTAGAGTGACGTCTCGTTGGAAACCAAAAATACTTGTGAATGGTTCGCGACCGGGTGATGGTTGCATTTCTGTTGGAAGCTCACCTTTATTCTTTCTCATTGTTCCGGAATATGTCAGATCACGACCAAGAAGTGCTCGGGCAACATCAAGGCTCGAGGAGAAATTGTCTGCAGTCATGTGACGCCGGTGTTCGAAAGAAATTCCGATAATTCCAAAACGACTCGAAATGCTTGTCCTACCTCACGATTCGCGCCGATGCGTCCGGTATAGATTTGAAAATTGCAACAATAGCTGTTTTCAGAGTCTGCCAGAATCCAGATTTTTACGCCGTATTTTCCAGGCTTCGATGGAATATAGACTTTGAACGGGCATCTGCCTCGAAACGTCACCAGCTGCTCGTCAATAGTCACATTTTCTCCTGGTTTGTAGCAGCTCCGAAACCTTGAAGCAAAATACTGCGCTAGCTCTCGGATAGGAGCTGCTTTATCCGTGATGCGTCGGGCAACTCTGGTATCCCGATTATCAAATCTCAAGTACCGACGGATTTCACAAAATCGCTGACGAGACATGGCTCTGTTGAAGATACTGCGTCCATGATCATTACTCCACATTTGCTGTATCAGTTCGTGCTTAGCTCTATAGACACCAGCTAATATAAGTACACCAATGAACATGTAAATTTCCTCTGAGTCAACGTCTTTCCAAGCGGCGTTTCTGCGATGACCTTCTTGATTGCTAAACGTAACGATCTTATATTCACGACTTCCACAGTAAAAAAAACTTTGAAAGCATGAGCGTCGCTTTCACCTCCAGAGATGGCCTGCCGAGTAGGTCCCTTGGCTTCACGAAGAACGTTGTGACGTCGAGGTTCCCACTGCTGCTCACAGAATTACGATTCCAGACCTCTTGACCATTCTTCGACACCATTTGTCCGGAATGCCCTACATCGACGCTGTGAACACTCGAACTGGCCTGTTCTTCGTCGGCGGAGCTGTGCGATTCAGATGATGCGGTGCCGTCATCCGGCTCGGACTCATCAGACGTCAAATGAACGTCATCGTGAGTTTCAAAAAGTAACTGATTTGCCAAGTTGGTAGCGACACGGCGTTGGCGAGACATGCAGAATGTCGAGTCGATCGTGTAGAAATGCGAACGTTGTCTGTGCAGTCACTATAGCTGAGGCTGGGGATTTTAGGAGCGTCATATGACATATGTGATTGGATGCGATGTACGTGATTCGATGCCTTCTCACATGACACAATTATGCAAGCAGAGCGATAACTGTATACGTGTGGCTGATGCAAGAATAGGACAGAACCATAGCGATGAAAACCATCTCTCTCGCTACGTATTCAACAGTGATGGAAATATTGACAATCACAGAATACACAGAAGTGGCAGAATACACCTCTAATCATAAATTATTTGTTCAATTTTGATTTTATGATGCGTGAACTACGCATTCAGTGAATTTTATTCAATCTATAAATTATCATGTACTATTGGCTTTACCTGATATCACAAAAAGAGCACAAAGCATGCAAAATTTGTCAAAATAGAGCTGGGGCCTCTGAGGCCCCCACTGGTACTTAACGCTACAAAAAATCTAGAGCCATATAGCACCTAAACTAGTGCGCATGGAGACTTAAAAATTCACATACATGTTCTAGACATGATAATTGAAGTTCTCAGGAAATCTGATTAAACTTGTTCAAAAAATGGATAGTCAGGAATAAAAATAAAAGTCGCTGGGGGCCTCAGAGGCCCCCATGGACGTTAAAGGGTTAACCCAAATTATGGATCGGGTTGACAATTGCGTATAACTGAAAATACCTGCGATTTTTGTGCCATTACTAATTGTGTTTTGCAAGTAGTGATCCCATGGCAAACGGAAGGACAAAATGTGCAACGATGAGTCATCATGCTGACTCATCACATCCTTGGCCACTTCCTTCCAGAGGGGGGGCTGAGTCAGCATGATGACTCATCGTTGCACATTTTGTCCTTCCTTTTGCCATGGGATCACTACTTTTGCATGAAGCCATACACTTCCAGAGGTTTTATAGTTATCAATTTCTATGGTATAGGCCAATCAGCCATTCTTCAGTTTTTTTGTCCTGTACTAAATTCTAAACTGATGATGAGGAGCTACCCTGTGGGAACGAATCTTGCGAAAAACTGGCGAATGTAAGCTGCAGAATATCATGCTAAAGTTCAATCATATTTGCGGGATATTCGCTGGCGAAGTTCGCCGGCGACAATTCGCGCTCTATATGTCACCTTTTACTTTTGTCTTTCTCTCTATTATTTTCTTTAGTAATCCGCCTCTACAGCCGAGGCTCTATTCTCTCCCTCACCTCCTCACTATCGCCCACATATGACTAATCTATCTCAGAAATAAGTCAATCATTCTATGATAATGATAAAGCATATAGAGAATCCGCATATATCAATTTTCATGACATCTCTTGACATTCAATAATTTACAACCAATGGGGACAAATATTTGAATAATATCATAGTATTTACTGCGACATTTATGGAAGATAAATACTTTTTTTAGTTTAAGCCTTCGTGAATTAAAAAAGATCCCTTTTTATCAGATCAGACTGAGTATGCAATATATTTTCATGTGAAGGTAATATACGAACATTACTACTTACCACTAATTAGTTGCTACAATATCCACGATTTCGCCGGTTGGCGAAAAATCAGCGTGCATTAGTAAACAAATATCTACCAACTAATTATAGCAACTTTTTCGCCACCTGTCGTTTTTTAATTTTAAACATGTTTTTGGATAAATTATTACCAATTTCACATGCGGAGATAGTTTTTACACGAAAATGAACCTTTAAAAAAATTATCCACAAAATCGCTACCTCGCCAGATAATCTGTTGATATTAGCAAGATGCGTTCCCACAGGGTAAGTCAACAGCTTTGATAATGTTCGTATACGTGGTCATATTTGTGGTGGTTCCGCTGGATTGATGTTTTTTAGCGCAATGCATGTATACGACATTGAAAAAATTGAAGTGGTTCGAGATTGCCCCGACCATGCATGTGGCACCGTGCCTATGATCTCTGCTCAGATGATTACACTAGGTGACATGCCACGCGTAATTACGGAACACTCCAAGCATCCGTGGTTAAGGACATTCTATTCTTCTACCCGCGTACATACGCGCTGCACTAAAAGTCAGAAATCACTTGATATGATACAGTGGCGTGCGGTGCCACTCATTGATAGGCATGCGATGCGCAGAATCGGATTTTTTTAAACGCCCATTTGCTCAGAGTTAATGCATCGTCTTTGCACATTGCATCATTATATCATATTCGATATCGAAAAGGGCGTTAACCTTAATTTCAAATATATCTTGAAAATTACATTACTCTGTTGGCTGCTGTTGAAATTATGTAAAAAATTTGTTCTAATGAATCAAAGCTCTTGTACTTCACAGCTGGAATATGTGGAATTATCTAAAATTGAAGTCCATCCTTCTTGACTTTTTGACGAAGTCAATCATAACATCATGTCAAGAACCTCCTTGCCTGATTTGTAGGTTGCACAAAAATATGATATTCAAGTTTTCTCCATTGATATTCAGATTGAAGTTTCACACAGCCATGGAAAAATTGTCGTATTGACGAATATAACCACTTTTCCGTCTTTCGATGCTTCAGATTCATTTGAAGTTTAGCATCGCCGCCCAGTTTCAACTACAATTTTTTCGGCTAATATTCTGAGAGAATGCTGCTTTTATCAGATCGGTAGCAATGTCAAAGATAGTTCTTAGATTCAAGACTGAACCTTGTTCTTTCTCCCATAACATGATGAGGATTACCAATAAACAACACATCGGATCGCACATACACTGCATACATGCACACAAGTCATCCTGTCTGTCTGATGAGATCTGGTCTATCTGTATCATTTTCCCCTAAAGTGAGCGATGCGATAAACTTCGCCGAATGCACCCAGCATTTCATTTCCCAAGCCTTTTGTAATAGGAAATCGCGAGAAGGCAGCGTCACAGACTGCACACAAAAAATGTATTGTATATTGTAATTCACGACATGTGACATGTGTGTTACTAATCTAAATACAGTAAATTCAAACGAACAAACTAGAAAACATGGAGTAAAAAAAGGAAACTAAGATAGAGTGAACTTGGAAAGTCAAGTCACGATGCAGTAATGCCACTTTGTCTTTGAAGGTATCCTTCTCAGATAACTTGTCACTTTCATAGAAGCTGCATTTGAATTTCGGATGTCCATGGGAACCTTATTTCCAGAAGCTGGTGCCGTAGAAACGCAGTGAACGCTCACCAGCTTTCACAGATCTCACTTTCGGTTGCTGAAACACATTTCTTATGGGGTTCGTCGACAACACAAAAAGTTCTCCAAGAGCGATTGGAGCATAGCCTGGAACAGCTGGTACTTCGTTATAACTCCTCTGTCATGCTTGCTATATCTCGGTATTGGATCTTTGTTCTGGAGACTGCTGCATGCATCACCTTAAACAGCTTCATATGCCATCTGAGCTCCAACTCGTATGTCTGGAGCGGACTTGACAAGTTCTGGTATCGGCGTTTGTGAATGCTCTGGTAGCCATTCGTAGACAACGGTTATGCCATAGTCTGCATCTTTCGTTACAAGATGCAGGGAGAAATAGATATATAGACGACACATAATCAAAATGCGGCATAACGTACGTTTGAATAAGTCTTCCATCTGATGTTAGCGGCTTATAGTTATATGCGAGTCAGTCAATGCAAATAGATTGCCACCAGTGAATGCGCGGCGATGCCTCACCTTTGTCAAAGCTCTTTAAAACGTGATTCCCCTAAGTAGTAATAAAACGGCGAACACTCGACCGGCGCGCCCCCCCACCCCCTCTTCTGGAACGGCAGAGAGTCGTGGTCGGCCGCCGTGGTGCTTCGAGTCTGACTCCCCCCTGGAACGACAGAGGTTGTGGTCTGTCGTGGTGTGTGCCGGCCAGTTGGTCCACGTTCACAAAATGTTCGCTGACTCCCCCCCACTCTGGAACGACAGAGTGTCGTGGTGGACTTGGGCGACCGCCAGGATTTGACTTGAGGCTATAGTGTGTGATGTTTTTCGTGCAATCTGCTGAATGTTGGGTTGTAAAATGGGCTGTTTCGAGTGGAAGGAGTGCTCGGATGTGAAAACGGAGGCCAGATTCGGATTCAGCGTGAAATTCTGCATCGGTATGGTGAATTTGAACGCAATCGGAGAGAAAAATTTTCGCTGACGTCCCCCCCCCTCTGCACCGACCTTCTAACTTTGCTTCTAGTGGACGGATTTTGTCGTGCAATAGCTCGTTTGAAAGCTAAGAGTGAGACAAATTCACTGAAAGAATCGGCTTGTTCCTATCTGTCTTCGTTTAGATGTGAGACGCCATTTAAGATTTTGGGACATTGGCGAAAAACGACAGAGTTAGAATTTGGGACGTTTTGGGCTGTAGCTTCAAAGCGAAGCATCGGATTGGAAAACGGATTTCAGATTTGGAATCAGCGTGAAATTCTCTATCTGTATGGTGAGTTTCATGTCAATCGGAGAGAAAAAATTTTCAACATTTTTCGAAAAAACGACAGAGTTAGAATTTTGGACGTTTTGAGCTGTAGCGCCCAAACGAACCATCGGATGAGAAAACGGAGGCCAGATTCGGATTCAGCGTGAAATTCTGCATCGGTATGGTGAATTTGAACGCAATCGGAGAGAAAAATTTTCGCTGACGTCCCCCCCTCTGGACAGCTCGCTTCGATCTTGGCTTCTAGTGGACGGATTTTGTCGTGCCATAGCTCGTTTGATAGCTAAGAGTGAGACAAATTCACTGAAAGAATCGGCTTGTTCCTATCTGTCTTCGTTTAGATGTGAGACGCCATTTAAGATTTTGGGACATTGGCGAAAAACGACAGAGTTAGAATTTGGGACGTTTTGGGCTGTAGCTTCAAAACGAAGCATCGGATTGGAAAACGGATTTCAGATTTGGAATCAGCTTGATGTTATTGTCCAATGAGGATCATCATCCAATGAGAATCAAGCATTTCTATATAAATAGCGAGCCTTCCACAGTGAGAATCATTCCATCGTTGAATCACACGAGTGACGGACGCACATTTTCTCTCTCTAGTTCCCCTATATACTATTATCCAACTAAAATGGTAAGTCGCTACTTTCCTCCCTCTCCTCCCTTGAACTTAAACTTAATACAATCTTTTTCATTTTCAGGCATCTACTCCATCTGCTGCACTAGTAGGACAAAATGGCGGTCAAACGTTACAAGGTTCGCTACGATCAGATCATCTACAACTGAGGCCAGTGGAAGAAACAACCAAGGTACATAATCCTACACCGCTACAGCGTAAATTTAAACAAGTCTTGCGCTATGACGATCATAGCGTAGTACTCCAAACGGGAATGCTCCATTCCACGGATGTCAAGATAATGCGCAATCAGTATGGGGACTACATACCGATCCCCGTGAGTCCGTACATTCGCCACCAACTTGATATTATTGAGGAGTACGTGACATTAAATATGGACATTCCTACTCCTCTTGCTCAAGAGTGGAAGGCGAGAGATGACAAGGATACTCCCTATAGAAAGATTTGGGATGGTAATCACATTTGCCTACCGGTATCACATTGGTGTACTTACTATAAGAAGGATGGAGATCATTCAATACCCATCAGATGTGATGAGCTCGGAGAAGGTACTTGGGATATCCTTTTCAAAGTGAATGGGCTATATTATGGTCGGCACAAGGATAATAAAATAGCCTCTCTCTCCATGCATATGGAATCCATCCTATATATTCCAAAACCACCCAACGTGGATGACATAATTGATCAAATCCTTAACAGCAGTGGTACGAAGCGCAAGTCGGAGAAGAATGCTGCCTCAAAACGCAAATCAAAGAAGGAAAATTACTAGTCCTTTCCTAACTCTACCCTATGACAATTCGCTTATGTGCTTTGAGTGTCGTAGACGTGGTCTTATTAGTTACATTTTACTTCTTCGTTGCCATCATATCATTTGTGTATTTTGTCGTGAAAAGCATCGATGTAATTCTTCATTTTGTAATATGTTATAGAACGTTTCCTTGGATGTGTTATTTCCGTTTTAGGCTTCTATCATCATTTTTATGGATTGTGAGGGTGAACCTGTACAGGAGCTCAGTGCTATTGCTATGAACAATTGGACATATCAGATTGTTAGTGTCTATCATCAACATGCCAACTGCAATCCCAAAGTTGATCAATGGGCGAGAAAACACATTCATGGACTTAATCTGAAATATTTGCAAGACTATGGCTTTTCCTTGTGAGAGTGCTCTTCTTATTGACTTTAAAACGATGGTTTACTACTTTCAATGTTATACGCATCTTTTGTAATAATCCTGGTAAGGAGAGGAAAGTATTTCCCAATCTAATCATTGATGATATTTTGCGCCCGCCTTGGGATAGTAGAGTGAATCAACACTACCATGAAGTCACGAAACGTTTTAAGGATTTGTGTGTTCCTATTTTGTCTGTTCGTTGTAGTAGCTACGTTCATAACCAATGCTTCTTTCCTCCTTACCTCAACACTGCCAAAGTCCTGTATGGTTATCATTGCTCGCTGTATGATAGTTACCAGCTGTATCTATTTTATCTCTTTCAAACCATTGATTGATAATGCATGCTTGTTACCGTTATTCAATAAATGTTACTATGAGAAGAGTTGTTTTCATGCAATGGATGGGTTAGATAAAGGGCGATCAAATCTTTCTCAAACGACTGCGGAACATTACATTTTCATAGGCAAAGTTTAAAAGGAGCTGTTCAAGATTATGTGATAAATTTTCATAAAGATGAGACCGACATCGAAGCAGTGGTCGATGATGCTAGCACTCTATTTCTACAGTTAATGAATACATTCTCTGATAGCATTATCATGGCGCGATTAGTTGCGAAAATTAAGTTTAGTCATTTTGGAAAGGAAAAGGTGGAAAGTCGCTCTTTCCATTTTGCTTCTTATTCAATGGAAGTGGTAGATCACCCCCAAGAATTTTTAAAAGACATATGATAAAAATTGCTGAACGTCTTAACGCATTTAATCATCATGGTAGCAGTCTAGTGATTGAAGCGATTTCAGATATTCACATTCAACTTTCCATAAAGAAAAATTGAAAATGCAGTGGTACTTGATTGTAGCACAACTGGTTTTCGAGCTATGTCTGCTCACTCTCGAAGTATATTCCTTCTGTACATGCGTCTATTATTTAGAAAAGGCTAGCAAATTCATATCTTCAAAAAGACTTGCTATAGACATCAGTAACGGTGAAACTATGTGTTGTGATGTTTGTAAGCGAAAGGATGGAAATGAAAAGCGCATCTTCAAGAGATGTAAGCATGCTTTTTGTCAACGCTGTTTCATACGTAATTGCATTCAACTTTGCAAATGTAACCACTGTGATATTGCTCATTTCGAGTGTCACTTATGTCGCAATAGTTAGTACCTATGCAAATGTGGTAAAGATAGGTTTTAGCAAAGACTAACACGGAAAATGGCGAAACGTAAAATGACGAAACGTAAAAGTCAAAAGTTTTCTTCAGCCATTCAAGCTCTCCGACGAATGAAAGCAAATCAGCGATACAATGCTATACGACATGCCAACGATAAATTCATTTGTGAAATTATTTCTCATGTGAGGAAGTTGAGGACGAAGAAATTAGCGCCAAAACAACGAAAGTTACTTAAGCGATATGCTACGAAATTGCGTTTCATCTCCAATCCTAAAGTCACCCTTCAAAGAAAGAGGAAAACTCTAACACAAAAGGGCGGTTTCCTTTCAGCAATACTTCCAATGATAGCTCCTGCCGTGGCAACCTATTGGGTAATATCTTTGGCTCTAAGCGTTAATTATGCAAATGTTGAATCTCAAAGTAATAAAATGGATTTCAGACTTCAATGTGATAAAGTTCTGACTGTATCAGGTCCATCTCATGCAGGTAAAACTGTTTTCACGCTGAATTTATTGGATAAAAGAAGGTAGTTGTTTAAGGAACCTATCAATCGAGTGATTTGGTGTTATGGTATTTATCAACCGTCGCTGTTTCAGGAATTACAAAGTCTCAACTTTATTCGACATGAAGGAATTATTCCAGTTGATAAACTTCAGTCTAATGATGTTGTTGTATTGGATGATTTATTAAAAGAAAGTAAGAATTCCAAAGATGTAACAGATATGTTCACTCGTGCAGCACATCATAAAAGGTGTTTTATCATCTATATCACACAAAATTTGTTTCCTGATGGAAAAAAAGCTCGTACAAGAAACCTGAATACACACTATTATGGTATTTTCAAGAATCCGCGAGATAAAAGTCAATTTGAAATTTTAGCGCGACAAGTTGCACCAAGAGGATCAAAAGCCTTAATTGAAATATTTCAAGCAGCTACTGAAAAACCATACGGTTACTTATTCATTGACTTTACGCAAGAGTGTCCGGAAGAATTTAGATTTCGAAGTGATATTTTGAAAACTCCCATGATTATCTACAAACTATGAGTTCTTATTCTCGCATGATTGTTATTCCTCAGGATGAATATGTACAATTGACTGCCATGCAGCAAGTAAAGCAACCTCTTGCAAATCAAATGTATAGGAAAGAAATAGATTATCAGCATAATGTTCACATCAAAGATCCACATCGTGCTGTATTATTACAATCGGAAACTGTTGAGCAATTGAAAAACTTGAAGAATAAGATGCGTGACTCTGTATCGACTGCTACACCTTTAGCATCTCGCGCACATGCCATATCTCTTGTCAACAGTATTGAACCCCACCTCAATGTAAATGATAGAGGAGAAATCATTACAGATGAAAATAAAGTGATTGATGCTTCACGTTATGAAGACTTGATTCAGTATGCGACACGTAGAAAGCGCCGTCAGGGCTATGTTCCACCTGGTTGGTCATACTTTCTTAAACTATTGAAAAAGCATAATGTGCCAAAATTTGCTTTGAATAATGAGACATTGAAAGAACTTGATTCAACAGTGGCTACTGCTCCAATGCTTCAGACGATGAAAATGCCAACAAATTGGTTTAAGGCGTCACCTGCTACATCCCCTACCACACTCACTAAGCAAACAAGAGGAAGAACTCGACGTAGATCTACATCGCCACTAAAACTAGTAAAAGGAAAACGTAAAACAGCTCCTCCCAGGAAATACATGTTCTCAGACTATTAATATGAAGCAGATGTGTTGCCTACCATGTAATGAACCGCCGGAGGTGAATGTCGTTGTCACTTGCACTTGCTGCGCCAGCTCTCACAATGAAACCCTAAGCAATGTGAACACGATCGCAAAACCGCTAAAGCTAAATGCTGCAGTTGTTGTAAATGTAGAAAGGCAAGAAAACAAAAAGATGAGAAGGAGGAAAAAGAGTCAGTCGTCATCGACCGAACGTTTGAAGTCAATCTATTATGATGTAAAACATCCGGCAGGATTTGCATCTATCAAGAAATTATCAAAAGCGAGTGGTCTTCCACAATCACAAGTTAAACGATGGTTAAAGGGTCAGGCTACCTATACACTCCACAAACAAGCGAAAAAGAAGTACCGTACCCGCCATTATATTGTTCATGACATCGATGAACAGTGGCAAGCAGATATGTGCGATGTCGCCTCCATTTCAAAACATAACTCGGACAATAATTTTATTTTAACCGTCATTGATATTTTCTCGCGTTATGCGTGGGCTCAACCTTTAAAAACTAAAGAAGGGAAAGGAGTAGCAAAAGCATTCCAAACAATTTTTCGAGAAGGTCGGATTCCAAAAAGAATATTCAGAGTGATCAAGAAAAAGAGTTTGAAAATCAGCATGTGAGAAGATTATTTGAGAGGCATGACATTGAGTTGTTTAGTGTAAAGAGTGCTTATAAAGCTGCACTCGTTGAACGTTTTAATCGCACATTAAAAAATCGCTTGTGGCGACATTTTACTGCCAACGTGACACAAAATTGGACAAAGGTTCTACAAGATACACTCCATGCCTACAATCACTCTATCCATCGTTCTATTGGACTCAGACCAGTAGATGTAAATGCTGACAATGTAGATAAAGTGGGCGAATCATTCCAACGTAAACGCACTCATGTGAAAAGTGATGTGAAAATTGGTGATAAAGTTCGTATCTCAAAAGTGAAAAGTGTTTTTGCTAAAGGGTACCTTCCGAATTGGACAGAGGAGGTATTTACAGTATGAAGGATTAATCAAAAAGACTCTCCGACCACCTACAAGTTGAAAGATTACGATAATGAAGAAATTGAGGGTAGCTTTTACCGCGATGAGATTGAGTTGGTCACTCAAAGTGAAACATATTTCGTAGAGAAAATCATCGCATGTAAAAAACGGCAAGGTGAAGAATGGTGTCTTGTTAAATGGGTCGGTTATCCTTCAAGTATGAACTCTTGGATGCGTCGTGCCGACATCTTTCATCTAAGTGATCGACAGTGATTCATGCAAACTTGTAACTAACAATGTTTAGGGTTTGAGCTATGAATCCAACTGCCTCATTTTATTCACGACCCTCCTACGTAAGTGGTGGAGGACAAATTTACATCGGCGCTCGCCGCCAACGTGGAGGTAGCATACTTGGTGCACTGAAATCTGTTGTAGCACCTCTCATATCCAATGTCGGAAGATCTTTAAAACGAAATGTTTTAAGTAATGCCGTTGGCTTTGCTGGTGATGTTGCTAGTGATCTTTCCAGAGGTAGAAGTTTTAAGATCAGTTTGTTGAATCGTGGGAAGGAACGCGGTTTAAAAACATTGAAGCAGACCTTTGCTGGTGTTACTCAAGGAAAGAAATCACCTAAACGAATGAATAAAGGAAGGAGGAAACATCGCGGAGCTGCTAAGGTGCGATCTTCAGTCAAAAGGTATTCACGCAAACGTCGCAGAGGCTCTTATCATTCATCAGGCGCTAAACGACGACGCTGCTATAACTTCTAATCATGGAGTGTAAAACTTCCGGTTTTTGTTTGTTTGATCAACAAGCCATACAGACAGATATTCTTAGTTCAAGTATTGTAGATTATTATCCTCGAACAGCTGAGAATGCTGGCCCCATTCAATTTGTTATTCCTGGTGGTAGTGATGACTACATAGATTTGAGTTATGCGATGCTTGATTTGAGGTTTAGAATTCAGCAAGCAGATGGAACTGCTATTGACGATGCACATAAAGTTGGACTGAACAATTTACCATTGACTAAATTACTTCGCGATGTTTCTCTAACGATTGGAGAGCAGCAGGTGGAAGGTGGTCAAAGCGATTATCCCTATAAATCATATTTCAATCATGTATCACAGTTTCATCCAGCAGCACAAAAAAGTCACATGGAAGCCATGGGATGGTACAGAGATGAAGCAGGAAAATTTGATGTTGAAACAAACAGTGGCTTTGTAAAGCGATCTGCTATGATTAAAGATAGTAAAGTATGTCAGCCATATGGTCCGCTGAATTTAGACTTCTTTAGACAGTCAAAGTTTTTACTCTGTAATACCAGCATGCGACTCAAGCTGACATTGAATAAGCCTGAATTTGCGCTGAATGCATTTGGTAAAGTTGACAATTTTAGAATTCATGTGGAAGATATTGCACTTTACATTCGTCGAGTAGTACCGAATCCAAGTGTCATTAGAGGGCATGCTGAAGGTCTTAACCGCCAAAATGCTATTTACCCCGTTCAGCATACAAAGCTTCTCACCTTTACAATTCCGAAAGATCAAAAGAGTTTCATGAAAGATGGCCTCTTTCCATCGGAAGCACCGAAGCTCCTCATGGTGGCAATGGTTGAAAATGATGCATTTAATGGTAATATAAAGAAGAATCCTTTCAATTTTAAACACAATCAGTTAAGTGAAATTGCTTTACGTGTAAATGGTATGAGTCATCCTGGTCCACCCTACAAACCAGATTTTTCTACGGATCAATTTATGCGCAGTTATGTTGATTTTATGGATGTCTTTGGCTTTTACAATACGGATGACACCAACGGACTGACTATGAAAGAGTTTAAGAGTGGATATACTATTTATGCATTTGATTTGACTGCTGACAGCGATATTAGTGCACCCTATCGTTAAGCGAACGTGCCTCATAATATTCGTTTGGATTTGACGTTCAAAAGAACACTACCTGAGACGATCAATGTATTAATTTATGCAGTCTTCGATTCAAATATTGAAATTACAAAGTATCGTGACGTGATTCTTCAGTATAATCGTTAATGAGTTGGTTGACTGCTGACAATATTAAGACTAAAGTGCAGCGTAATGCAGATGAAGCGACGTTGAAAGGTTTCGATAATGTCTATCCACTCGATACCTTACCACCTGCAGTAAATCACTATCCCATCTTTATTGTGCTAAACACTCATTCGCAGAATTTAGGCGGTGAGCATTGGAAAGCGATCTTTATTGGAGAAGACCGACGTGGTGAACTATTTGACTCTCTTGCTCAACCTCCAAATATACCAACACAGCAGTGGTTGAGAAAACATACGCGTCAATATCAGCGAAATGAACGCATACTACAACATCCACTTTCATCAACGTGTGGTGCTTTTGTACTGTACTTCATCTTAAAACGATTACATGTATCTCGATTTGCATCTGTTATTCAAAACTTTTCATGTAATCCATCCTCTAATGAAAAAATGATTTGTAAGTTCTATCAAGATTTGAAATAAAAACATCATGTTGGAAAAATTGTTTTTTATTTTACAATCCGCTGGGTACGTACATACTCAATGAGATAGTCTAGGATCACATTTGCTTGTACATGAGATTTTAGTCCAGTAATGATCACTTTACTATTATGAAAGATTGCCACATGCACAGGTAACCAACAACTAATGAGAGCTGCAGGAAAAAGTTCGGGTTCATAACACAAATTGTAACTGCTGGTACGAATCTTCAAAAATGATACACTTTCACTCAATTGAGTAGAGATCACCATATTGTCCACAGTCAGATTCGACATCACACACCTCTCCCTCTTCCATATCCGACGTAGTAGTCTTTGTAGCTCTAAGCGCATTGACTGCGCCGATGAATGAGAAAGGGCGCCGAGAATCTGTACAGTCCCATTTGGGAAGAGTTGAAGATTCCGTGAATTTTTCATCTTCACCACTAACATTTGAGGTCGGCCCGGGTAATACTTGCTGTTTGGAAGGTGTTGGTGTAATGTTGTGAGATCGATTTTGGTGTAGAGTCTGAAGCGACGGAGAATGTTGACGATGGTGTAGCGATGGCGCTTCATGATGAAAGAATGAGTAAATTGAGCGATGTACCTTCCTTTTATACTTTTCCGAACTACCTTGATGAAATGTGAAGTTAGTATGAAGTTGGGAATGATAGAGTTGAATTCGCCGATTGTTGACGCGCAACCAGATGCGATTTCCAATACGTGAATGTCTTTTCATATAGAAGTATTTCAAATCCTTCATGATATGATGTAGAGATTGAAAATGACGATAAGATAAAGCAAACTCTCTTCTCACATTTCCAGTTGAATCTTTGAAATAGACGTTTCGACCATGATCCGTTTCAATACGTTGCAGGGAATCTAATTTCCAACTCATGGTGCGTGATAGTCATGTCTGATTAAGATTTGCATAGTAGGGCGATGAACTCACGACGAATAAATGTCATGATGGAGCGATGTATGTATCTTCTATACTTCTCCCAATTGTATTTGCGAAATGAGAAACAGTTTGCGGAATGAGAATGGCAGATTTGAATTTCATTGTTGCGACGTTGAAGCCAATTTTGATCACCCAAGGAGATGAATCTTAATGTTTCAAAATATTCCAAATCCCTCATGATATCAGTGAGGTTGACAAATTGTCGCCATGTTAATGTAATACCTCTTGATGTATGTCCATGAGAATTTTTGAAGTGTACGTTTCCATCACGATCAACTCTGATATATTGTAGAGAGTCCAAAATCCAAGTCTTCATGATGTTATGCAAAGCCGCAGATCAGCAATATAAAACTGTCGTTTTATCATATTTTGCTTAGCAATGCGGCTACAAGGAGATTTGCTAGTAATCGAGCCGCACTCTTTTCTACTCCCATTGATCATGCACAACAGCTAAATGGAAATTGGGAAGTGGGTGTCACTCAACTTGTTCATAGCAACTGTGTCTATACTTTTGATCATGAGGTGATGACTATTAATATGAGACGTACAGCTGCTTACCAATGTGAAAAGGGCTGCCGAGTATACATTCCACAATGGCCGACGAAAGATCTCTTATCATGTAAAAAGTTTATATATGATTTCTTGAATAAAGCGTGTAAAAATATTGTCCAATTTACTCCGCACAATGATGATCATAACTATGTACATCATGTAGTTGAGAAAGATTGGATTGTTGGTTTAAGTCCAAGTTTAAGAAATGATTTAGGTTACCTCGCTAGCGCCTTAACAAGCTATGATAATTGTAACGTTAATTACCACCCAAGTGGTCATAAACAGTTAATATATCGAGAGGAAGCTTATTATGTAGATCTTATTCCAAGAAATGAGAAGACGTTGGTGAAGAAGATTGTGATTAAGCCAAGAAAGACAAACATGACTCCTGAAACATTATTGAAGAAATTTAATTATCTCCTTCGAGTTGATGGTAAACAAGTGGCAACATTGACTTATATTAAATCATCTAATCATATTGCAATAAGTAAATTAAATGATGATGATCTAGTATTAGTTTGTTCAAGAGATTTTCATCAGTTCTTACGACATCGTTCTGCAGCTGTTCATGGAAAATCTGATATGCAACATTTATCATGTGAAAGGCCAAATCAAGTTGATACAGAATGGTCGGTATCTTTATACAGAAAGTGTGTAGAGCCTTTAGGTGGTATCTTACATGAAACAAGAGTGTTGATGCCTCGCATTATTACTTCGGTTAAATTGGTTGTAGATTATTTAAATGAAGTGAATAATGAGCAACATATTTCATTTTCTGAAAAAAAATGTGTTTTGTCTCTCACTATAAGTGGAAAAGGTATTGAACTAATTATGTATAAAACTCTAATGGACATTTTGGGTTTTGATCAAAATATCTTTAAAAGTGGTACTGTAACCAAAGCTAGCGCAGACATGTCGCTATCGCGTCGTATTAACTATTTTCAGATATATTCCAATATTGGTGAAGATGTACGTGTGGGAGATGTTGAAGCTCCATTGTTAGCAATGATACCATATCAGCCAAAAAGCTGCAGTATTTTATCTGAGCATACTTTCAAGAAAGTGCATTATACAAAGCAGAAATCAAACTACATCCCACAAATTGATATTGCAATTTATGACGATGCTGGTGCGTTGATTCCTTTTCATAAAGATGCTGTGACAAGTATCACACTCCATTTCCGAATGAAGAGTTAATGCAAAAGTATGCTAATATATTTTTCCAATGTGAATAATATGGAAAGTGAAAATAAGGACTCGTTTCTAATCTACTTGCCCAGTAATGCTTCTATGAATAAATTTCCCAAAAATAAACCATCAGACTATCGAGTAGAATTAAATCGCCCACTACATTTAGAAGGTGAATGGGAGGTTGGCGTTTCTAGTATTTGCTATGATAGCAATATTCAGAATGTGAATGATGTGGAAGAAATGATATTGACTCCTCGCACCCATGATGGAATAACGATGAATAATGCATTCCAGTTCCCATACAATTTAACGTCAGATGGAAAGTGGAACTATGAATGGATTCAGATAAAATCAGATTATTATGGTCCATTTGGGAATGAGAAAATTATTAAGGCATTCAACAGTGGTAATACTTCCATCATGAAGAATAAGGATCAGAAAGTTTATGAGTTTACTATCTATCATTGGAATGGGAGACAGTTCCTTCGCTTTCATTCTTTTACTAAAGGTCTTACACTGAGGTTGGATAATGAATTCTATCCACATCTTGGTTTTGGTCATGGACTACATCTAACGTCAATTGCTACTGCAAATATTAGAAAAGTTTATTCAAATCGAATCAACAAATTTCATTATAGATTTAAAATATTTGATGAAGATGTTGTAGAATGCGAAGAACGCATCATTTTGAAAAAGCGTGGTGTTCAACCTTTATCACTTATTGAGTTAGTAAAACGATGGGATGAGACTGTGGGTAAGAAGTATGGAGAGAAAATTATGGCGGACAAAGATAAGTTGGTTATTCAAAAATATAATGACAAACTTACAGTTTATTTCTCTCCAACCTTGCGCCATTTTGTAAGACATTATACACCTATTATTGGAAGCGGTGTGGTGTATGCTTCTCATGAATATCACACTAAAGCTGATTCAGTTAATGATGAATGGTGGGTGGACATCTATGGTGATCGCATCAAGAAAATTTACCAGTCTTATGAAGAATCTAAAGTTGCTATCAATATAATGCCGCGTCTATATCATACAGTTGAAAGCTTCATTCATGTAGTAAATCCTTATATACAACAGAAGTTGAAGCATGTGATGAAAAGTAAATATGATGTAAAGACACACCACATTTCGTTTTCAAATGAAAATCAACGCGTTGTCCTGAAACTGGGCGATGACATTCAATGTCAATTGAGTAAAAATTTGAAAAAACTCTTTGGTTTTTCAATGCTACAAACTGTGTTTACTGCTGCGCATACGATTGGTATAGAAACACCAATGACACTTGATAAACATGAACAGCACCTTTACATTCAAAGTGATTTGATTCTACCTATTTCTGTTGGTGAGAAAAAAGATTACATTTTACGCGATTTCATTCATGATAAAGACGCTTCGTATGGAATAGTCGAGAAGATGTTTGAATCTATTTTCTATCATCCCGTCGTCAAACAAACTATACCCTCTATTGCTATCAAAATTACCAATGGTTTACAAGAGTGCATCCATCTGAAAGATACTAAATCCCTCGTAACTTTAGTGTTTCGGAAAACAAAGTGAAGTCATTGTGATATGTTTATTAAATAAAAATGTGTATGAAAAAGTCTTTTCACAGGTATAGGGGAATGGGCTGACTGTAGGCATATATTCACAAGGAAGAAACGATCTCATGCGATACATAAAACAGCAATGTTTATCTACAGAAATCAACATGAAAATACTAAGTTAGGGATGATTATGCTAAGACGTCTCCTGAATGTGGTAGTGTGAGTTTAATTCTTTTGGGTGGTGGTATGTTTGTGTCAGGATGTCCATGTGGAAGAGATATGTTGTGTTCTAACCAGCACCTCTTATCCTCCCATGCTGAAAGCGCCCGTTTCCTAAAAGTATGAGTTTTGATCTCATGCGACTTAGATTTTAAGATTGTCATATTGACAAACGTTATATTTTTATTTCTATAGGCTTTCCTGAAATTTTTATGTTTCATGTTAGAGACCAATGATCTTGATATGCCTTTAGCACGCTTAATACTATCGTCGCTATCCCTTAATTTCATACTGTACATTTTTGGTCGGAGGAGAATCATTTCATCTATTTCCTTCCCTGCTGTCTCATCCTTAAAGCAGCCAAGTTTTGCCTTATTTTTGATGGAGTAGAGTGGGTGATCAGTAGGATAATTTGATGTATCAAAATATCTTTCTAAAGAATTTCCTACTTCATTGAAACTTAAATCTTTTTCAGTGGTAATGGCTAAGAAGAAACTATCTGTATCACCACCCAACAAACGAACCTCTTTTACGAGAGGACATGGTTTTAGTATTTTATAAATGAGTTGGTACATTTCAAGGTTAGAGTAATCTAGTACAGCTTGGCCAATATAGATGGGCTTGCACAACTCAACTTCAGATTTTATCATTTTAACACCTACAAGGTCCTCATCGATAATGTCTCTATCGATGAATAGAGGTGATGAGACCAATTTCTTAAATTTTGTAACATCATTGACTAGTTTATAGTTTACACGTTTTCTAACATCCTCCATCGTCTTACCAAATAGACTATTATTCTTATACTTATAAAAATCTTTTTCAAAATTATTTTGGGCTAGTGCACGTTTCTGGCTGTTGCTATCAATATATGGTTTCAGGAAGGCTTACTGTCTAAATTTAATAATGCGGTGAACTCTTTTTAAAATCATTCCCATTTCTAAATAAAATTTTAAGATGCTAAAGTGGACTAGATAGTTTTCCTTATCATATTGGGTGAGTAAAAGTTTGCGGCAAGGCTTATAGTCGGGTTGATCGCATGATTCTAAATCTTTATGAAATTGTTTCATAAAGTCGGAAAACATATCTTTGGTCACTTCACCTGATTCGGGTGCGAGTGGAAAATCTACGGTTTTATGTTTAATATTATTTGGATAGATTAGATCTATCTCAAAATAATATCCCCAATCACCTTCATCTGGAATTGCTAGTATGTTAGAAGGGTTGGAGAGATGCTGAATTTCACTATCATCTAACCAGCTAAACTCAGAGTGAGGGAGTGGTTTGGATTGTGAACTACCATATAAATTATTTTGATCATAATACTTAAGATGAGTCTGATCATCGCCTACTAATTTTGATTTTAACCTATGTTTATTTACAAATGTGAGACCACCGCGAATTCCTCGCTCAAATAAATTATACATCTCTGGATCTTGTAAGAGATGAATGGTCTCACCAGTCATTTTAAAAGCAGACTTAAATGACATGGCTGGCAGACTGACAAAGTGGACGGGATCTAACTTATCTTCTTCTAATACCACTCGTCGAAACTCCTGAAATACATCAGCCAGCAAAAATACATCTAACTTAAGATAGGCAATCATATATTCGCCAAATGTATGGCAGTCAAATTTTATCCATGCATCTTGTGCATGATCATAATCTTCGGTCTTACATTCTGCGCCGGTGAAATCATTTTTAAATTTATCTATGGGTGGAAGAGAAGTCTCGCCGAGTTTACTAATCGCATCAAAATATACATATGGAAAGACTCCTTTCCGTGTGATGACTTCATCGGTTAGATTTGGATATTGTTTCTTCAGATTTTGTGTTAGTGGAAGAGACTTTAGATTTTGTACGAGAGAGGCCAGTGATGCAGTCATAAATTGGTAGGAATCTAAAAATTTTATATCAAAATAGACCGTCTTATTTTCTTTAGTTTTATCGACAGGCACTTTTGCTGTCATGGCCATAAACTTCTCTCTCGTTTGTGCTATTACATCAAGCTTCCACTCTTTCATTTGACCTAAACCTCCTTTTATTATCATATGGCTGTCGTAGCCCTTGAAATTATGGAAAATGACGGGTAATGTACGCCGTTTCATCCTAAGTGAAAAATTGCATTTTGAACATAGTGCGTTTCTAAATTTACCAGTGATGTGATCATGGTCGCGCACTTTCTTAATCTTATCATTATCAAATGTTTTACTACATTTGGGGCAAACGTTGCAACTATAAAATTTTGCTTGATCATCTGCTGTCATATGCAATGATCTGCGATGGAGTTCACCATCATACTTTTGTTGAAATTTTACAGCATGTTCGAGGAATTGTAGGAATTGGTAAATACAATCCTCACCTTGCCAGACGTGCATTTTATTTTTTCTATTTTGGAAATGGTCATGCCATACTTCATAGCAGGATATGGCTGCTGGCTTGTGGATGATATCATCGATATAGCATTCGATGTCAGCATAGATGACACGAAAAGGACTTAGTTCATCGCCATTCTCTCTATATGAAAACTCCTTATCTTTGGGCATGCGCTCCATTTGTAGTTTACCTCACTTACACCATTCGTAATGAGTTTCAAATCTATTTCTACTCCTAAAGTTGCGAATGCATCTGTCACAGTAATAAATCTCTGATGAGCTAGAATTTCTTAAGTGGTGGTATAAACGAGAAATTTTGGGAATACCGCAGTAGTGCCATTCCTCACTATCATCCTGTCTATATGAAAACTCCTTATCTTTGGGCATGCGCTCCATTTGTAGTTTACCTCACTTACACCATTCGTAATGAGTTTCAAATCTATTTCTACTCCTAAAGTTGCGAATGCATCTGTCACAGTAATAAATCTCTGATGAGCTAGAATTTCTTAAGTGGTGGTATAAACGAGAAATTTTGGGAATACCGCAGTAGTGCCATTCCTCACTATCATCCTGTCTTACTAATAAAAGGTTGACAACGTGGTCATAACAACTCGAACGCGAGTTGTAGCGGACACCCTTCAATCCCTTTTCCCAAACATGGAGAACTATTTTGATGTTGTTCAATTTTTCAAATTTTTCTATATCTTTAAGTTTCATATCTTCACTATTGCAGTCATCAAACTTTAATTCATTCTCCCAGTGTTGATATTTACTCTTACGGTATCGGCTATACTGTACATCATTATAGTGGAGAATGGAGAGGACGGCATACTTAAAACATTGCGATTCGCAATCTACAGAAATGACTGCTGCTTTATTTCTTAAATTTTTCGGAAGTTTAAAGGAGCCTCGTCCAGAGTAGTTCTCTAATAAAGTGATTTTAATCATGGCGGTCTCAATACCATCAAAAACGAGTCCACTATCACGCTCGTCAAATTTATCTATGTTTAATTTTAACCCTTGGATATGGAAATTTATCCAAGACTCGCAGTCTACAACTTCGGTTGCAGGAGAGGAGGGTATGTGAAACTCCAACCTCTCTACTATTTGACCAGTATGGTGGTCGATTTTTACATATTTTATTTTGATATAGATGAGCGCCTTCATTCTAAAATTGACTAAATTGTTGAAGAGCGCACCAATCAAAGATGAATTTTGATGAAACCATTCTTCAAAGTCAGTAATGGTTTCTGAGGATTCCATCTGGTAGTTCCTCACTAAATTATTTATCGACACTTCAGAGAGTCGGATAGAGGAGGCGCTGTTAGTATAACTATCGTCACTGTGTGTATGTCGAAGTCTATGTGAAGATAGTTCAAAATGTGATTCAAAAGACTGAATGCATAAATCGCAAGAAAAGGAGACATCGTTTACAGAATCATCCCCACCTTCGGAGATTGATGCTGACTTAGGTCTACAAACACCTCGCTTGATGTGTCGGACGAGATCACGCTTCCTCGTGAAGATGTGCCCACAGTCAGCACATTCCCGATCGTTGCATTACCGCGACAATGTTGACATGGACTCGCTCGAGATGGGACTGGTATCACCTGAAAGAGAAATCATTCTATCATCTCTGTTCAAGTCTCAGTGTATTGTTACAACCTACCTTGACTCAACAACTCTAAACTTTCCTCGAGAAGGGAGGGCGTTGGTGATGAAGTTGATGCCTGAAATTGAGGAAGATGCTATTAGCCACACGTTTGAGGGAGATGAGTGAAGAAATTTTCAACTAACCATTTGAACGAAATTATGTTTAAGCTTGATACTTCAACAAGATAGAGACTTCACTCAAATTTGGAATTCACGAGAGAGCAGTTCACTTATACGTCTCAAAGACAGAGTGAAATGACACGAATGTCACTTTACATATATACTTTCATATTCATCATTCATTGGCTGTTCATTCTGATTGGTTGCTTGTTGATACTTAAGAATTAGAAAACATTTCAAAGTCATTATTCACAGTCAACATGACAAGCCCTCCGACAACACCAAACACAAAATTCTCTTCTCCATGCTCAACACCAAAGGCGCTCGTTGCACCAAACGCTCCAAGGAAGGGAAAGGTAGAGAAGGTGTACCGACTGGACAATATCAGAAAGTTGTCATTACCAGCGGATGACGAAGAGGAGAGTGTATGTGAGAAGGAGTGTCCCGACTTAACAGGCATACGATGGAAGTATCTCCAGTACGATACTGACGATGTGATGGAGATCACCAGCACCAAATTCCTCCACCAATTATGGGAGTGGTTCACCCCTAACTCCCAGCCACGAACTATGGCGGAGTGGGAGTATATCGACAAAGTGAGGCTCGCAGTAAAAGAACGATTGAAACAAGTGAACTGTTTTTGTGATCTATGTGAAGCCAGACTCTGGGACGATATTGACGATGAAGACCTTTTGAAATACATGCCATCATAAATTTTTATTTCATATTATCTTTGCTTTCATACTGACTAACTTGAATGGGCCTTCAGTGGATGATTTAACCATGTATACTTTTTCATTTGGAAATAGTAGCACGCTTAGTCTAACTTGTAAATCTTATAACATTTCATATGGGCGATGATGGTAGATGAAATAGTGTTAGTCACATTTAAAATTAAGATAGCTTACACTTCTGATATAGGGATAGCAATCGACTGCGATCCATGTGTAAAGAGCTTGTTAGACTACGGAAGAGAGAAGTGTGTTATGTTGCTTGTGGCGCGTGAGTGTCCTCCCATTTCATTCCATTCGTCAATTCGTCTCATTGATAGAGACAGGTAGAACTCATGGTTCTCATAACGTATGCAATGGAAAGTTTTAGGCAACCTTCGACAGTTGGCTAAATGTCGCCCTGGCGCGAATGCATACTACGTTGAGACAGAGGCAATCACTTGCAAACATGACGCAGAGAGGTTTAACAAGATTGACCATTGCCGAATGTCCCTTGCGGTATACATAGCTATGGGTTTTCCACCGCCGCCCTTTACAGGAACGCCCGTCGAAAGGAAGTATTACACCGAACTTCATTTGCAACGTTCAAGTTGACTGATAGCAGATTCAACTTAATGATAGTATTCGCCAGTCCGAAGACTGCCCAGGGCAAACCGCGTGGAGGTTCTATCATGTCTTGCCCCATGGTGGCCCTTAAGAGAGCCGGTGGTTCGTTTTCGGGGTGTGTGGTAGGGACTTAGGCTTGCTGTTTCGACTGCGGCTCCGGCAACGGGGCGGGTGGTCGCTTCTCTTGGATGTCTGTAAAGAAAGAAGTAGTGAGTTATCGTCTTACATTTTAATTTAGTCATTTTTACTTACAGATCTTCTCGGACGCTTCCTCATAAAGGAAATTCGAGATCGGATTACGATGATCGAAGGTGAAGTGTAGACACTCCACCCCTTTCTTCACCCTAGAGTAGCATTTCTCCCCTCTTCCAGTCTCGTACAAGAGAGGAGTTTCTGCTACTCTCCCCTTCAGAGGCGTCGCGACCGGGGGGGTGTGGGGGACCGCAACACCCCCCCCAATATGAAATTAATAAAAAGATTCAGGTAAAATGAGAAATTTCAGGCAAACCGCCGGTTTGCCGGCGATTCAGCTCCAATATTCACTGACGTTGTTCTTAGCCACAAAAACACGTCTTGTCACAAAAACACATCGTAATGTCGGGAAATTCTCACCCTTTCTAGACACCAGAAAGTATATGGTTAGTTGCCGTTGATGATATTGATTTGTCACGCGAAAGCGGTCAAACATAGCGCGCTGAAAACGACCTGCACCGGGGATGACTGTATATGCGAGCAGGAGGAACAGTCGCCTCGCATTTTCTTAAAAATTGGAACATAAGGCGATGTGAGTTAGCTCTGCTAAATTTAAAATATCTAAGTGGAATTGAAATGTAATTCCAGTACCTTACCTATAATTAGTGATGCAAATAAAATTTTCAAAATTTTTCAAAACTTTCTGGAAAATTTTCCATTGGAAAATTTTGAAATTTATTTTTTGGTGATTGACGTTTTTTCCTTTGTTTTGGAGACTTATTATGGTCGTTTGAAAAGACTATGTAATATTCAAAGTCCGAGAACTTCTATATCATCCCTGTATGTTAATTTTTGGTACCAACTGCACCTTTTCCATGTCTATTTCAGATCTTTCCAAATGAATTTCAGACTAGATGGATTTCAGATTTCTCTAGCTGAATTTCAGATATCTGTCACAAGCTCAACTTTGAGAAGATCTTGAATTCAACTGGAGAATCTCCAATTCATCTGGATCATATCTGAAATTCATTTGGGCAGATCTGAAATCGATTTGGAACTATCTGACCATCTGAACTATAAATGGAGGATATGTATCCTCAACGAAGATATCCGACATCGCGCCAGAAGTTTGAAGCTATTATATAAGCTATATAATATTCTTTTACACATCACAGATATCTTTAGTTTCCAAATATCTCACGAGTTTATAGTCTTCATATCTTCCAATATGGTCGCTCATGAATACTGCGTGGACTGTGTGCTTATACTTCACATGTTCATCAACACATGGAGAATCTGTATCACTATGATCAACGCTGCATAAAAAAGCTTAACTTTCAAGCTAGCAAACTCCAAGATGAAGTATACTATTTTTGCTCCAGATCTTTCTTATTGCATGAAATTATACCCCTACACTGTAAAGCAAGATTCACGTTATCCCAAGCGGTGTCTGTGTGATAATTAAAAATGCTATAGCACAAGCCTTTGGTGACAAAGGAATGTTCAAAAATCCGCGGACAGAAATCGTATTGCTACGATCGCTTTAATCGAAATAATGATGAAATCAAGAGTTTTAGGCCCAATTCATTGGTACGCAGCTGCATCGGCAGTGGAAGCGCTCAAATTATAGGGCCTATCAAAAAAATCAAAACTTTCAAAATTTTCCAAAATTTTCCATAATCCATAATTTTCCAATATTTTCCAATTTTTTTTCCAATAATTTTTTCCATAATCCGGAAAATTTTCATCACTACTTATAATGTGGCCAGTGAATATTGGCACTAAATCACCTAACGCTGAAACGCCTGCAACTCATTCTGCCTAGCTGGGTAGTGTATATTTAACCGTTGATTGATATAAGCTCTGGCTATTGCGTTGTCCCTTGAGATGACGTCATCGTTACGGTGGATTTCATCGAACCTTCCTCATACCGCGTCAGTCACACGCGCACATATATAGGCGCAGGGACAGTAACTCCATGTTATTTATCTTTTTGACAGTACGTCCATGTTTTAGTAAATGGATAAGTAATTAATTAGATGTTACTAGATATCATTGCTATGCATTCCTCTAATATTACATGTGAATTTTCTTAATGAAATATGTTTTGCACACTGTAAACGAAAGTTTTTTTTTCTTACAAATGCTAAATGGAAGCAAGTCCATGTCATTTTTTATTAATTGTACTCCCATGTCTTTACAGGAACGCGTCTCGATAACAATTCCATGTCATTTATAATATGTTTAAAAAACGCACCTCGACGACGAATCAATGTCATATGACGTGGACTCGCAAAAGTCTCTCTTTAGGTCCACGTTACAGAAGTGGGTAAATCATGTGTTTTCTTATTTGAACTCTCACATGCGTGTCTCTATAACAGCTCTATGGCATTTATTATCAGTCTATTCATAAAGTGCGCATTGATGACAAAACCATACCCGGTATGTCAAACAGTCTCGCTTTAGGCCATGGACCCAAAGACCAATTTGTGATGAAATGATGAATTGCAGTCTTATATCTTTACTGAGAGCTTCTCGATAACAATTCCATGCCATTTATACACTGCACAGCAGTCTTATTAACAAAACGCGCCTCGACGACGAATCCATGTCATATATAGCTACATGTATGACATAACGTAGTCTCGCTTTAGGCGTTTAGACCAATTTGTGATGAAATAATCGTGTTTTATTAATTCTACTCCTACATCTTTATAAAGCGCGTCTCGATAACAATTAATTACAAGTCATTTATAACTTATCCGATTTATAGCATTTAACCTTTTGGCTTCACAAAACCTGTGAAGGTTTTTGCTATTAAAGCAGTAATTAATACATAAAATCATTTGAAACTTTATGCCATTTAGTTACTGATGTCGCGAAGCACCAGCAGAAACTGTAACTTTTTCATTCAAGACTAACACATTCTTGAGAAGAGAAGTTTTTCGACGATGATTTTTATTGTAAAAATTCATCAATAAATAAATTTGACCGATATTTCAGACAGCACCGCTGTCCATCGTCATGGCCTTCACGCATAAAGTGACATACCGACAATCGCGACCACAGTGAACAGAATTCTAGTCATGAAAAATGACACACATCACAGCAAAGCGGATGATGAAGATTACAGGTCTATTTCACGCTACATGCGCCAGACACCAACCTGGTATTTCACGTCTCCGCGACAGAGTATTCAGTGAATAGGAAAAAAATCTAATTGGTACAGTAACAATAATAATTATACTGTAGGCAATACATGGTATATACACGTAAAAGAAAAAAGAAAAAAGAGAAGGAATGACAATTACAATTCATCATATAAAGGCGAAATAGGGAGGTCACATCGGTTGAGACACAAATTTCTTTTCGCATGCCATGCCTCCCGCGGAAAGCGCACGGTATGAATAAGGCACACCGTCTTCTCTGTCCGTAGAAGCTTATTGTTAACAGCGTGTTAGCTTTCTCGATGCAAACACCATCGAAAAATTCCTTAACAGTCGAGACTTCGGGATCCAATTGCGCACAAATTAACTTAACGTCATCGGCAAATAGACTTACTGAAGTTGTCTAGAAAATGGTCAATACTCAAGAATCGAAGAGAAAAAAACTGAGTGACTTCTTACAATTTCAATAGTGAACTTTGTATTACATAGTTGAAAAAAATTAATTGTCGTTTTTATTCAGTCTCAATATGAATAATATTCGCATGAACCACAAATCAAATTATTTTTCATTTATAGGTGTAATTTCCGACCGATTAGGTGACTAGGTACCTCTTCTGTAGGATATAAACATGAAACATGTTGGAATGTGTGTGAGTATGCGTGTGTGCAATAATCAGGTAAATTTTGGTTCTTGGTTGTAAATCAGGTAAAATTTAGCAAACACCCCCCCCCCCCCAATGATGTTTCCTTAGCAACGCCTCTGCCTCCGGCGCATCCTCAAAAATTATTTTCCAACAATTATAAAAATTATAAGTGTCATCATTCAATTAAATTCGATAGCTTCTCGTGATAGCTGTGCACAGCTTTCCGTCTCAAAATCAGACTCTCAACCTCAGAGTGAACAGTTTTGCAGCACGTGCTTGAATCACAGCTGTTTTTCTTCGAATAATTAGACACACAAGCTCGTCGTGTGTTCAGACGAAGCACTGATGTTCAGACAGCGAAAGAGAGTTGTGTGCGTGTGAGGCAGTAAGCGCACGCGCCCGCGCCAATATTGGCTTTCCCGATATACATAATGCTTTGCCTTCTCCAATTTTTGCAATGAAATTCTACGCAATTCTTCATCGAGGCGCGATACCTAAATATAGTAAGGGAAGCGCAACCCAATTGTTCCTGGCTTCGGTTGATGTGAGAGAGGCCACCACGTCAACAGTAGCAGACGGCTGACGTTCAGACAAGACTGCGATCAGATGATGAGCGACAGAGAGAGGGAATAGTAATCACAGCTCCTTGAGTAAGGCGGTTGAGCGACATGAGCAAACACTGCTCATGTGCACATTCACTTGGCCTTAAAAAATGTTCGGGAAGTTGTTATTAAAAATTCAGCTTTTATGAAAATTAATGTTGTAACATAAAAGTGTATGGTGTAGAAATAGTATTCCAATGGCGAGTGAAGGCCTATGGTCAGGGAGCACGCGACGCCACTGTTTGTATTTCAGATTCATAAAATATGGTTCAGAAAGATTGACATGTATTTAAGAAGCAGCAATATGTGTTTTTCAGAATGTGCAGAGTGATTTCAAGAAAGGTCAAGATGTATTTCAGAATTTGTAAATTATTAATTTACTAACTGCGTTTGACTTCAGTTCCATCTTATCTCAAATTTATACAAGTATGCATCATAATGTATTAAACGAATGTTTCCATCGATCACTATTTATTAACAAAAAACTCAAAGTCCCACATTCATTTCCCCTAAATTGAGGACAGCTTCATGGAATGAAGTAGTATGTTGAGCAGCTCGCGCGCAGTCTCCCGGTGTTATTGACGGGCTTCTTCGATAAGTCTTTCGAGGTATGTCATCATTTGTTCTCCCGATTGCGGACCTTCGACTTGAGGCACGCGAAAAGCCGTCTTGACTTGAGCTCTCACTTTTCTCCACTTTGCCTCGATAGGGCTGTACGGCGCGAGTTGAAGAAGAGCGATGTCATTTCCCTCGAACACAGCAGCTGAACGGCTATGACTTGGAGCGTTGTCTATTACAACAAGATCTTGAAGTCGAAAGCCGCTGGTAGTCCAGTGCTCCAATAGACCTTGAACCCACTCGTTCACATTCTCCTATCTGAATGAGCCTCACGACACCTTTTGAGGAGTTGCCTCCAATAATGTAAATATTTGGCCCACGACTGACAGGAAGCGTGACTACTGTTCGCTGACCAGCTCTGGACAACCAGTCTTCCTACTGATGAAGAGGTTGAAATTCGTCTCGTCCACCCATACAACTTGTCGTCCTTCGCGGATACAGTCATTGAGACTTCGGACGTAAGTTCTCCTCCAATCCTTGTTTTAATCACTAATCATGAGAGGCTCAACGCGCGATCGCACATATAAAGATCCACAGTAGGCATCGTTGTCGCCGATAAAGCACAAGTATGACACAGTTCCATAGCCTTTTCCAGACGTGTCACAAAATAATGCAGCTCTACTTTCTTTATCTCAAACGCTGGCTTTAAACATCGAAGAATTTGTACATCTTGAATTTGTTTAGTATCTTCTGTCCACTCTTTCCAGGCAACTGCGACCTCTTCTGGCAAAAGGTCATACTTTTTGTTACAAAGCTCCTGATTAATTAATTTGCCACGAAACACAGGGAATGCGATCATTTCCAGAAGGTCGTTTCAATTGCATTTCGATTGAATCTGTAGAAGTATGGTAGATAGGTCAAAGGGGTCCACTGGATCACTCAGGTTTCAGAGGGTGTAGAAATTCCCATCACAAAATGTTTGATATAAGATGAAAAATGATTTTGGACATGTCGACGATGGTGCACTAAAAGTGAAATTTATTTATTCATTGTCTACATCATGCTCGTGTATGTGCGTTGTGCTTGAAGATCGCAAAATGTGAATATTTGCTCTCGCACATGATTGCGCGCAACTGGTTGGCCAAAAACTACTTGAGCAGTTTTAAAAAGTCGAAATTTTGCAAGTCGACATGATTAAAAGTCGACATGATTAATGAATTTTTATCTGTGAATGCAGAAAGTGTAGTGCTTTTCTGTAACTCTCAAAAATTCCTATTTGTCAAATGTTTTAAGCTAGAAATTTGATTTCTTCTCTATTCTTAACCGACGAGAAAGATATAATTAAATGTAGCAATGCTAACATAGCAATGGAATATAACAAGAAATGCTTGATAACTGAATTTCTATGTATAATGTGATTCGCTGGTGTGATTTCATCTTTATACGATAATAAGTTGCAGTGGAAGCTTATCACGATTTAATTAATTCAAACTGCTTTATTGGGGTTTAAAGCCATATTCACAGATAGGCCCTAATAATAATCACGGATATAATGTAACGTCCTCGGTAACAGTGACTTCTGATCGGAACTGCTTCAGGCATAATTTTATTATGATTTACTTGAAAATAAATAATGATTTGATGATATCCGACAGTGAAAGTTTCACAGAATAACTGATATAATCACTAAAGCAAGAATATCAAATACCGCATGCAAGCTTACACGCAGGCCTACTTACAAGCATAGCAGTGATCGGCCACTTGCATACAGCATAGTCTGTTTGTGTGACCTTAATGGCTTACTTGAGGTTGGTGCTGTGACACAAGGCCCTTGATGTTCGGCTCGATACTGGACAGTTTTATTCGCAAGTCACCTCTGTCACAAATGTTGAGCCTGTCTCTTAATTTCGACAAAATATAATCAACGGAACTGAAGCCTTGTTCCACAAAGTATGACGATGGGAAAGCTGTTGTAATATCTCACTCTATGAGATTGGACATATTTCTATTCTTTAACTTTGTTTGAATATGTTCATGGTTTGAATACACACTCAGTTTTCTTATGCGTGTACGCTGTGTTTTAACCGAGAACCCATGTACCCTTTATATTGTGCATGCTAATGTGTTTACTGATTAATGCAGCATAGAGTTGTAAAGATAGCAGCTTAGATTAGATTACATCAGATCAGATATTACAGCTGTGAGTAACTGTTCAGCATCGCCAAATAGTTTGGGATACTTGACTCTTCCAACCAAATGATGACCAGACTTTGATATACAGCCATTGCTTTCAAAACATGCATTTGCGTCAGAATCGTGCTGCAAATCAATCATGTCCTATAATGTAAAGAGGGCTCTGCTAATTCCACTTCAAATGAAAAGGGATCAATGATCCATCGGCGTATGTCTATTTGGAATAAATCATCAAATCCAACTCAAAGTCTTCACTCAACATCTTGATGTGATCTGCAAAGACTTCCACATCTGTAGTGTTCACATTTTCATTGTTTAGACGGGGACGCTGGTGTAATTTATCCTTTAGGATATTTCCCCTCAGCAAAGATAGCTTGGCTATGAAAAACGTGATTTTGTTTTGGTCTGAATGCGACAGTTCAGGTCGTTGAATTTCTGAAAATTTTCAGCCGGGTAGGTGACATCCTTTCGAGAGTCTCTCGCAATGAATCGTGGAGAGAACACTCAATCAAATCAGATGGTTCCGATATCAAAACAGCTTGAAAGCCAGTTAAATTAATATCTGCTGGCCGCCCCGTACTGCCCCCTCGACGCTTAGCGCCCCCTCAAACTTCCAAACCCCACTGGGGGGGGGAGGACCACCCCCGTTGAGAAACCGTGGTCTAGCGCACTGCGCTTGGTCACTTGTAATGCATCAAAAAGTGTCCGAGGTTGTCTTTGGTCTTTGAGCATTGCTGACGGAGAATATTCATCACTCGCGATTGTATCTACCAACTTTCTAAAGTATAATTTTGTGATTCAATCAATGTCCAATAAATCAAGCTATACTTTTTATCCGAATCGATAAAAAATATTGTGGATCGATTCATGTGTTTATCTTAAAGTAAATTATGATCTGTCTTTGATCATAATGTAATCTTTCAGCATCAGTTAATTTATCACAAGGAAGAAAATGCTCTTATTTACGAGGCTGAGTCTAAAGGAAAAAATGGAGTTAGCAAAACATTTTCTCTCTAAATAAATCATGGTGACTCGAAGTATTTGCGGATTATTATACTTTCTTCTACATCTTTTTTGATTTACCGAAGAACACATAAATCAATGCTTAAATAATCTTGTCAAGTACGCGCGGTACTTGATATATTCTTATATACTCGATAGATTTTTCAGGTCAGGAAGCAGGAAAACTTATTCGAGTTTTTGACACTACAGTTGAACATGCCATCTTTAGTGGCGTTATGGTGATATTCAAATTTGTGAGAATAAGAGATAATTGCTTGCAATACAGCGGAACTTGGAAACCATTATAATCAAGTTTCAATCTTTAATATCAATAGATTTGACATTGATTTCTAAGTTAATATCCATCTGTTTGTTCACATGCACATTCTTATCATCAAATTTCACTTCATATAAAATCTAAGTCTAATGAGAGAGAAAGAGAAAGAGAGAGAGATAGAGCAGTTGTCATTTATCGCACTTGAATTGAAAATGAAATCATCACATCAAGTCTTTGGATGCGTACTCGCTGTTTTTCTGTTGTCATTAATTATTGAGCTAAATGCTTTTACAAGTGAAAATGCTGATAGAATACGACTTGGTCTGAAAGCAATGCAAAGTTTATCCTCGGCTCTGAAGTCCGCTACCTTTATTTCTTATGTTTCGGGTATTGGGAGTGTAGCCGGGCCAATTCTTTCAGGGATTTCAATAGTGGTAGAGATTGCCTTTGGTTTTATGGAAATCGAAACTCCAATGATGATGACAATGAAAACTGAATTCAGAAATCTGAACAAGCGATTAGATGCATTTTCTGATCACTTTCAAGAAGTTAAGAAACTGATTGATTGGACAACCGTAAAGCTCAGTTACGCAGATTTGGAATCAGATATTCGAGCAATATCATACCATCAAAGGAAACTTACCGAAAATTTAACTATTCAAAAAGAAGCAGCCAAGAGGAATTATATTATGAGATACGAGAATAGCTTCGCTATGGTTCCGGAAAAGTTTTTCAATGCTTTGACAACAGAGTCAACTTTATCATCAAATGTAGTGACGGCAGCCGCAAAATATTCCAACCAACACCCAGAATTGACGTTCCAATTTATGAAGGGATGTAGTCAACTTCTCATACAAAGTATGATTGCTCAAGCAACTTACATCAGCCTAAAATACAGCAATACGCGAGCTGATGAGTTTTTCCAGCAAGTTAGTTCAAACAAAATGCAGCAAGTAATTAAAGTATTCACAAATGTTTATGAAAGGTTGGTTTACAGTTATCAAGTTCAAATGCCGAAGGATGTTGTGCGAATTGCCAAGAGAAACGAAAAATTAACGCATGCTGAATTTGCTAAGATGTTTCACGAGTACATTGCTGATAAATACATAAGCAGAGACTTTTTTGTGGCAATTTATAATCCTATTTCATCGCTTGAAAAGCATGCAGTTGTCACATGCAACGGTGGAGTGTTTTTTGATATTGGTGGTCGAAACATTATTATTGCCAGCAAATTATTGCCAGTAAATGATACATCTTCGTCCATAAAGATAGCGAAAACAGCAATGAGTAAGATCGAAATGATGGATGAATTCAATGATGGAGCAATAGAAATAATGAAAAAAATGACCGATGATATGAATGTTTGTAGTCAGTTTATGGCTGTGCTAGTCTTGGACTCAATATCTTCAAAGTCGGTAATGGCGGGGACCAAGGATCGTCAAGTAGTAGAAAATAAACCTACAAGATATTGCAAAGACCCAATGTGCTGGCATACGAAAAAACGATATTTTGATTTAGTAATTGCATTATAAACGGGACAGATAAACTCAAGCAACTGCACATTGGATATACAATAAATAATCAATTGAAATGAGAAATCAATTTTCTTATGAATGCTTGAATTGTTATGACCGAGTAACACAAGTACTATATATTCTCAGGGTTGCCGAGCAATGGAAAGGAAATTACTCATGTTTAGATTCACAGGAACCGCTGCATTATTTATAGTCGTTTATTCACGAAATACCCACAAATGATCAACATATTGACATAAATTTAGATCGAATGAATTCCAACCTTCCTTCATCCCGACCGCACCTCATCAGAGCATTATCATATGACATGAGCCTTCATCAACGCTTCATTTGTAATGCTGTGTTCATTGAAATTAATAATACCATAGAAAGTCCTAGAATGGAAATTGCATGAAAATTATGGCACACACCGGGGGAACTTAGTTGGGGCAAAAAGCAAATCAAATTAGTTGGTTTTCTTGTTTTCTGGTTGGTAGTTATATTTATCAAGTCGATTTTTTGATCTCGATTGTATCATGTTCACAAAAGCAATATTGAATATGCAAACTACTACAACTACCGCATGACAAGGAAAGAAATCCTTCAAAACGTTTTGTACGCTCATCATTTTGAAACATCGCTCCTATAATCCATCATAAGCATAATCAAATACGTATGCAACTTGTAATATCCATTTAAAACATGCATTGCTCCAACTTGAAATCAAAGACCACGAAATCTTCGATTATTCATTTTATTCTAAAAGGAGCCCTGTTCAATACATTTAAACAATTTTCAAAATCTATGCACGTTTTCGAATATCAGCTTCCAAAATATCATCGCGCTGCATCGCATGTGTCATTCAATGATTTATCGAAAGTCCCAGTGATATTCTATTTATCTGAGTGATGATTGTGAGTTATGCAAGTTTTCAATGTGTTTATTCCAGAAAAATGCTCGCTTTCTCTATCGTTTGAATGAGAAATTATCCAATAACTAGAACTTTTATATGTGAATTCTTGAGATGTTCTCACAACCAGTGCACTGACCACTTTCAATTATGAATATGTGAACCAATTTTTGATTCGTATTCCAGTATTGAAAAATTAGATGATAATTTCAATGACTGCTACGAACAGACACAGTATGGAGATCAGCACCCATGGAATAGTAGGGTTTCATATGAAACAATACCAACATCTCACGTGACATTCTTTTCAAGAAAAACCGGCAATTTGCAGTCAGCAACTTCCACATGAAACGACTAATAGTTGGAATATGATCTGGGACATGTGCCCAGTGAAAAAATGTGCTTGGCACTAGTAATTTGCTAGCACGTAGCACTAGCATTTTGCTAGAACCTGTGTCCATCAAAATATGCTCCATTTATGCTAGCACGTAAATGCTAGTAATTTACTAGTATATTGATGCTAGCAATTTACCGGTAGATAATATACTAGCATTTTGCTAGAACACCGTGTCATACTTTTATGCTAGTACATGTCAGTAATTATTGGCTGGTATTACTACTAGAGTAGGAAAAATGGGAGGAATTTGCCGACTGTGTCTGTACTACAACAAATTCTTAGATGTGGCATGATTTTAAAATTCAACACACCACAACCAAGTTTCAATTGAGTCAGACTTTTAATCCCTCGACTTACCAGAGCTCCAGAAACCATACTTTGCCTTAGGTCTATGCCCGAATAGCTGGTGAGCTCGCAAACAATGTGGAACAGCTCAAACACATTCCAGTCAAAAATTCCTTTTGAGTTGAACTATCTCAAAGTGATACGTCTTCCATTGCATTTCCGACGCATTAAACATTCCATTTTCGAAATAAAACAAAAAGTTGAATATGTTCAAATCACACAACACAAAGCACATAATAATTCTATCCAGATGTTCTGCTTTATATAAACTAGCTCTTATTTGTAAAAAACAGAGACTATACATCTTGGGAAGTAAACGGCTGTTTCGAAAATACATCTAAATATACTCATCTTCGATAAGTTGGAATCTTATTGGACGAAAGTAAAATGTAGATCCTCTGAACTCAACATCTCTTGAGAACAAACTTCTTTTTAAAAATTAACACAATGTGAGTTTAAATATATATATATATATTTTTGAAAATCACAATGTATTTCTAAAACATTATACATGATTTAAGTCTAAATGGAGCTGGAAAGCGTTATGCATGAAAAAAAGATTTCAAAATATATCGTTTTAAATACCTGGCTCCGTACAGTTTTCATGGTGGTATCTTAATAAAAAAGTTCTATTTAAAACAACGAAGATAACTTGCTAAATCTTCTAAATTAAGTTTGTTTAGTTGCACAATACTAAATGCACCACATGATCATTCCTGTGTTTGCTTCTCAGAAAGAGCAAAAGTAATTGAAATGCGTCAGGATTTAGTGTAGATTTAAAAATTCTACATCCAGATCCAACTGTTTCCATAGCTTTTCTAATAAGAAAATTCAAGGATCTACACATCAATGTCTATGGATCTGCATTGTGATGACGCAGACATCGGATGATGATATTGTGACTCCTAATAGAGCATAGTTCATACTTCATGCGTACAACAATGTCTATGGATGCAGCTCTCGAAAAAGCAAAAGTCACCGCACAAAACTACATTATTTACTTGAGAGAAAATTTTCAAAATTCATATTCAAGGCGAAATGAGTTTTGCATTCGAATGTCCATTGATTTCTTCAATAGAACAACGATATTGCCCATGGAAATACATCTTTGTTATTACTGCTGTCAGATATATTGATATTTCCATTCTTCATCATTTTGCATTGTGGACTACCGACTTTTTCATCCCTTGCACTTTAGAAAAGAAGTAGGTTCAAAATTTTATATCCACTTTCTTGAAATCGCTTTTATATTTCATCTATAAAATGTTGTGTTCTAGTAGCAAATTTCCACGTAACACAATTCAGCAAGCATCGAAATACGAAAAAATGCTGCTAACAATAAGCAACTGAATAAGGTCGATTTTTCTGTGTCTATGTTTTTAGATATTTTCATTGGCAACCGACAACTAAATCTTCTGACTACATTTTTCTGCTTACATCATCTTTTGACTGAAATATGTGACCTTTTCACTTTGATAGATGCTTAACATATACTAATTGAAAGTGCTAGTATTATTCAAGTATTATTCTAGCATGCAGCATGATTTTTCCCACTGGGACCACACAGCACAATTCAAGCATCGAAACACGAAAAAAATGCTACTAAGGAAAGCAACTAAGACAACGCAAGGTATCAGCTGTGTTTCATTAAATGGCAACCAGTAGTTTGGGAACGATCGATGCACCCCTCTATATTTCAATATTTTTGCAGAAAATTAGATTGTCATTCAGTGAATACCTCGCACATCACTACCGAATGCCGACCATCCCTGAATCAAGTCAAAATCAACAAAACAGATTTGTGCAGAAGTGTGCCGCATTTCAAGGAAATGACTGTTACTACATCGACATCGTTTTGTCAAACTATCCTATCTCAAAAAATGACATTTCGAGAAATCAGCGTTTAAAGTTTTTCTTTAGCTTTACCTTTTGTTTCTGAAAAAACTATTGTAACTAGAGACTTGAAATATTAGGATGTTGAAACTGACATTACTAACTATGGAAAACGACCAAAGACCATTACAAACACCTTTTCAAACGCTGAATATCTTGACATAGGATAGTTTGACAAAATGCACGTTATACATGAAGTTGAGATAGGATAGTTTGAAAAAGCACTTTCCCAAAGGACTTCGCCAATGATGCTTTAGATCCCACCTACTAAGAAACTGATCCTAACTCAATTTCAAAAAAATTGAGACAGGATAGTTTGACAAAACGATGTCGACATGTAGGATACATTACTAGAAAATTGATCCGCAGGCAAAGCAGTGAATGTCACACTTTGATTTTAATTACTCATCTGTTTTAAAATGTCACTTCTATTCCTAATTAGTAAGACTGCTACACGCAATCTGTTAAGTCAAAATATTATGTTAGGGACAATATCATTTACACGCATCAATAGCATCTTCATAGCTTTGGAAAATCCAAATGATACTCTTACAAATTTTCCTTCGCCGCACACATTATTGCTAACTGATGAGCGTGCCCATCATCTTATGTCACAGAGATGAGAGAACTTGCGGATGGCTATAAGACGAAATCACGCTACGACATGAAGAGGAGTATGAATCGACTAAAAAGCTTTTTGACAAAGCGGTATTATGTGAAAATCAATTCTCGAAGATATGAATTTCGCGTACTTTACCGAGTCAAAGCAAATTTGTAGCTCCATCGTGTCAAACTCAAAAGTGTAATCATGCATTTGCTCCCTTCCCACAAAGGCTTCATGAACAAGAACGATAACTTTGCCTCCGCCGCCATGTGTGAAACTCATACTTTCTTCATTTCTGTTCATATGCCTCTCATAAATGTTTGCAACTGATAATAATTGGAAAATTAGCAATGTAAAATGCAAGCACAGAAAATGCTCTTTAGCAGACTATTTTCGTTAGCTCCTAGCTCCTCATTACTTGTTATCATCAGAGATACTCAAACTCGTGATAAATGTAGCCACCTCAGTAAGTTGAAAGAATTCTTTATTAACGACAGTGTATATATTGATATAAAGAGAAAGTTCATTTCATTGCTTAAAAATCCATGATAAGGACCTGTTTTGGATGGAGAGTCACACAATAGGTCGAAAGTTGTTCGAACAAGTTGTTCAGATGACACGGCTTATTTCTGATGGCTTGTGGTCTGTGCTGTGTGCCAGCGCGCTCTCATTCAAACAATGTGTCGGCATTCAAGGATCTGCGGCTTATGGCTAATGACTTGCGGCGCGTTCACAATAAACCGATAACGATGGCGATATTTCATTTTATCGTTGTAGTTATCGTCATCGGTCTAATATGGACCGATGTCTATCTGCATCCGGCCTATTCAAGGCTAGATGAGCCGCCTCGACTGCTGACACACTCAAATGTGTTCATAAAAGATCATCCAATTACCACAGAAACCGGTTGAGGAATCCGCAGACGCTTGATGGCAAGGCTGAAACGCTACCAGAACCCGTTTATAAGATTCGCACGTCATGTTAAATAAGCAAAAACATTTTCCTTTAATATCAATTGCTTTTGTAAAATTTTTTGTACTCAATTTCACTTGGAATTTCTTCAGAATTTGCATTGAAGTATAATAAAGAAATTATAACACAGTGGCTTTGTAATGCTTCTAAATATTTGCTAGACAACTGAAATGATCTAGACGACTTTAATGAAAAATAATATATTCCGTAAAAAATACAAAGCAATACAGAATTTGCCGCACATCTGCATTGCAGCATACGTATGCTTATATAATTAGATACTTTGTTTTCCTCCACTTCATTTAAGCTTTGAATCCTGTCTGTGTGTGTGCTGTAAATGTGAGTCTGCGGAGTATCTGCTATAACTCACGTGTGTGAAGTTTGCGGAACCACTTGTCTTTAAACTTGAATTTCTCCATAACGACTGAAAATTTGAAGAATCTGAGCCCAGATTCGTGATAAGAAAGCTGAAATTGATAAAGGAAACACTGTTTCGAATAGAATCACACTGCAATGAAAAATGGCTCCGTTGTGGTAGTTCCGCTAACTTCTCACATACACATGAACATGTTGCGATATTACCGTTTTTAACTGCATTGCTGTGAATATTGAAAGATAGATTTGTGATCAGCGCAACAAATTAGATCAGGTAATGTCAAAATAGTACTGATTTACTGCGCCTACCATCGAAACTTTGAAGTTGGTTCCGCTAACTTCACAACTGAACCACTTTTATCTGCAAACTTGAATTTCTAAAGCAAGACTAAGAATTTGTGAAATCTGAGCCCAATAAAATAGAAGCTGTTTCGAATAGAATCATGCTGTAATAAATAATGGTTCAGTTTGGCGGTTCCGCCAGCTTCACACACGTCTAAAACTCTGGTGCTGCTATCTGTGAATGATTCCTTATACTACATTCCCTTGTTAATAACATAGATATTGCATCATATCAAAGAGTAAGTATATTAGGTAGAGTGGTAACTCCGCATTTATAAAATCTTCAATGTGTATACACTTTCGATCTTATTAAATGAACTCGAGGTGAACACAGATGGGTATTGTTACCAAATGTGAGATATGCAAAGTTTTTAGGTTTTCAAGAAATTGCCACGGTATTATCATGACAGTAATGCAGAAGGAATGATCGTATTTTACAGATTCCCAGTGTCATGACAGCCCTGGAGATTTAATGTTTGCTAAATAAGCAATTCGATGGGTTACTATTACTTTCATGCTGAACCTCAAGAGTATTTTTTAAGCATGATCATGTCACAGACAACCTGCCAGTGGCAGAGCAAAATCACATAATGAAAGACAATGATTTCAATTAACTTTGAAAGATGTAAATTGGTCCACATCACTACTCAGATTCAAGAAATGAAACATGAATTTAGTGAATCGTATAATCATGCCGGTGAAATTTGAATTAAAAAGTTGAAATTTCAGCCAAGAAAGCATGAATAACATCGCGACTTTTTCATGAAGACTTTCATTAAAGTACAATTCATGAAATTCCCTTGATAATCAGCTTAATTTCCGCTTAGTTATTAGCAAATATTCATTCCTGTTGATATCCAACTTGTTTCATACTACTTATATAGGAGAGTCATCTCGGTAGTATATAAATTGGCAAATTTTAACTTTTTTCAAAAGTGCTCAAATAATTTTTTTGGACCAGGGGAACGTAATCTCCGCAAGAAACTGAATCTTCTAATATAAAAAATTTCAATGTATACAGATACTTTTTAAGTTGACACTCTACCTATATATCCCTACTATATGCATCATATTTTCCTTTATCAATGAAAAGTAAAACAAAATGTATATGAGAGATTAATTTTGATTTTGAAGCTCAATTCTCTTAAATCTCGGATATTTTCTCTTCATCATTCATTTCTAATCATCCTTTCTAATAATGACATTCAACACCCTTCGAATGATGAGTAGTTTACATGCAATCAATTCTAAAGTACGACTTGTAATTCAATAAGGCTTTTCAATTCAAAGAAATATGATTTAGAGCACATGTTACACTGTAGTTTCTACTTGCATGCATTATTCTATTTATTAAAAACTTGAATTAGATATGAGGTATATATTAGAAGCAGTATAGGCAAGCATGTTGTTTTTAGTTTTATGATAATTTGCTCAAATCGCCAATAGCCTGCATTTTGTAATTTTCTGAAAACTTTCAAACTACCTGCCCACTTTGTGGAGCATTGCAAACAAAATGCCTTGCTACTCACTATCAGCTTAAAATAATTACAGGAGAAGCGGGACTAAAATGGGCAACGGACTAATATGGGCAATTAGAGTTCTTCGGCCTTTATCTCAAAACCCATTGCTCGAATGAACTTTAATTCAGTAGTGATCTAGCTATGGTCATTGTTTTTTCGCATGTAACAGCGCAACTCATTTGAGGAAGACATGTGCGCACGTACTAGGAGGATAACAATAAAAATGCCTAAATTTGATCACTAAAGTAAGGACAATGAGATCAGACGCTTATTTGGCTAAGCCTCTCATTCTGTGTAGATTGATTGTTTGTGGCGAACGAAAACTGTCCCCTCATCGTAATTACGTGCAGATTTACGATCTAACTTCTTTTTAGACTATAGATTGATAGTTCCGTGTAATGTGAGTCTAAGTAAAGTGCCCATATAGCCCACTCATAATACATGACTGGTTTAAGATGAGCAATGCATTTTTATCACCACTATTATCATTTCTGGCACTCTCATTTTCCAGAGAAAACCCCAGAATCTTGACAGACATAATGGAGCTATGAATCAATGCAAAAGGTCTTTAAGTATTTGATGGAAACAGAAAAGATTCAAACAAAGCGCCAAAACATGAAATTAGTCAGAAATAGATAGGCACATTGATATCAAGTTTAGTCAAGACAGCCAGATAGCAGACTAAATGACATGAATTCTTCTTTTTAAGTTCTCCTCATGAACACTTCTTGTTTCTGAGATTAGAATCAGTTTAGTTCGCCATTCCGGCGCTCGAACTGTATCAGTTGGACAAGTATCGCTTCCTACCTGCCAAGAATTGAATGTTATTCAGCTTCAAGAATGAGTTTGCCATGTGCTGTTTAAGCTTGTATGCGAATCAGAAGCTTGCAAAATCGAATTAGAAGATGTCGAGCCATGACTTTCAGGTTATTCAAATGAAGCATTCTTTTGTTACAATCAATGCTGCCGATTCGGACATGGGCCATTTTAATTTCTTGTATTGATGAATCAATCATGAATAGGAGACGATAAAACCGTTGGTATACATCATTTATAAATAACAATATACAAAACCCAAATAACCCCAAGTGAGTGCCCATTACCCCGTGGTGTGAGGATAAATGGGTACTTTGGCACTTTTTACAAAATCGCTTCTAATTCATTCAATCCTAGAACCCTAATATTCTATGGATAATCTTCTATGTTCCCTTCTTGCCCTGTGAGTATTTCGGGGACGAAAAGAATTACTTTTGTAAAAACTAAGCATGAAAACGGGTGCCCATATTACTTCCACATTAACTCATTTCTAATGAACTATTCATGTCACACATATATCAACATGCAAGCAAGATATCCGCACATTTTTTCTGAAAATAGTTCACACTGCCATTAGCGGATTCGATTTTGGTGTGAACTGCAATTTGAATCACATGCGATATTATTCTACCTAAAATCCTGTAGTCTTCTTCATAACAGTTGATCTCAAAATCTCTGACACTGAAGACCACCTTTTGCATCAAGTCAAGATGGCAATCCAATCATCAATTACAACAATACTTGAGACTACCTACAAGAAATCAATGTCATTCAGAATAATCTTCATTCTTTCAACGAATAAACGGAGTGGTCAACAGACTTGCATGTTGATTTTGATTTTGGAGTTCCGTTGGAGAACAGGAGTACAAATGCAAAATTTGGCTATTTTCTTCACATTCTGAAGAAACTGCTGCTGTTCTTGAAACAAGACGCTGTATAAAATGGTCCGACTGTCCTGTGTTTGGCAGAGGTGCAGACTACTGTAATAAACGACTCATTAATGAAGCACCTTCGGTAAGGTCTCGATAAAGTCGGTCTCTTGGTGGGTTCTGCCTGGTCTGAGACTTTCAATTTCTGCTGCTTTTATCCCTTTATTCTACTGTCTACTTACAAGCATTTCATAGTAGTAACCTATTCGAAATTTTCTTCAAATAAAAAGTACACAACTTTGTTGTACTCAATGTGTTGAGTATTGCTTCTTATACTCTCAACACCTCTCACATCCCACAAACTTGATTGCATCTATAGATCGCGTAATTCTATGAAGAAGTACCAAATTCCTTCATAATTTCTTTAGCGCTGTCAGTGATTTGCTTCTAGCAATAGCATAAAATAGAGTCTGTCGCAAGGAGCGCTAATTATTTAGCAATCTTTATTATTATGTTTAAGTGGAACATTATTGACAAGAGCTGCTTCGTGTCTTCGTGTCCATTGTCGCTCTTTGAACAGCTGAATTATATTTGGGTAAATTGAACAAGATGAGAGGAATAAAATAAGAAATGTCTTTATAACATGTCAATATTTCTATTTCTGGCCACAGAGTAAGCATAAAAAGACTGAGTGTAAACTCAAAAATGTCATTTAAGTGAAAGATGTTACATAAAAAGATTCAGTTTTTGCGGAGATTATATTCCTGAGGTTTCAGAAAGCATTTAATCAATTTTAATCCATAATTATTGCCATGTCCTATCTATTTGATACTTAAATATTTAATACTTTAATATTCGATTCTTTTATCCATGCAGATTTTGTTAACTTAGCATTATTAATTAAATAGCCTTTTTTTCAACAGGCCAAATGGATCTGCTATATGCCTATACACTTTTTTATTATAAACTTACAGAAAGCATAACAATCATTGTGTGCAATCTAGTTATTGGTAGAATCATAAGCTACATATCTCACATTTAGTAGTGGATACCAAAAAGAGTTCATTTGATAAAATCGAAACTGCTTTTACATTAGCGATGAAATCTTGCTCTACCTAATATATTTTCTTTATATTTCTGACTTAAATCAACTGTCACTGTGACCATTATTCACATCTGTTGTATGTGTACCTTTAGATCTGTCATTTGAATCCGTGATCACTGACGTTCATAGAAATTGACAGTTGATTTAAGTCAGAAATATAAAGAAAATATATTAGGTAGAGCAAGATTTCATCGCTAATGTAAAAGCAGTTTCGATTTTATCAAATGAACTCTTTTTGGTATCCACTACTAAATGTGAGATATGTAGCTTATGATTCTACCAATAACTAGATTGCACACAATGATTGTTATGCTTTCTGTAAGTTTATAATAGAAAAGTGTATAGGCATATAGCAGATCCATTTGGCCTGTTGAAAAAAAGGCTATTTAATTAATAATGCTAAGTTAACAAACTCGAAAATTGATTCCGGAAGTTTTAATTTTTTGCATTTGACCTGAACAATTTTCTGAAATTTACCTGAATCAACGTAATTTCCTACTTAGATATTAAAATCTGCATGGATAAAAGAATCAGTAATGGGCAAAAGACCGTTCCAGGACACCATAAAATTCAAAAAAATAGTATCTTTAAAAACGACATAAATTCATGAATTTAGACCCTTTTTCAGGTTTTTAAGACCTAAATACATGAATGTAGTCCATTCAAAAAGTACCATTTTTTCAAAAAATGGCATTTTTAAAAACGACATAAATTCATGAATTTGAACCCTTTTTCAGGTTATGAAGACCTAAATTCACAAATTTGGGCGTTTTTAAAAATACCCAATTTTTCAAATTTTTCAAAATCTCAAAATTTGAGAATTACAGTTTTTACCCTTAAAATCATGACCGTTCCAGGACACCGAAAAAATCAGAAAAGTTAAGAATCTCAAATTTGAGAATTACAATTTTCACCCTTAAAATCATGACCGTTCCAGGACACCGAAAAAATCAGAAAAGTTAAGAATCTCAAATTTGAGAATTACAATTTTCACCCTTAAAATCATGACCGTTCCAGGACACCGAAAATCATAAAAGTTGAGAATTTCAAATTTGTGATTATGATCATTTTCATTGCTCAAATCATGACCGCTCCTGGCGTTCTTACAATTTATCTACTGCATTGCACTCAGATGAACACTCAATTGTAGAGAACATCTGCTTCTCGCATTTATGAATAAAAGGCATTTCAGTGTAAAGAGCTGTGTCCTCCAACTCAAACATTTGAAAGGAAACAATGTATGAAAGAACAAACAGCTGCTACTACTCTGTGAAACAATGAGATTTTAATTGAAAGTTAGGCAAGTTGTTTTAATTCTTGTTAGTGCGTCAGCACACCCGTATGACGTTAAGATATCTGCCAGCTGTACTGTTTTCATTTATCTCTCTCGTCTGTCATTGTATCGTGTGCTCAGATTGTTGTGATATTATTTCAATCAACACTTATCATCTGCTTGCTCTCATCGTTCCGCTATCTTTAATTACGTTATTCTTATATTTTGAACATAGTGATTTGTACTAATTTATCCGTCAATCATGAGTCAAGCAGTCGTTGAACAACAAGCCAACATAGCAACGGTACTTCCAGAGTTCTTCAAAAATATTGCGGATTTGTTCATTCCATCGGAGAAACATTCTGAATACTTTTCGTATATAGACCAGCAAGTAAAGAAAGCGCCTCTACTCTTTAATCCTGACGCTATACGTTCTGCTCGAAAAGCATACAAAGAGCAACATAAAATCGCAGCCAGAGCAAAGAAGGAAGCAGCACTTCCCTTCAGAATCGAAACATTTACAAAACAGTTGAAGGAAAGTGTTGTTGAACGTCATACATTCATCGAATCAGTGGAATATTTTACAGAACCGGCGGGGGACATTTCAACGACAGTGAATTCTTTGAAACAACACTTGAAATACGAAAAACAAAGCCATCTTTTGAGTGTCACATGTAAAATTTTTATTGGAAAACACGCCAATCATATATTATCCTTGTGTGAGAATAATAAAGGAGATTTCACATATCTCTTAAAACATCACAATATTAACTATTCACGAACTGAATTGAGCTTCGCAATGAAGTTGGCAAAACTGGCAGATAAATTTCAGACTCTTTGTAGAGTCTCGCTTCCTATACGACTGTTAAAAACTAATCTTTCAATCTTGGAGCAGTGTCTTTCACAAGATGAGTGTTTTTGGAATAATTGATTATTCAACCCTTCTGTTTTCAATCATTTTCATTATGTTGTTATATGACGTCATTTTTCTCTCATCCAATGAAACCTTGTCCACGCGTGGACAAATTTACATGTATTTCAATGTATCCAAATTGAATGTATGCAAAGTGGATGCAACCAAATTGAAATATCCATGTGTTGTTTTTAATTTCTCATTTACGGGAATATAATAGAAACATTTTATCTTCTATAAAAATGAGAAACATCAGAGACTTCCAAAAAATATACGGCAAACAAAACCACGTCAAATTTCGATTTAAATGAGATTGCTAAGCAATTGGGAATAAAGAATTTTCACATATTGATGAGTAATGAATTACTATTGATAAAAGATGTACGAAACACTAACTCTACTAATAAAAATGTAACAATGTAACGTTTTAATTTAGATTAAATTAAATCATTTCAAAATCGAATAAGTAGTAAGGAAAGACATCATTAGAGAACAGTTTTAAATCAATACCCCCCCCCAAGTAGTAAGGAAAGACATCATTAGAGAACAGTTTTAAATCAATACCCCCTTCTGACTAAGTAGTAAGGAAAGACATCATTAGAGAACAGTTTTAAATCAATACCCCCCTTCTGACTTCTAGGGGTCCCTTAAGAAATTTTTTTATTATAAAATGAGCAACATAAATGAGTTTTTGAAATTATATGGAACACAAACGACAACGAATTTCGACCTAAAGAAAATCGCTAATCGATTAGGAATAAAGAATTTTCATGTTCTAATGAGAAACGAATTACAATTCCTAAAAAATAGGCCAACAGGAACCTTCAGTTCCCGGAACAAAGTTCAAACTGTAAATTTCATAACAAATCTTCATACGTCAGATGAAAAAGGTGTACATTGGTCAGCAGGACAAAGAAATATAAACTGTTCTAATTATTATTTTGACCGCCCGGAGGCTGAGAACTATTGGTTCGACTCATACGGACTTCCACCTACGAATGAAGTAAGAAATACTTGGAAATGGTATTTATATTGCATTTCAAATTTAAAAACCAGGAACTACTTACTGTGGGCAATTGTGTCTTTATGTTTTATTGAAATTACAGGAAGGAGTACCATTTCTAGATATTATGTTAGAATTGAATAATAATGATAATGATAATTAAAAATCAGTTCGTTGTAATTCATTTTGATAAAATCGGCCTGTGATATTTTCATCATCTAAATCTTTGATTTCGTAAGTAATCGGATAAGTTTGATTTATTTTGCAAACTTCAAATATTTCTTTAGTCGAATAGCCAACAAAGCCTTTTTCAAATTTATTCTTATATTTAAATATTCTAACTCTATCTCCAATTTTAAATTTCGGCTTAAGTTTCTGCAAATTCGGATTACTCTCATTCAAATTATTATTCTCGAATATTTTTTTATTATGAAATCAGGGTCGTCAGAAGCATTCTTTGGAGTTTCTTCAATACCAGAATGAACTTTATTATTGTACTCTTCCACAATTCCTGGTAATATCTTCAACCATTTCTGATTTCTTTGCTCAGTAAATTTCTTGAATAATTTATTTTTTAACGTCGGATTGAATCTTTCTATCACTACGGCCTTCCCTGCATTTTCAGTTGAATAAACAGTTTCAAATAGTGGCTGAACGTTTCGGTTATAAAATTCCGATCCTTTATCAACAAACAATTTCCTTGGCTTTCTATTACTTTCTTTAAAGATTTCTTCAAACGCATATTTAACTGATAGACCACTTTTATTTTTTAAAGGTTTTACCCAAGCGTATCGTGTATATAAATCTATAACGGTCAATGCGTATTTATAATCTTTTTCATTCGGCATATGAATAAGATCAGCACTCCAAATATCATCTTTATTAAATATTTTTACTTTCAATAGATATTTCGGCTTTCTGTATTCTTTATGAATTTCGGAGGCATAGCGTCTTAGGTCATTCGACATTTCAGACGCGTAGGTTCGAGCGTTGCTCTCAGACAGCTTAGCTGTCGTTTCATTTGCTGACGTTTCATTTAAACCCTGACCGAATAATATTTTAGCTTGTAAAGCTTTCTTAACAAACATTCTTTCAATTTTTCTCTAAATGTAGGATTCTGAATACTATCTAATTCTTGAATCATCTTCTTATCAGCTGCATGTCGAGAACTTAGATCATGATTTCGATAAGCTAAATCATGCCTGTAAGCTGCGGCATCTACTCTATTTATCGGTTCTTCACCTGGTTTTGGATTATTATTCTCATCTAGTCTTATATCTAATCGAGTTCCTGGACCGGTATATGAATGACCAGGAAGATGTTTTTCTTTCGAATATTTACTCCAAATAAAGCCAGGAAAGTTTTCTAATGTTTTTTGTATGTCACCTCGAATATGCTGACAATTTGAGTTTTTATTTTTGTTTAATAGATAATTTAATAAATCTAAATTAGAAATTTTTAATTTAGTTAAATTTTCGGAATTTGTAGAATTCATTTTAAAAGATAAAAAAAATTAAAAAGATAAAATAAAATAAATGTTTTACCTTATGGACCAAAGGTCCTGAGGTTATTACCGAATCATACTAGGACTTAGATATATTCCAGAACCATCTTTAGTTTCTTTAATTTCAATTAAATCATCAACATTGTGGAGAATATTTTTAAGAACTCGTTTTCCTTCATCAACTAATTTTAATTTACTAATAAAATTATCTACTACTCCTTCACCCCTAGCAACTTTTTCTAACTCTATATTATGACGTTTTTGTTCTTCTAATGCTGCCTTCTCTGATTTATTTTTATTTACTGCTTGGACAATACCAGCTGTCCCGCCTGCAACACTTCCTGCAGCTGCTATGCCACCTATTATTAGTGGAATTAATGGGAGAATCCCGCCATTCTTTTCTTCTTGTAATTGAATATTCTCTATCATTGGTTTACTTATGTAATACTTTTTTTTGTTAATCGTAATAGTTTTAGGGGTATTTTTGTCAACAATATTACGTAATTTTAATTCAACAGTTTTATTATTATTATTACTTTTCGCTTGCGACATTTTTAATAAAAAAATTTTAAGTTAAGAATTTTTAATCTATTCTAGTTATGAAAAAATTTTATTACTAATTACTAAAAAAATTTTAATCAAAGAATTTAATTAACCTATCCTAACCATCTTTCCATTAAGAATTTCAATAGAATATTTTACATCTTCTAGCAATAAACCATAAGCCATCAATGAAGTTGTGGAATCTTTCTTTTCAATATTAATTGTTACATCACAACCAGTCTTGATAATATCTTCAGATTGTGCACTTAAATCGAGACAGAAAACAGGATATAAATGTCTCCAATCTCCAGGAGTTAATTGTGGTTCAACTCCAAATTCTATACAAAGATTTCGATAAGAATCATATCCTTCCATAAATTGATTATTGGTATCATCGAATCTTAATGGATCAATTGGATACCGGGTTTGATTTAATGAAACTTGCAAACTTCGAATTGTATTAATATGGAAGAGATTATTGTTCTTATCAAAACTTGGAGAATTATTTCTTTGAAAAGTTAGTAATAAAAATCTTGGAGTATTCGTAGTTCTAGTAAAATGCCAGTTAAATCTTTGTTCGGAAAAAGTTACTAAACTAGCAGTACGCTTTAGAAAATTTACTGGAATTGGTTTGTTAGTATTTAATCTTTTTGCAATAGCTGTTTCAATCTCTAAACTAGGAGTAATATGCTTAATCCACCATTCAAGTCTATCAATTTTTAAATATGCTTTTTTTCCAGTCTTACAAAAAAAGATTAATTCATTATTTGCTGTACGATGAATTATTAATTTAAATTTTAATTGATATGATATTTTGTCATAATCTAAATATCCGAATAATGGAGACAATGACCAATTAACTGTCTGTTTACTTTTCTTGTTAAATTCACGTCTTTCTTTATATGCACTATTGTTTGTTTTATTTAAATGTTTTGCAATATTTTCTACATCTTTCGCAATTCCTGCGGCATCTGTTCCAGCGTGAGTTAAATCATCAACAATTATACCATCATTAGTATCAGGAAACCAACCTTCGATTTCATACTTTTTATTATTTTCACCAATTGTTACAAATCTAAGCATTGTATCAATTACACCTGGAGAATCACTTATTGATTCTATATTTTGAGTTGCAACATCTAAACGCATTTGTGTAAATAATCTTTGAAAGAAATTATTCTCTAGTGCAATATTATCGGTATCTGGTAATGGTGTTGTAAAATTGGCATCACTATACAAAGAATATTCACAGTGAAAAAATGAATCAGGTAGATATATATAACTCTGCTGATTATCAACTTCAAAAATTAAATCACCTCCAGTATTTACTCTACTGGAAGATCCGGGATTCATAGCAATTCTTATATAGTCATTCTTTTTTTGATTGCAACTGACGAACGGAGGATCGTCTAATCTAAATTTATTTTCGATAAGCGAAGACATTTTTATAAAAAATAATTTGACTTTTTTTTCTCACACATAGAAAAATTTTACTAAAAAAAATAGCTAAAAAATTTTACTAAAAAATTTTACTAAATATTATTTTAGAATTTTGCTAGACCAGCTCCGCTACAGCTTTGCTGGTTAAACCGAAGGTTGCTGCTGACGCCATTGCCTCTTATTTCTTCAATTGAACGAACCGTAGGTTCAATTGAACGAACCGTAGGTTCAATTGAACGTTTTATGGCTACGCCTGATTTCTTCTTATGTTTACTATCAGACGGAGCTCCGCTCCTCAAGGTTTCCCCAACAGCAATGTTAGCAATTTTATTTTTTGTTTCCTCTGAAAGTTTTTTTAAATTTTTTAGTTCTTCGGAATCATTCCTAAGTTTACGAATAGCTTCTAGTTGTTTTAATTCGTTTTGAGACTTGACAGCATTTGATATTGCACTAGCTGTACTACCTATAGCAGCTGCTCCTTTTGCAGCAGATGTAATCAAATCTTTATTATTTTTAATTAAGTTAACGATACTTCCAATACCAGAAAATATACCGGCTCCTTCCGTGTGAACTGTTTCTCTATTATCATAATGATAAACAGGATTCATACGTGGTTCATGAGCAATTCTTTGACTTGAAGCAAAATGTTTAAGATTGTGTTTATAAATTATAGGCATTTTTTAGGATTAAATTTGACTTTTGGGAAAAAATATTTACGTTAATATTTGCGCTAAGATTTACGTTTGTGAATGGACAACAACTTCGAGATAACTTTATTAATTGCCTGTTGCACTTTATCTATTGCGTCAAGCAGCGTGTGATGTACTTTAATTTCTCTTCTATTAACTTGCATTTTCTGCTGATTAATCTTCAACGCCGTTTTTAAGAGTATTTAACTTAACTTTAAGAACATCTAATTGTCTTTTAACAGAATCCAACTGTTCTTTATTTTCTTTAGAGTTTTCTTGTAAATTTTTCTTTAATTCATTTTCTAAATTGATTTTAAGATTTTTCATTTTATCAACTTTTTCATTAAGTGAGTTTACTTCATTTATTATTCTATTCATCTTTTTCATTTGTTGAGTAATTTTAGAACTCAATTCATCAACACTTTTTTGGAATGTAGTTTGTAACTGCTTTAAATTTTTTTTAATTCTTTCAGGTAGTTTTTCTATTTCATCTTCTAATTGTTCTTTCAATAATTTTATCTGATGTTTATTTTTAATTACAGCAGATTTTAAATTTAAAGAAAGTAATATTAAAATTTTTGATTGTTCTGAAATCTTTTTAAAAAGTTTTGCTATATCTGCTTCTAGCTCTCTATCCTTTTTATCAAGTTTTAATAATTTTTCGTTTAATGATTTGTCATTAAGTTTTAGCAACTTTAATTCATTCATCAGTGGAACCATAACATCGTTTATATATTTTTCTTTTAAGTCATTGATTTGTGTATCAACATATTGTTTATTTGTTAACTCTGTATTTTGTTGCGGAAGAATAGAAAGATGCAATGGACCAAATAAAACGTCTCCAGTTTTCATGATATAATTTTCTATCTCTATTTCTAATTCACGATTATTCGGGATATATGCACCTCCACCAACATTTGGTAACATCATTTTTAACAATAAAAAAATAAAATTTTTTCTAATAAAAATAAAAAAAATGGATAAAGCAAATTTAAAAAAATTATATTCGCCCGCATCATCCTGTTCTTCTTATTCGACGAGATCAACGGGATTTGAAAATAAATGTTTTGATAATAATAATCCATGTATAGATGTTAATATTTTATTTCAATTACAAGCCGAAATATTTAGAGAACAGACTAAAGGTTTACCTTCTATAGAAACTAATTATTGTTTATTTCCAGTTGATCCATTTATTAAATCTATGGATACTGTAAGCAAATATAATGATGTAGCTTATGTAGAATTAAATAAAGAAAATATGGTTATAATAGGACATAATAATGTTTATGGATTCATTAGAGCAGTTTTGCCGATTAGTAATACTGATTGGATAGAAACTAAAATTATTAATTATATTAATATTAAAGAATTAGTTAAAAAATTAAAATCTTTTTCCAAAGAAAAAATAAGATTATTTGTTGATGAACAAAATCAATATAATATTCATATCGAGAGTAAAAAACATAATGAAGAATTATTATGTCAAGTTTATTACAGAGATACAATTTATAAACAAGAAACATTAGAATTGACCCAAAGATATGATGATGATACATATATAGGATTATATTCAAATTTAAATATTAATTTATTAAAATCTTATATAAATGGTTTGGCCCAACAAGAGAAAATTTATATGTGGACAACACCTTATACTATTAACAATGACCATAATCATAATAAACGAACCGAAGGTTCTAGGGCTTTGCCCGATCTTAAAGAATCTTATGATAATAATGATGATAATAATATAGATGATAATAATATAGATGATGATAATATAGATGATGATTCAGAAACATCTGAAAATGGTGTAAATGGTAAAAAAGATTATAAAAATATTAGTAATTATAAAAATTTAAGTGAAGAAAAATTTATATCTCATACTGATGTACATGATATTAATACTACATATAATCAAAATTTATCTAAATTTCATTTTCTTACAATTGAAAATAATAATGATGGTATAGTTGAAGATACTGTTCGACAACTATGTGTCGGGTCTACAAAATTTAAATTAGGATTTACATCTAATCAATTTAAAATTTTATCATCTTAAAAAAAAACTAAAAGTGATTCAGATTATGGTGGTGTTATTAAATTTTCCAAAAGAGAACAAAGACCAATATTTTTCTCTATTATATTATTATCAGATAAAAGATGTAATTTAGAGTTAGATATTCCAATAAGAGAATGGTATCCTATCAGGGAATGGCATCCTATACCAAAAAGTGTAATTTATGATGTTGAAGAAACAATTTATGATGATGATGAAGAATCAATTGATGATGATGATGAAGAATCAATAGTTAGTGAAAATAAATTTAAATTATCTTTTGATAAAACGTTATATGATAAAACTTAATATGATAAAACTTAATGTGATAAAGAAAATAAAATAACTTAAGAATGTGAAATATATAATAATATATGATAACTCTCAAGTCCTTGATATTAGAATGTTTATATCTAAAATTAAAACACAAATTTTTCTTTAAAAAATAAAAAATGGAAAATACCAAGTTTTATTGTAACTTATGTAAAAAAAGGTTGCAAACAAAAAGAAGTTATCAATCTCATTTAAATAGTAAATTGCATTTACAAAATGTAGAACGAGTTGATGAAGGAAATATATTAAAATTAAATAGTTATAAAAACTATCTAGAAACATTGCCTACTGATATGAAAGTTAAAAAAATGTTTGATGATTATTCACATTCGGAATATGAAAAAGTTTTTAATAGTGAAGATGAGACCCTACCAGATGGAAGATATTTATTTAGCGATACTGATGAATTTGATGAAGCTGAACGTACCGATGAAGCGGTAACAGATATAAAATATTTATTTAATGAATCTGTTGAACATAATGAAACCGATGAAACTTTTTATAATGTATTAACAAACTTTTATAATATATTTAAGAAATCTTTCAAATGTTATATGAATGTAGAAGTACTTTATACAAAAAATGGACCTGATGGAATTCCTGAAGAAATAATACAAGCACATTTTACAAATTCACAAGAAATTCATAATGTAAATGATATACAACCCATATTTGAATCGATGATACTTAAATTAGAAAATTGTATAATTGAAGCCCAGTTACGTGAATCTGGTTGGAGATTTGTTAAAATACTATCTAAGAAAATAGTAATTGATAAATATAAAAATAATACTGGTGGTAGTTATGTTCCTTTGCCTTTCAGTTCACCACAAATAATCAACATAAAAAATGAAGATGATTATTGTTTTCTGTGGAGTATTATAGCACATTTACATCCTGCAGAATATCACAAAGAAAGACTAAGTCATTACAATAAAGAAGAATACATAAATGAATTTGATCTCTCTGATGGCTTAGATGAATTTCCATATGATTAAATAGGTTAATAAAGTTTCATAAAAAGAATAAAAATTTAATAGAAGTAAATGTTTTTGAATTAAATGTGAATTATGTTTCTATTGGTAAAATTACTCCACTTTACCCAGATTCAAAAAAATTTTATTTGAATAATAAAAATTTATGTCAATCAGAAATAGTATATAATGATAGAGGAAATTACATGCATCATAATATTTTTTACCAAGGAAATATAATATGTACTGAAAAATTTCAAATTGTTAAAACACTATCACCAATAATGATTAATCATAATAATTATAAAGGACGTAATTATAATTATGATTATGATACCGATTATTTATCTTTATCTTTAGAATATCAACAAAAATTACAAAATTTAAATGAAATTTTACAAAAATGTAAAACAGATTATCAACAACAAACAAAAATATTAGTACAAGAATATGGCCATAAATATCAAAATAAGATAGAAACAATTCAAAAATTAAATGAAGAAAATAATGAAGAAAATAAAGACAATAAAGAATTAAATGAATGTTTAAAAAAATGTCTACAACAATATAAAGAACAATATGATAAAGAATATAGTTATCAGTTACAAATATTAAATCAAAATTATCAACAGACTGAAAACGATTTACAAAGACAAATTGATTTAACACATGAAATATATAAAGATAAATTTGAAAAATTAAAACAAACTAAACAACCAGCACAAGCGAATATATTATATTATCAGGGTCATTTTATATTGTGTAAAGATGTTTCTATATTTACAAAAACTTCAGATAATAAAAATTTTCCTTGTCTTCAATGTATGACAAGTTTTAGAACTTTAGAAGAAATGAATAGACATTTGGAGAATTGTCAACAAAACGAAGCAGTTGAAAATACTTTTCCTAAAGATGATTATTTAGAATATAATAAATGGTATTTTAAAAATAAAGTACCCTTTACTATTTATTGTGATTTTGAAGCATATAATGTTAATATGATACAAAATCGAACGGAAAGTTCCAGGGCTTCACCCGATTCTGAAAATTATAATTCTGAAAATGGTACGGGCCAAGCCCTAGAACCTTCGGTTTTTAATTATGAAAAAAGTGCAGCTGAACAATGTAAAGAAAAATATTTATTTGAACAAAAACCATTATGTTGGGGAATGTACATTCATTCAAATTATCCTGAATTATTTAAATCAGAATATTATCAATACTATGGTGAAGATAGTTCAGAAATGTTTACAAAGAAAGTAGAAGAATTACAAGGACGTTTTTCACAATTGCTTGAAACAAATATTCCAATGATGCCATTAACAGAAAAAGAAAAATTAAATTTTATTAATGAAACAAAATGTTATTACTGTGGAAAAGAATTTACAAAAAATTATAAAAATGGCAGAGGTAGATATATTGATAAAGTAAAAGATCATGATCATCTAAATGGATTATATAGAGGTGCAGCACATAATTCTTGTAATCTTAATGCTAATAAATTTAAATATAACTTTGTTCCTTTATATTTCTACAATGGTTCCAAATATGATTTCCATCTAGTAATGAAAGATTTATTTTCATCTGAAAAATTACAACAACAACAAATAAATGTACTATGTAAAACAGAAGAAGAATATTTTTCAATGCAATTAGGTTGTATTAGAATTTTAGATGCATTTAGATTTTTTACTCCTTATTCATTAGATGTTATGGGAAAAACTTTGAAATCTGAACAATGTAAAATATTAAATAAATATAATTTAAAACCTTTAAAAGGCATATTTCCGTATGAATATTTAACCTGTGGTTCACAGTCGAAGACTGATATAACTGGAGATAAAACCTGTGGTTCACAGTCGAAGACTGATTTTAATTCTGTGAATAAAATTATGCAAGAAAAACAACTTCCTCCAATAAATAAATTTAAATCAACATTAAAACAATCACAATTATCTGAAGAAGACTATGCAGAAGCTGAAAAGAATTGGAGAGAGTTAAATTGTAAAACAATGTATGATTATACAATGAAATATCTTCAGATAGATGTATTAATACTAGCTGATTTTTTCGAAAACTTTCGTGACATGTGTTTAGAATATTACGGAATAGATCCATGTTATTGTTATTCTACACCAGGTTTAACATGGTTAGCAGGATTAAAACATACAAATGTTAAACTTAAACATTATAAAGAAAATACATATGATAAATTATTATTTTTTGAATCTGGAATTAGAGGTGGAGTTTCATCAGTTTTAGGTAATCGTTATGTACAGTGTTACAATAAAAAAGTAAATCCTGATGATTATGGAATAATGAAACCTTTATCTCCAGAAGAAAGTGATCAGTTTATAAAATTGTTTAATCAAAATATAGAAGGACTTATATCAAATGAAGATAGTCAAGCAGCAGTTGATGAAATCATGAGAGAAAACTATTTGTTATATTATGATTTTAATAGCTTATATTCTTCTTGCATGATACAAGAATTACCAACAGGTGAAATGTCATGGTGTAAAATTCTAGATTATCAAAAAACATATGATGGAAATTATAATCATGGTTATATATATGAAGTTGATTTAGTATACCCTGATGAAATAAAAGATAAAACAAAATATTTTCCTTTCTGTCCCGAAAACAAAATTCCCAATATAGAAGATTTTTCAGATTATCAAAAATCTATAATTCCTAAGAAATACAGACCAACAAAAAAACTTATGTTAACACAAAGCAATAAAGGAAAGTATGTTGTTGAAGGAAGAATGCTAGATTGGTATTTAGATCATGGAATGATTCTCACCAAAATACATCGAAAACTATTTTATCAAAAATCTAGGTGGTTAAAAGATTATATAGAGTTCAATATTGAAAAACGTAAAATAGCTAAAAGAAATAAAGATGATTTTGGAAACGTGTTCTTCAAATTAATGAATAATGCATTTTATGGTAAGACTTTAGAAAATGTGCGTAATAGACAAAATATTGAAATAGTTTATGATAAAGATAGGTTTCAAAATTTAACAAGGAAACCTACATATAAAAGAACTACTAGATTTAGTGATGAACTATGTGCTGTACATTTACGTCGAATCAGCGTAAAACATGATAAGTTTAATTTTATAGGATTCACTATATTAGAATTAGCTAAACTATTTATGTATAGATTTATATATGATTATTTAGCACCTGCTTATGGCAAAAACTATAAATTACACTTTACAGATACCGATTCTGTTTTCTTAGAATTAACAATACCGTATAATTCTTCACTTGATGAAGAAATTAATAAAATAAAAGATATCATTCATCCTTCTGATTTATGTAAAGTAAAAGATGAACTAGAAGGAAATGAAGATTTCATAACAGAAGCTATATTTTTAAAATCTAAATGTTACTGTTATGATACAACTAATAATATTAAAACACATAAAACATTAAAAGGAATTTCAAAGGCATCAGTGGCTAATCAAATAACATTTCAAGATTATAAAAATGCATTATTTAATAATGAAATAAAAACAGCATGTAATTATAGACTTAATTCAAAGAAACATAAAATGTATTTAAAAGAAGAATATAAATTAGCATTAGATCCATTTGATGATAAAAGAAAAATTTTACCTGATGGAATAACTACTTCACCTTTTTAAAGTTTATTTATTATTATTTAAATCCGTCTAGAAAAAAATTTTTATTATTTAAATCAGACTAGAGAAAAATTTTTATTATTTAAATCAGTCTAGAATAAAAATTTTATTATTTATTACTCAGTATAAAAATTTTTTATTACTCAGTAAACAAATCTTCTATAACGGGGGCGAAGCCCCCTCGAGGCAAAGCCCCTCGAGGCGAAGCCTAGTCAGAGAACAATTGTTCGATAACTCTATCATGAATTTTTTTATCAATATTAATTGTGATAAATCCATAATCTTTTGACCAAGCATTGTTACACGATTGTTTAAATTCATCTTTATTTCTTACGCATAAATCTCTTAACAAATCACTTAAGTTTCTTGCATTTATTTCAAATAGTATAAATATATTTGCATTCTTTCTAATAACACTTCCGTCTAATGAATACATACTTTGTGTTAAATAAAACACACTACAGTTATTATGTCTACCTCTTGTGAAATAATTTCTCTGAACTGACTGATTTCTATCATTAACACAATCATCAAAAATTACACAATGTTTCATTGTTTTATCTAGTTTACTAGGATCTTGCATATTACCACTATCATCTATTAATTGTATCTTTATATGCTTATTTTTATTGGATTCTACTAACTGACTATTTTTTGCTGCTTCTTCACACCACGAACTTATTTCTTCTTCATCTTCAGATTTTTCATATTCTTTGAATAATGAAGCAATTGCTGTTTTTTTAAGATTATTTTCAAATCCATATTTTAAAAATTGATAGACGGGTTGTTCTGCCGTTGTTGTATAAATTATAAGATTGTTATAATCCAAAAAATTTGGAGTCGTTAAAATTTTAAATAATAGATACGTTTTTCCACAACCTGATCTTCCGCAAATAACTGACAAAACTTTATTAGATAAATTTGGATGATGATTAAATTTAAGTTTCTTTTTATTTAATGGGGGTACTTCACTCATTTTTTAATAAAAAAATTTATTTTTATTTTATTTTTATTTTTAAAGAAGAAGAAGAAAATTAAACTTCTCTAGCTTCGCGTGGGAGTTTATACCTCCCGAACCAAAAGATCTATCATAATCTCTTCACCTCCAAAATTTATTTCTTGTCCTTTCTCATCAGTGATTCTAATGCCAATGTTGTTAATAGTTTTTCTTGTAATAGGAAAATATATTAATGTTTGGGAAAATACATTTAATCTATAACCAATGGGTACAGTAAAAGCTGGAAAACTGAATATTAAATTTGACAATTTACCATTTATATATCCTCCTTCAATAATGGCACAATGTACAACAATTGAATTTATTTCAGTTATTTTTGGAATCTTCTCACCTAAATGATAACCTTGACTATAAGTTTGTTTATTAAATCCTAATAGCTTTGACAATGATCTATCATGATTAAAATCAACTTGATGATTTTCGTCTAAAGTAAGAGAAAATTTATTAACTGCCGGTTCAACTGCAAAATGCAATTGTTTCTTATCTTTAAATGGTATACCTAAATGTCTCTTAATTTCATTTGATATTGATTCAACTTCGTAAGAACCAGGAAGAAAAGTTAGTATTTTCCATGTTTTACCTTTATCAGTAGAATATCTAAATTGATCATTCACATCTTTGATAACTTTTTGAATAGTGTTAAATGTAGAGAAACTAGTCAATGCAATTTGATAATTTTTATTTTGTTCCAAATGTAGAATGGGTTCTAAATTACAAGTGTGTGATGAAGTAGTTGTTATAATTTTTAACGTCGTACTAAATTTTGATGAACCCAAAATCTCTGTTAGATTTTCTAAATGATTATTAATTTTGTCTAAATCTGCTGAACACATTTTTTAGTTAAAAATTTTGAATAAATATTATAGATAAAAATCGTATATAAAAATCATAGATGAAAATCATAGATAAAAATCATAGATAAAAATTAGAAACAACATATTTCTGCTACACTTTTATAATCCTCTTCATTTAGAATCTTCTTTTCTAACAGTCTTTTCAATATAGCATGAATTTCATTGAAACTAGAATTATGACCTTCTTTTATCGCGGATATTAAAATATTTAATCTATTTAGTAATTCTTGTGGATCATCTGGTAAAAATATGGTTGTTTCTGTTTTCTGTTTTTCAGATAAACCTTTCCCTACTTTAACTCCCGTTGATAATAAATTTTCTAATTGTTTATAACGTCTAAGAGATTTTACTGCACCAACTCTGTCTAAAATAGCTTTATATTTTATGAGATCTTCTACAGCATAATTATTTAAATCTGCTCCTCTTAAAAGATTAACAAAATTTCTATCTAAATTAAAAGGAGATTTATCTGGTGAAAAAATTATACCTCGAAAAGGTTGTGGAAATATTTCTTTTTGTCCGAGATAAAATCTAGGTATTGTTTTTCCATCTATAAATGAAATAGAATGTTCAAATTGCATAGATTTTGGTAATTTCTTATTAATGTTTGATTCTAGTAATCAATAGTCATCTAATATAGTTTTGTGCTCTGGATCTGTTATATCAATTTGTTTATCATTATTTGTAAGTTCTTTTTCAAGAGTTTTAAATGGTTTCATAGTTTTCTCAAAATCAGTTTTTACTTGCTCGGTTTGCTGCATTTTTTCAAACATATCAGATTGAATACCAGCTTTTATCATTCTATGTTGAAGATGATTTTCTTTCATAATATTTCTTTCTTTTATTAACTCTTCTAATTGTTTTATTCTTTTAAAATTATCAGCTCTAATTTTATCCATTTTTAAAATATAATATTTGAATTTTGTGGTAACATTGGAATACAGCAAAAACATTTTACTGAACAAATTATTTTTTTATTGCTTTGTTGTCTGATATCTTTTCGTTTAAAGTTTTCTCGTTTAAAGTTTTCTCGTTTTAAGTTTTGTTTAATAAAGTTTTGTTTAATAAAGTTTTGCTTAAATTTTCGCTTAAAGTTTTTAGCTCTTCTAAAAAAATTTTATCATTTTCTTCATTAGAAATTTTACCACCAGTAAAAGTTTTACCATCACTAGAAATTTTGCCACCCTGTTTATTCTTATCATCAACTTTTTCGGTCTTTAAATGAAATGATATTTGATTTACTTCATTAGCTATTTGATCAAATTTTTCAATCTCATCTAACGTAATAACATTATCATCACATACTCTTTGAAAGTAGTAATGTAGTTTATCATAGACTTCTTTAATATGTAAATGCTTAGTTTTTAATGATTTTCGTTTCTTAGTTATTAAAGATTTATCTAACATTGTAACAAGTGAAGATGCAAAAACACCCGTACCTGTTAAAGCTGTAGCAACTACTGGAATTACTAAAACACCTGAAGATATAACAATTGTTAAAGCACCTAAACTTATTGTTAAGAATATGCCAATTCCTTGTGTTACATTCTTAACTTTAGTCCATCTCTTTCTTAATTTTTTATAATGCTCTAATCTTAATAATAATTGAGATTCCTTATCTTTCATATACCTAACTCTATCTTTGTATTTTTCTTTATTCATTTTTTCAATGTTAATCTTTTCAATGTCCATTAAAGTAGAACTACGTTCATATGATAACGAAGGATATATTCTTGCGGTTTCTTCCATTTTTGTTTCTTCCATTTTTAAAGAAATATTATTAGTCACATGTTATATTTTAAAAACCTAAAAGATGGATAAAATTCATGAATTTGAAATTCTTAACTTTTCTGATTTTTTCGGTGTCCTGGAACGGTCATGATTTGAGCAATGAAAATGATCATAATCACAAATTTGAGATTCTTAACTTTTCTGATTTTTTCGGTGTCCTGGAACGGTCATGATTTTAAGGGTGAAAATTGTAATTCTCAAATTTTGAGATTTTGAAAAATTTGAAAAATTGGGTATTTTTAAAAACGCCCAAATTTGTGAATTTAGGTCTTCATAACTGAAAAAGGGTTCAAATTCATGAATTTATGTCGTTTTTAAAAATGCCATTTTTTGAAAAAATGGTACTTTTTGAATGGACTAAATTCATGTATTTAGGTCTTAAAAACCTGAAAAAGGGTCTAAATTCATGAATTTATGTCGTTTTTAAAGATACTATTTTTTTGAATTTTATGGTGTCCTGGAACGGTCTTTTGCCCATTACTAGAATCGAATATTAAAGTATTAAATATTTAAGTATCAAATAGATAGGACATGGCAATAATTATGGATTAAAATTGATTAAATGCTTTCTGAAACCTCAGGAATATAATCTCCGCAAAAACTGAATCTTTTTATATAACATCTTTCACTTAAATGACATTTTTGAGTTTACACTCAGCCTTTTTATGCTTACTCTGTGGCCAGAAATAGAAATATTGACATGTTATAAAGACATTTCCTATTTTATTCCTCTCATCTTGTTCAATTTATCCAAATATAATTCAGCTGTTCAAAGAGCGACAATGGACACGAAGACACGAAGCAGCTCTTGTCAATAATGTTCCACTTAAACATAATAATAAAGATTGCTAAATAATTAGCACTCCTTGCGACAGACTCTATTTTATGCTATTGCTAGAAGCAAATCACTGACAGCGCTAAAGAAATTATGAAGGAATTTGGTACTTCTTCATAGAATTACGCGATCTATAGATGCAATCAAGTTTGTGGGAAGTGAGAGGTGTTGAGAGTATAAGAAGCAATACTCAACACATTGAGTACAACAAAGTTGTGTACTTTTTATTTGAAGAAAATTTCGAATAGGTTACTACTATGAAATGCTTGTAAGTAGACAGTAGAATAAAGAGATAAAAGCAGCAGAAATTGAAAGTCTCAGACCAGGCAGAACCCACCAAGAGACGCACTCACTTGGGGTTATTTGGGATTTGTATATTGTTATTTATAAATGATGTATACCAACGGTTTTATCGTCTCCTATTCATGATTGATTCATCAATACAAGAAATTAAAATGGCCCATGTCCGAATCGGCAGCATTGATTGTAACAAAAGAATGCTTCATTTGAATAACCTGAAAGTCATGGCTCGACATCTTCTAATTCGATTTTGCAAGCTTCTGATTCGCATACAAGCTTAAACAGCACATGGCAAACTCATTCTTGAAGCTGAATAACATTCAATTCTTGGCAGGTAGGAAGCGATACTTGTCCAACTGATACAGTTCGAGCGCCGGAATGGCGAACTAAACTGATTCTAATCTCAGAAACATGAAGTGTTCATGAGGAGAACTTAAAAAGAAGAATTCATGTCATTTAGTCTGCTATCTGGCTGTCTTGACTAAACTTGATATCAATGTGCCTATCTATTTCTGACTAATTTCATGTTTTGGCGCTTTGTTTGAATCTCTTCTGTTTCCATCAAATACTTAAAGACCTTTTGCATTGATTCATAGCTCCATTATGTCTGTCAAGATTCTGGGGTTTTCTCTGGAAAATGAGAGTGCCAGAAATGATAATAGTGGTGATAAAAATGCATTGCTCATCTTAAACCAGTCATGTATTATGAGTGGGCTATATGGGCACTTTACTTAGACTCACATTACACGGAACTATCAATCTATAGTCTAAAAAGAAGTTAGATCGTAAATCTGCACGTAATTACGATGAGGGGACAGTTTTCGTTCGCCACAAACAATCAATCTACACAGAATGAGAGGCTTAGCCAAATAAGCGTCTGATCTCATTGTCCTTACTTTAGTGATCAAATTTAGGCATTTTTATTGTTATCCTCCTAGTACGTGCGCACATGTCTTCCTCAAATGAGTTGCGCTGTCACATGCGGAAAAACAATGACCATAGCTAGATCACTACTGAATTAAAGTTCATTCGAGCAATGGGTTTTGAGAGAAAGGCCGAAGAACTCTAATTGCCCATATTAGTCCGTTGCCCATTTTAGTCCCGCTTCTCCTGTAATTATTTTAAGCTGATAGTGAGTAGCAAGGCATTTTGTTTGCAATGCTCCACAAAGTGGGCAGGTAGTTTGAAAGTTTTCAGAAAATTACAAAATGCAGGCTATGGGCGATTTGAGCAAATTATCATAAAACTAAAAACAACATGCTTGCCTATACTGCTTCTAATATATACCTCATATCTAATTCAAGTTTTTAATAAATAGAATAATGCATGCAAGTAGAAACTACAGTGTGACATGTGCTCTAAATCATATTTCTTTGAATTGAAAAGCCTTATTGAATTACAAGTCGTACTTTAGAATTGATTGCATGTAAACTACTCATCATTCGAAGGGTGTTGAATGTCATTATTAGAAAGGATGATTAGAAATGAATGATGAAGAGAAAATATCCGAGATTTAAGAGAATTGAGCTTCAAAATCAAAATTAATCTCTCATATACATTTTGTTTTACTTTTCATTGATAAAGGAAAATATGATGCATATAGTAGGGATATATAGGTAGAGTGTCAACTTAAAAAGTATCTGTATACATTGAAATTTTTTATATTAGAAGATTCAGTTTCTTGCGGAGATTACGTTCCCCTGGTCCAAAAAAAATTATTTGAGCACTTTTGAAAAAAGTTAAAATTTGCCAATTTATATACTACCGAGATGACTCTCCTATATAAGTAGTATGAAACAAGTTGGATATCAACAGGAATGAATATTTGCTAATAACTAAGCGGAAATTAAGCTGATTATCAAGGGAATTTCATGAATTGTACTTTAATGAAAGTCTTCATGAAAAAGTCGCGATGTTATTCATGCTTTCTTGGCTGAAATTTCAACCTTTTAATTCAAATTTCACCGGCATGATTATATGATTCACTAAATTCATGTTTCATTTCTTGAATCTGAGTAGTGATGTGGACCAATTTACATCTTTCAAAGTTAATTGAAATCATTGTCTTTCATTATGTGATTTTGCTCTGCCACTGGCAGGTTGTCTGTGACATGATCATGCTTAAAAAATACTCTTGAGGTTCAGCATGAAAGTAATAGTAACCCATCGAATTGCTTATTTAGCAAACATTAAATCTCCAGGGCTGTCATGACACTGGGAATCTGTAAAATACGATCATTCCTTCTGCATTACTGTCATGATAATACCGTGGCAATTTCTTGAAAACCTAAAAACTTTGCATATCTCACATTTGGTAACAATACCCATCTGTGTTCACCTCGAGTTCATTTAATAAGATCGAAAGTGTATACACATTGAAGATTTTATAAATGCGGAGTTACCACTCTACCTAATATACTTACTCTTTGATATGATGCAATATCTATGTTATTAACAAGGGAATGTAGTATAAGGAATCATTCACAGATAGCAGCACCAGAGTTTTAGACGTGTGTGAAGTTGGCGGAACCGCCAAACTGAACCATTATTTATTACAGCATGATTCTATTCGAAACAGCTTCTATTTTATTGGGCTCAGATTTCACAAATTCTTAGTCTTGCTTTAGAAATTCAAGTTTGCAGATAAAAGTGGTTCAGTTGTGAAGTTAGCGGAACCAACTTCAAAGTTTCGATGGTAGGCGCAGTAAATCAGTACTATTTTGACATTACCTGATCTAATTTGTTGCGCTGATCACAAATCTATCTTTCAATATTCACAGCAATGCAGTTAAAAACGGTAATATCGCAACATGTTCATGTGTATGTGAGAAGTTAGCGGAACTACCACAACGGAGCCATTTTTCATTGCAGTGTGATTCTATTCGAAACAGTGTTTCCTTTATCAATTTCAGCTTTCTTATCACGAATCTGGGCTCAGATTCTTCAAATTTTCAGTCGTTATGGAGAAATTCAAGTTTAAAGACAAGTGGTTCCGCAAACTTCACACACGTGAGTTATAGCAGATACTCCGCAGACTCACATTTACAGCACACACACAGACAGGAGTCAAAGCTTAAATGAAGCAGAGGAAAACAAAGTATCTAATTATATAAGCATACGTATGCTGCAATGCAGATGAGCGGCAAATTCTGTATTGCTTTGTATTTTTTACGGAATATATTATTTTTCATTAAAGTCGTCTAGATCATTTCAGTTGTCTCGCAAATCTTTAGAAGCATTACAAAGCCACTGTGTTATAATTTCTTTATTATACTTCAATGCAAATTCTGAAGAAATTCCAAGTGAAATTGAGTACAAAAAATTTTACAAAAGCAATTGATATTAAAGGAAAATGTTTTTGCTTATTTAACATGACGTGCGAATCTTATAAACGAGTTCTGGTAGCTTTCAGCCTTGCCATCAAGCATCTGCGGATTCCTCAACCGGTTTCTGTGGTAATTGGATGATCTTTTATGAACACATTTGAGTGGGTCAGCAGTCGAGGCGGCTTATCTAGCCGTCTCATTAGCCGTAAGCCGCACATCCTGGAATGCCGACACATTGTTTGAATGAGAGCACGCTGGCACACAGCACAGACCACAAGCCATCAGAAATAAGCCGTGTCATCTGAACAACTTGTTCGAACAACTTTCGACCTATTGTGTGACTCTCCATCCAAAACAGGTCCTTATCATGGATTTTTAAGCAATGAAATGAACTTTCTCTTTATATCAATATATACACTGTCGTTAATAAAGAATTCTTTCAACTTACTGAGGTGGCTACATTTATCACGAGTTTGAGTATCTCTGATGATAACAAGTAATGAGGAGCTAGGAGCTAACGAAAATAGTCTGCTAAAGAGCATTTTCTGTGCTTGCATTTTACATTGCTAATTTTCCAATTATTATCAGTTGCAAACATTTATGAGAGGCATATGAACAGAAATGAAGAAAGTATGAGTTTCACACATGGCGGCGGAGGCAAAGTTATCGTTCTTGTTCATGAAGCCTTTGTGGGAAGGGAGCAAATGCATGATTACACTTTTGAGTTTGACACGATGGAGCTACAAATTTGCTTTGACTCGGTAAAGTACGCGAAATTCATATCTTCGAGAATTGATTTTCACATAATACCGCTTTGTCAAAAAGCTTTTTAGTCGATTCATGCTCCTCTTCATGTCGTAGCGTGATTTCGTCTTATAGCCATCCGCAAGTTCTCTCATCTCTGTGACATAAGATGATGGGCACGCTCATCAGTTTGCAATAATGTGTGCGGCGAAGGAAAATTTGTAAGAGTATCATTTGGATTTTCCAAAGCTATGAAGATGCTATTGATGCGTGTAAATGATATTGTCCCTAACATAATATTTTGACTTAACAGATTGCGTGTAGCAGTCTTACTAATTAGGAATAGAAGTGACATTTTAAAACAGGTGAGTAATTAAAATCAAAGTGTGACATTCACTGCTTTGCCTGTGGATCAATTTTCTAGTAATGTATCCTACATGTCGACATCGTTTTCTCAAACTATCCTATCTCAATTTTTTTGAAAATTGAGTTAGGATCAGTTTCTTAGTAGATGGGATCTAAAGCATCATTGGCGAAGTCATTTTGGGAAAGTGCTTTTTCAAACTATCCTGTCTCAACTTCATGTATAACGTGCATTTTGTCAAACTATCCTATGTCAAGATATTCAGCCTTTGAAAAGGTGTTTGTAATGGTCTTTGGTCATTTTCCATAGTTAGTAATGTCAGTTTCAACATCCTAATATTTCAAGTCTCTAGTTACAATAGTTTTTCAGAAACAAAAGGTAAAGCTAAAGAAAAACTTTAAACGCTGATTTCTCGAAATGTCATCTTTTGAGATAGGATAGTTTGACAAAACGATGTCGATGTAGTAACAGTCATTTCCTTGAAATGCAGCACACTTCTGCACAAATCTGTTTTGTTGATTTTGACTTGATTCAGGGGCGGTCGGTATTCGGTAGTGATGTGCGAGGTATTCACTGAATGACAATCTAATTTTCTGCAAAAATATTGAAATATAGAGGGGTGCATCGATCGTTCCCAAACTACTGGTTGCCATTTAATGAAACACAGCTGATACCTTGCGTTGTCTAAATTAGCCTTGACTATTGCCTGATGAGCGATTTCATCATTAATACATGTAATTAGTCAGCAAAAGGAAAAATTGTCAGTTATTCCCGCTTCACTCTCACAACAACCAATTAAATTTGAGCTGTTGTTGTTCGATAGCAGCTCTTGGTTGATGGCCTTCTCGAAGATAGGAGCGTCCCATTGTCATTCAATAGCCAATAAAGAGCTGTGATAATTCGACGCTGCCTTACCAGATAACTGACGAGGACAATACATTTAAATTAATTTATTATCCATACAACTTGCTCATTGATACCATGAACATTTCCTCGAGAAAAGTGACTATAAACAAAACATTACAACAATTTTAATGAAATGTTTTCATGATAAAGAGTTTTTTGACAATGAAAGAAGAAATAATTAATTTTGTGCGACTTTTGTATCAGTGGACAAAAAAGGCACTCAAAACGATGCCGGATGCTCCAAAACAGAACTTAGGGTGAATCATGATAATCTCAAAAATGTCGTTTTTTCTCCTACACTCCAAAAATGAGAATCATGATGGAGGAACAGGACTGAAAACAATATAATATAAGTAAAGACAAAAGAAAAAGCAAATGGGCATATTCGCATTTAAAAAGATGAATGCTATTTTGCCATTAAAACCACTATTCATCAATTTTGCCACTGAGAAAACAAAGGAATTAACTGCTGAATAGTATATGAAGTGAATACCAAACCTTCAAACCTACTGTTTGTCCCTGACTTTGTTATGCAAGTAAAATTCAGCGAATTGAAGGCCTTTCAGTTTGATGACTTAGGTCGCTCTGGCAATTTCGGACGGAGCTAAAGCAGCATATGTCCAATCAAAAACTTTGCCTCCAACGTCAGCTACAACCAAGTAACCAAGTCTTTGTAGTATGGATAGTATAGTACCAAGGATGGCAGGTACGTTGGCACGTGCCTATCATGACTGACAAGTCACCGGCTCCTATTAATCTTTTACACGCCGGTGTGAAGTGGATGTTAAGTTGGGTGTAGCTTCAGCAGTTGTGCCTGAAGGAATCACGATCTGTTTTGCACAGTTTCATGCACTGATTGTACGTTAGAGTGCTCCAATATGGAGACTGCAGATCTAAACTCGGAAAGTGATTCGTTTGGAAATAATTGCTAATTAATCTGCTCTGTTGATCTTTCAGATTTTGAAAGCAACTCGATTTCATGCAAATCTCTCTCCTTTCTTTAAATTTCAGTCAATAAACTCTCTTAGAATAATTTTTGTTTTTCATTTCATTCTCCATGTGCGCCGTGTTTTCAGAATAGCTTTACGTCAACACATGACATCATTTTGCATGTCAAAATTACTGCAATCTTATATAGTACTAATCACAATTTGGTTTGAGAAATTCATCACGATTCTGTACATTTATGCGGTAACATTTCATATTTTATTTCAACCAATTTCAATACAAAACTAGAAATTCGATATTAACTTTGATTCAAAATTTAAACCTCAGAAAGATCCACTCAAAATATTTTGGCAGATTTCTTGACTCTCTTTATAAGATGAATATTGCATATTCCAATTAATTGCAATATTAACAATATTGCAATTACTATTGGAATTTGCTTGGTTTTGGTGATTTTTAGCAAAAATTCCTTGAACTACTTGGAATAATGGTTTGGTGATATTAATGAAGGTTTTTTGCATGGAAGGCATGCCAAGCATGTTAACTTACTGATTGATGACCCCTCTCCAGTAGAGACATTTTCAAAAGGTTTGATTTACATTCTTGAGAAATGAAGAAGCTAGAAGCTTCTCAATTATCCTTTAAAGAATACCGATGTATAGCCTACTTGCACAGGTAAGTCTGCGTTGAGTTGCTATATATGTGGGTAAATACTGATGCTGGCACTGTGTAGCTTCATTAAGAACAACGAATAAATTTTGCATTCATAACAGATTTGCAACCGAAATACAAGTCACCAAAGTATTCATTAATCGTTCTTAATAATGTGGTGGAGTCGACAGCATCAGTCTTAAGTCGAAATCAAAGGTCACTGATCAAATATTTGACGACCAAACACAGGCGGGCGTATCTAGTTATATGTTGGAGTCTGGAGTCCTTTCCATTGATGACTCCGGCCAAAGTGTGGACTATGAAACTCATTCTCCGACCCTGCATCCCTGATTACACAGTAGGGAACACAATAATTGTACACATTGAGTGGATGTTCAGCAACACTGCAAATCACGGGTACGAAAAATTGCACGCAAATTAACACCAAATTCAATTACAATTTGAAACTAACAATTGATGCGATATTCTTGCATCTTCAGAGAGATTTTGTATGTCTTTCATTTGAACATTGACTTTGTTTTTATATGCTGGTATGAGTTTGGTATGTAGCGATTTTTTGAAATGGTTGGAGATATATTTACTGAAAATGTTTCACATATCACTTATAGTGTAAACTTATCGCGTTTGAGGATTATTCATTTCACTTTATACAGACTGGTAGTAAAGGGCTCAGTCCTATAACGGCAAACCTAAAAAAAGACTGAACAATTAATTAAGAGCGAGTCTAGAAAAGAGCGGAATCTCAAAAGAGCGGATTATCAACATAAAGAGCGAACAAGCGTCCTGAAATGTTGAGTACAAATAAATAAGTACATAGGCCTACTCACATCAACATTTCATCTAAATACTGCTGAACATCAGTTCGTTTTGTGAGATTCGCTCTTATGAGACACCTCGTAGTAATTATACTTCCTTTAGTACAGTTATTGACTTTATACACTTGTAAGCGCGTTTTCCTTTATGGGAGCAGTAATGTAGATTGACATCTTAAAATTCATTCGAAAATGCAAGGAATTGAATTGGATCGACTGCAGCCATTTAGCCTGGTTAAGTTTATTGAAGCACCAGAAATATCAAAACGAGTGAAAAAGGAGGTTTCACAAACACAAGTTGTTTGGCAATCGGTTTGTAGTAACGGCAATGAAATGAAGACAATGCCTTAATACTGTTGAAAAGTGTATGTAATGGCTTGAGGCGGGAGGCGCATAATGAATAAAAGGAAAACGTCACAAATCTCTCCCGAAATACGAGTATATATAATGCCGAATAAACACAAAGGTTTAAGTAAAAATATAATACAGGTAAAATCGGAAAACGTTTCGCGTCCAGACGCTTGGTCACTGCCTTACTAAATGATTCCGAAATTTACTAATTACTAAATTACTAATTACTAAATTACTAAATTACGAAAATTACTAAATGATTACTAAAACATTCCGAAATAGAAGAGCGCTCCGATAGATTCATGGGAATATGGTTGAGCCAACGATGGGGTGGGGGGGGGACTCAAATACAAATCACCATGGCAACATTGGATCAGTGCTATCACTTCGAGAACCATTTATTCTAAGATCAACTACAAAGAATTGAGCGGTCAATTAGGATACACATTCTATCAGCCATAGAGTACGTCCTACTACATACAAGTACCTACCCTATGGATTCTACGTCAATCTATTAAGAGACGCTTTTTGAATTATTTAAGCGGCGCATAAAGTTCCATTCACTCCGAGTGTGGCGCTGTTCCGGACAGCGCCTTACGCGTAATCCTTACGCGGACAGACACTATATGTTTAGAAGAATAAAGGATCATGTGGAGCTGTCTACATCAATATTATGGTTAAAATATAGGCTTTTGTAAAATATTACTCAAGAACGTATTCTTTTGCTTTTAAGTTTTGAAATAATTACTATCAATACAAGATTATTTATTCAAACATACAAATGTTGGCTTTGGCAACATATTACCCATTTTAACAGGTGCAGTGTCTCTTTTGGCGCCTCTAATTCTTTAATTAATAAATGGCACGTCAATTGCTTATAGATAGTTGTGTCGATGTTGAGAGATTTGAACTAGGCCTGCTGATGATTCCTGATGTTGGATACAATGGCAGCTATTCAGGTCAGTTTTCCCATTTTTCAACTGAGAATGCAACTTCATGAGATGACTAAAATTGCATTTTGTGATACAACGCCTATTATATTTGAATGACAACAAAGAAGTGAATTACATCATTCGAATCAACAACAAAGTAATGTCTAATTATTATCCAAAGACAATCGTGTCATACCATCGCCTGCCCCAGCCCCAACAGGCTGGATCATTGCACCATTTGACGCTCTTTGAAGCCTTAGTTCGGCGGCTCGGCTCTGACCGGACAGCAAATGCCGCTTCATTGTTAAGAGCTGCTACAGCAGAAAATGGGTTGCAATTACCGTTGTGAGCAAGAACACGATCCATCACAGCCTTTGCACCATTTGGCTTCTGAGTGAAGTCTCCAAAACTGTTCAAAATCTGATTTCCTTTAGCAACAGACCAATTAGTAACGCGAGATTTCGGAGAACTTGCAACTACAATATTTCTATTGCCTGTGCGGAAGAATATAGCTCCATTACAAACGTAGACAGCATGTTTTTCATACGTCCAAATTGCATTATATACTAAAACAAACCATCGCTTATCGATATACTTCTCCGTAATGTATTTATAAAACATATCAGCGAATTGATTATGGTTTAAGTTCAAATTACTCAATGCAAGTCTAGGTATATCTCTATGCAACTGAGCATGATAGTCACGTGTCATTGCATAATATGTTTGCTGAGCTTTTTGTTGAACATGCTTCATCTGGTTATTAGAGATCCGAGCGAAATATTCATTTGCCAATGGATGATTATATTTTACATGGATGTAGGTCGCCTGTATTTCATAAGCTTGTAACAATAACTGAACGCACCCTTTCATAAACTGAAATGAATGCTCAGGATGTTGACTAGTATATTTCTTGGCTGCTTCAAAGAGATTGGTTGATAGAACAGATTCAGTTGACATTGCTAAATACAGACGCTCTGTCGTTGACTGAAAATCATGTTCGTATTTGATTTTGAATTGGTTCACGAAACTGTCCTTCTGTGCTGGTGTTCTTGAGTTGACTATCTTTGATCGATACACACTTAATGTGCGTGTGTTTGCCTCAAGACTTCCGTAACTGAGTTGTACAGATGACCAATCAATCTTTCGCCGTACATCTTGAAACTGCTGACTGAATGAGTCAAGCCGATTATTTAGATTTCTAAATTCGTTCTTCAGATAAATCATTTCTGGAGATTCGATTCCCATGAAGCTGAAAACAATATCCAGAACTATTGTAGCTGCAGAAAGAAGAGCTCCAACAACAGTACCAACGGCTGATACCCATTTAATAAATTCCATCGCCTTCATTGCGTTTGCTACACTTTGAACAGCTGATATTCCAAGCTTTATTTGATCACGTTCTTCAGCTGTAATTGCATTGAGCTCATGCTCAAGCAAAATTACAGTGAATAGGACAAGCAATAAGCCTTGTCGGTAAAAATATAAGGACTTCATGGCTTAGGGGTTGCACCAAAATTTAATCTTTTTTGAATGATATATATATATACCGAATGAGTCTATCTTCATGAGAACTGTCAACTGTTAATCATAGACCGCTATCATCAAGACATGATACAATGAGATGGCGGTTTCTTCAAAAACCTCTGATGTATGTATCTCAATATGACATTTCTAATCCTGATATGCAAGACATTCACCATAAGGTAAAATTGATCTGACTGTCATAAAATTTACTAAATGAATGATATCTGATCATTATCAGATTCTTGCACCGCAGTTAAAGTGGAGGCCAAGAAAACTTAACATAGGCTGGGATATCATGTTTTATATATTAGGAAGTTATATCACGCATGCGCAAGAAAATTAATTGCATATTTCATAACGCATAGCAATATTTATCTAATTGAAAGCATTTCATTTGTCCCGGGAAATGACGCCAGAGGTTTACTCATAGATAGAATTTGTTGCAGATTTTACCAAGCATGCCAAGCTATGTTTTACATTTTCTTTAATTAGAGCGTAAATCGTCAATTTTCTTACTGCAGAAATCCAGGGCTCCGGCTAGTCTACCATGCAGTTGTACCGGGCGAAGTTTACTCCCGTCTAACGGTGCTCCCCAGTAATTTTGTCCTAAGCTAAAGTTATACCTCAGCAACCTTTGCTTAGGTTAAAGTTGCTATCCCTGTGACTTTGGTCTCGTCTAAAGTTCTGACTAGTTTGAATTACACTGATAAAAAACTATTTTGATTGCTATTGCTGGTGGAAAGTTTGTATTGTTTGCTAAAATTATCTTTGGGTAAGATGTTCCACTAAATCCCGCTTACTTTGCATTTTAACCTGCTACAGATACGTTTTTTCGCTTTAAATTCGCATTTTAACTCAACAAATCTGAAATCTGATTGCAAATTCGTACTCTGCAAGCTTTGATTGACAAAGTAACACTCATTTAAAATTGGAAACAACCTGAAGCAAGCAAGAGAAAAACATAATAAAAGGGCTAGCTTCGGACTGGTGGGAGAATTTCAGACTATTCCAAAGTCAATGTGGTATAGTCAGTGAGCAACTTTTGAGTGTTACACCAACAGAATTAGATTGCCTAAGTGTGTCACTTTGCTAGAAGTGCAAATTGATTCAAAACCATGGCACATGCAGGAACTTACTAAGTGGGCAAAAAGAAATTTTTAATAGCTTACATAGATAATTTATTGAAAAAGTTAGCAGGCGCACGAAAAAACATTCACAAACTTCTCTGTGGAACTTGACATCGTCTGTGTCTCTTTGCTGTGTGATCCGGTTGAAAACAGTCACTGAAACTTCGCACAATTTGGCGTGTTTAATGTTGAACTGACTGCTCATTGCTCGATTGCTGTGGTATTATGTCACCAGGTTGTGCAATTCGTTTGAGTTGCATATTCCAATGTTCCTTTCTAGTCAAACAGAAGAAGAGACGACCTGTCTAATTCTGTGGTTACACCAGTTCCGTAGCGCACTAGAGAGGAAAGAGTGATCGTTCATTAAATGAACGTTATTTTCATTCTCTAGAGCTCGACGCATAAGTAAATGAATATCAAATTGTGTATGTATTTGCACATTCCACATAAAGAAACCTAGCTGATACGTAGACAAACTCAAGCAGTGATCAGTGATCAACTTCCTCAATGCGCACATTCTTGGAAATCTATGGCATGATCCTTGGCACCAGGAAACATAGCCAATGTTGGTCTCTATAAAGACCAAAAATGTGTCTTGAAGATCAAATAGCTTAGGAATAAGAAATCTAGCGGGTGGGTGTTTCTTATCATGACATTTATTGATAATAAGTTAGACAATCTTTGCATTTCTTCTTGGTAATGTCGCACACAAAATGAAGGCGATGAAGTTGGCATTGCCTCCAGCATTAACACTTTTCAGATAATTTGATCAGATCTCAAAACTCATGATCTCATTCTCCAACCAGGAATTTGATCATGAACACCCCGAATACCAAAAGTATAAAAGATGTGAGAAAATATCGCTAAAACATCAAAGTTGATGCCAACTTCAATGCTGACTTCACAAACTATTTAAACCAATTTGCTCGCCATTTAGAATAATGTAGCACTAACAAAGAACTCATTTCCGAATTTACTCGCATGTTTTCAAATCCCTCCGACCCTTCAAATACACAGGACATACATTTTCGGCTCGAAATCAACCGAGAATTAATGATAACGTTAATGCTAACTCCAGAGAACATCAAAATCAATTTGCTCGTCCGAACAAACGACTGATGATTCTTTCCCGAATTTGCTCGTATGTTTTGGATTACCTGACGGCTCTACAACAACTCAGAATAACGATCTATGTATCGAAAATATCATGCATTTATTAAAAGGGATATGTTAACTTCATAGAACATCAAAATCTGTTCAATCAGCGACTCAGCATTGTGCATTGGGTCATTCCCGAATTTGCTCGCATATTTTGGATTACTTGACGGCTCTACAACAACTCAGAATAACGACCTATGCATCGGAAATATCATATTCTGCATTTATTATCAAAATCATTTTGGTCGCTTCCATTAAACGGCCACGTTAACATGTCTCCTCGCTATAATTTGACGATTGTAAGACATAGAACTATGGTCTGATGTCGGTGGCCTCTTCTATCATGTACTGCTGTCTTGCTCTCGAAAGGAGTTAAAGTTCGCAAAACGAATGCCATGCGCACAGATATGTATTTCTAAATAACCAATAGGTTTGTATAGTTATTACACAATTACATTCCAGATTTGCAAGATATTTCTTTCCTGCAATGAATGAAAATAGTCCTATGAGTATTGAAATAGGGCATTACGAACTTTGTTCTAAGTGCTCTGTATTTCGTGGTTCGATCTGTCCCACATCGTCACATCTGTGAAGTTGACGGAACCACCTTGCAGAACCAGTTTTTGCAACAGCATGATTCTATTTGAAGCATTTTCTACCAGGGATGCGGAGTCCTGTCATCTTGATAGGACTCCGACTCTGGAAGGCAAGTAATCAGCCTTAGTTCTGGTAACCTACATCATAGGTCATTATAGACTTACCTGAGCTTGATTTTAGTGATCACTGCTGTATCAAATCAATCATTTTCTATGAAAGTTTGCCAACTTTGCACATCACTTGTTGATGTGTGCTTCACACGAGTTTCTCCAGTCTCTACCAGGCAGGAATATCCCCCATCCTTATCCAAAAAATATGAGTACACCTCGATTTTAATATACGCTTTCAAAGAGCCATCACACGATTGACGTTATGGTAAGAGGTAATGTTCTCAAGGAAACTGATATTTTACTTTTGTCTCTGACGGGACCTTTGGTGTGTCCCGTGATCGAGGCTAGGAAGGCTTGTCTTCTCTACTAAATCACCGAGTGAAAAGACAATCACTTTTCACTATCACGGTTCATTCCCCCAACTATTACAAGCTTTGCATGTACTTCTCTCTCTGTACTTTTGTTTGACAGAGAAAGTTGACAGCTATGCACGAGGATAAATAATTTGTTTGTATTATATTTCGGGTTTAGTTATAGGCAGGGACATCTATGATTAATGTATCTTATTAATTATCATATACTAATCATAGATGTCCCTGGTTATAGGCCGGAGTCCGACTCCGCATCGGTGATCACTACATCATCAATTTCAGCCTCCTGATCACGAATCCTGGGTCACACTTCACAAAGTCGTAGTCGTTTTCGTTTTTGAGAAATTCAAATATGAAAGTGGAACCAAATTCTTAGTATCACTGGTAGTAGCAGTAAATCAACTTTATTTTTTCACTACATGATCAAATTTGCTTCACAAATGCCTGTATATGCTTCATTTTTTACAGCAATGCGGTTGTTAACCGGAATTCCGCTTTGCATTTTTCTGCATTCTGATTGTGATTACACGTAGGAATTTCACAGTCAAATTTTATTTCCTTTATTATACTATTTATTCATTTTATTCCTTTACATCAAATTTTATTACTTTCATTTCCGGCCAAAATCTATCAATGGTTTCGCAGATGCGGCAATGGGAAACCCAATCCCACTATGTCCCACTATTCCCAATCCCAATGTGTCCCACTCTCCGCAATCCAAATGTGTCCCACTCTCCGCAATCCAAATGTGTTCCACTCTCTCCAATCCCAATGTGTTCCACTCTCTCCAATCCAAATGTGTCCCACTCTCTCCAATCCCAATGTGTTCCACTCTTTCCGCAATCCCAATGTGCTCCACTCTCCCCAAACCCAATGTGTCTCACTCTCCCCAATCCCAATGTGTTTCACTCTCTCCAATCCCAATGTGTCACACTCTCCCCAATCCCAGTGTGTCCCACTCTCCCCAATCCCAGTGTGTTCCACTCTCCCCAATCCCAATGTGCTCCACTCTCCCAATCCAAATAAGTTCCACTCTCCCCAATCCCAATGTGTTCCACTCTCTCCAATCCCAATGTGTCCCACTCTCCGATCCCAAAGTGTTCCACTATCTCCAATCCCAGTGTGTCCCACTCTCTCCAATCCCAATGTGTCCCACTCTCCGCAATCCCAATGTGTTGCACTCTCTCCAATTCCAGTGTGTCCCATTCTCCCCCATCCCAATGTGTTCCACTCTCCGCAATCCAAATGTGTTCCACTCTCTCCAATCCTAATATGTCTCACTCTCTCCAATCCCAATGTGTTCCACTCTCCCGAATCCCAAATGTGTTCCACTCTCCGCAATCCCAGTGTATCCCACTCTCCGCCATCCCAATGTGTTTCACTCTCTCCAATCCCAATGTGTTTCACTCTCCTCAATCCCAATGTGTTCCACTCTCCCCAATCCCAATGTGTTCCACTCTCCCCAATCCCAATGTGTTCCACTCTCTCCAATCCCAATGTGTTCCACTCTCTCCAATCCCAATGTGTTCCACTCTCCCCAATCCCAATGTGTTCCACTCTCCCCAATCCCAATGTGTTCCACTCTCCCCAATCCCAATATGTTCCACTCTCTCCAATCCCAAAGTGTTCCGCTCTCTCCAATCCCAGTGTGTTGCACTCTCCCCAATCCCAATGTGTTTCACTCTCTCCAATCCAAATGTGTCCCATTCTCCCACATCCCAATGTGTTCCACCCTCCCCAATGTGTTCCACTCTCCGCAATGTGTCCCACTCTCCCCAGTCCCAATGTGTCCCGTTCTCCCCCATCCCAATGTGTTCCACTCTCTCCAATCCCAATGTGTCCCACTCTCCTCAATCCCAATGTGTCCCACTCTCCGCAATCCCAATGTGTCCCACTCTCTCCGATCCCAGTGTGTCCCATTCTCCCCCATCCCAATGTGTTCCACTCTCTCCAATCCCAATGTGTCCCACTCTCCCCAATCCCAATGTGTTCCACTCTCCCCAATCCCAATGTGTTCCACTCTCCCCAATCCCAATGTGTTCCACTCTCTCCAATCCCAAAGTGTTCCGCTCTCTCCAATCCCAGTGTGTTGCACTCTCCCCAATCCCAATGTGTTGCACTCTCTCCAATCCAAATGTGTCCCATTCTCCCCCATCCCAAAGTGTTCCACTCTCTCCAATGTGTCCCACTCTCCCCAATCCCAATGTGTCACACTCTCTCCAATCCCAGTGTGTCCCACTCTCCCCAATCCCAGTGTGTTCCACTCTCCCCAATCCCAGTGTGTCCCACTCTCCCCAATCCCAATGAGTCCCACTCTTCGCAATCCCAATGTGTTCCACTCTCTCCAATCCCAAGGTTTTCCGCTCTCTCCAATCTCAGTGTGTTGCACTCTCCGCCATCCCAATGTGTTTCACTCTCCCCAATCCCAATGTGTCTCCCTCTTCGTATAAATGATAGGGACTCAAGAGTCTCGTGCATGACAGTAAGCTATTTAATTCTGCAGTTCCGTGCCAATACATAGTTTCAGAGGTATTTCATTCGTGATGAATGAGGATGAACAATCCTTTTTTATGCAAATGCGATAAGCGTGATGTTCTACAGCTTTCTACACATTACTATCTCAAGTGAAAAGAAGTCTATTAATCCAGCTATATCAATCAGAAGGAAAATACCATTTTATTGACAAAAACAAAGTAAATTAGCTTTACCTGATGTCTTGATGTCTTCCCTCACTTCTTCAAGAGAGATGTCAAATATCTGAATCAAGCAGTTTAGTAATCAAAGTAATTTAGCGATGCTCTTATTGAAATGTATCTCATCCAGCCTACATTGACAATGAGCATGTAAACCGGTGCAGGGCATGCTCAATGCCCACACAAGCAAGCTCAAATTATAGAATAACTGAAATAGTTTGAATAAAATTTTATGTCAAACTGTGTAAATTATTATTGTTTTCACTAAGCTCAGCAAATTATGGGAAATCTAAGCTTGATTGTGTGAAAACGTGAAGGCATCGGAAACTTATTCACTAAGGCAGTATGTGAAAATTATGAAAACAAACTCCATAATGCAAACTGTATGCAGGCCCATAATGGAAGATTCTATTCTCGAATAGTCGAACTCTCGGCACTGGAATGTAATTTCGAAATCTGGGACACTTATATTGTGGTCGAGAGCTCGAGATTGATTTCACTAATTTGAATGCCGTAAGAATAAGTTATCGTTTAATGTACTTTGTCTCACAGTATCACACGTAACGTAGACTATATTCATATTGAAAACCACCATGCATGTACTTGTATCAGCCGAAAAATAGGTAAAAGTACCTGAATGAGAAATTAGATCAATTAAATCTCCAATTTTTATCATGGAAAGCATAAAAATTCATTATGTTGATAAATTCAGTGATGATTACTCTCAAATTTTTCGAATTGATGAGAAAAGTATATTTAATCTGATAGCCTCCGTGGCCAATTTAGCCTTATGTTAATAAATTGACATTTTGCAAAGTAATGAGAGGGTAGTGCCAATACGAGAGTTGACGATACTGATGTTGGCTTTAGATAATTGTGTTTTATTGCTTCCCCGGGAACTTACCAAATATATTATAATTGAAATTCATATTAATAATTTATTATTATAATTAAATATTCAATTTATAACACGCTGCTGAAATTTAGTTTAATTTGGTCTATAGATGTATCACAAATATAGTCCATGCTTGACTACATTTTGAATGGAGGAAATGTGCTGATGTTCAAGGATGTGAACTAGGCCTGCAGATGATTCCTGACATTTGCTGAAAAGCCAGCAATTCAGGTCTGTTCCGTTTTTCAACTTAGGATGCAGCTATTTAGATGTTATTTGAAATTTACAAAATGTAGAAATGCAGTACCTATAACATCAGTATCGACAGATATGAAGAAATGGCTTATTCATTTTAATATGTCAATAAAAGTAAACACTTTAGCCGCATACAATTTGATAAGCACATTGCCACAAAACCGAGGCCTCCTGCTAAGCTAAAATGTTAAGCCCTGCCGCCTCCGCACCCGTCCGCCTTAAACATGCCTACCAGCAGAAGGGCCGTCCCCGCCTACGCAGCTCTAAACTGGACTAAGGAAGTGACTTTTCCAACGGCTACATCCGCCTTCGAGCAAAACGGCCACCACATCTACCTCTACAGTCCTGTCATACACATGCCGTCTCACAAAGTGAACTGAACGGCTTGTCGGAAATTCAAGATGAACGAGGAACTGAGTAAACTGAAAAATTGTCTTGCTCGAATGCACTGCTACTTACTAAATGTATATCGCTACTCTATGGACACGAGAATGTTAATCTCGTGTCATATGATTCTCCGCGTCAGTTGAAATATAATTCGGTAAGAAGCAGCTGTTGTTTATTCATTTTGAAGTGAATCGCAAATTAGGCCATGTTTTCTATTTACAAATTCGAAAATAGAACCGAAACGAACATAGAGTAAGTATATGCAGGTAGAATGTCGACGCAAACAGGTACCTGCATACAGTGAAAATTTTTATAAGAGATTCAGTTTTTTGTGGAGATTGCGTTCCTGCTGTCCAAAAATTATTTGAGCATTTTCTAAAAAGCTAATTATTTTCAAATTATTCCTGCAGTTATATACAACCGAGATGACGCCCCGTCATAAGAAGCATGAAAAAAAGTTGAATATCAAATGAACATTTGCTAACAGTCATCTTAATTGAGCGGAAATAAGGCTGATTATCAAAGAAAATTCATGAACTACATTATATGCAAGTCTTCATAAAAACGTCGATATCTTAAAATCGTCGTGCTTTCTCGGCTGAAATTTCAGGTTTTTAATTTCATTTTCATCGATATTAATTTTGTGATTCACTCAAATCTGAATACAGTAATGCGGACCCATTGACATCTTTTAACTTAATTGTGATAATTGCCAGTGTCTATTTTATTTTTCTCTACCAATGGCGGGTTATAGCTTGTGATATGATCACGCTCAAGAAAGTGCTCTTATTAATAAGGCTATGTATTCAAGTGATAGTAACCCATCGCATTGCTAACTTAACATACTATATTACCTCTCCACACAGGTTTGCATGGCACGGAGGATTTGTAAGATGCTATTATTCGTTCTGTTTTGCTATCGCGATCAGTCAAATCCAAAATTTCTCCAAAAGTGTAAAAATTTGCATATCTCAAGTATGATGCCGGGCAGTGGCGTCTTCTCCGTACCTGCGAGGCCTTCGGCGCATCCTAAATAATAATTTACCAGCATTTATAAAAATAAAAAGTATCATCATTCATTTAAATTCGATAACTTCTCGTGGTAGCTGTCCGTCTCAAAATCAGACGCTCAACCTCAGAGTGAACAGTTTTGCTGCGCGTTCTAGCGATTAGACACACATGCTAGTCGTGTGTTCAGACGGAGCGAAAGAGAGTTGTGTGCGTATGAGGCAGCAAGCGCACACGCCCGCACCAATATTGACTTTTCCGATAGACATATTGCTTTGCCTTCTCCAATTTTTACAATGAAATTCTCCGTTATTCTTGATCGAGGCTCGGTACTTAAATATAGAAAGGGAAGCGCAACCCAATTGTTTATGTCCTTCGTTTCTCGTCGGCGAGGCCACTACGTCAACAATAGCAGCTGACTGACGTTCAGATAAGACTGTGATCAGGTGATGAGTGTTCGCCAATGAGTGCAGAGTAATGAACTGACACGAACACCCAGATTCCGTAGAATTCCATGATTTGTTTTTGCGTGATTGATGTGACGCTATGTTTAGTGCTGCAGATGATCTCATAATCACGCCTTTCGTCCGAGGGGAATATACTGAAAAGATGACAGTCGTCAAACAAAGTAGGCCAACACCTGATTTAAAAATTGAAAGCACTCACAGAGAAAGAAATAAGAAATACACAAGACATTTTAATGCATCAAAGTTCAAGCACATGAGTGGCTGACCAGCCGTGAGAAACGCAAGAAACTGTTTCCCTTCCTCCTTTTTTTTCGAGAAAATGTGGTCTGGACAGAGAGGGGATACAGTAATCTCAGCTCTTTGAGTAAGGCAGTTAGGCGACATGAGCAATCAACTTCTCATGTGCACTTTCAATTGGCATTAAAAAATGTTCGTGAAATTGTTATCAAAAATTCATCTTTTATGAAAATTAATGTTATAACATTAAAAAGTCTAGTATAGAAATACAATAGTATTCCAATGCCGAGCGAAGGCCTGTGGTCAAGGAGCACGCGACGCCACTGATGCCGGGTCTCATTCGAGTTTATTTGATAAAATCAAAACTGTATACCTAAAGGGGATTTGATTATTGATGAGTTGCTACTTATACTTACTCTATGGAGACGAATTTCTCTTACAATTTGCACCCGTTTGCAGACCACGTACATACGGTCAAAATAGCATAAATACTGATTCTCATAATTTTCGTGAGATATTTTTTGTTCCAGGTCGTGATAATATTCACCTGGAATCTATTGGATTTGGTTTTGCATGGCCACGTAGATTCACTAATTTTACAAACTTATTTACTGAACTTGAAAAATGAAAAGCTTTAGTCAATAGCTTGTTTCCAACTATACTTAAAGAATGGATGATTGGAGGAGCCGATAGAAAGTTTCCTAAAAAATGTTTATGCGCCTGAAACATGGCGCACGTTTCAAACATACTTTTTGTCTAAATGCAGACCATTTTATATAACATAAATGACCCTTTTTATTTTTTAATTCTGTAAACCTGCAGTTTTGCTGTACATTGCTGCATTGCGCCTCGATAAAACGATAATTGATAAATGATTTGAATGAAGTGTCTATTTTTCTTCGAATAAGACAATAAGACAACTTATTCAATAATTGCAACTGACATTCATTAACGTCTAATGTTTATCCGAACACAATGGTGTCGTAGGATCGACGGCCCCATCCCCAACAAAGCGGATCATTGCACCATTTTACACTCTTTGACATTTGAGTCCGTTGATTAGGATCTGACAGCACCGTGAAATCGGCTTCATTGTTCAGAGCTGCTACGGCTGCAAATGGATCACAACCCTCATTATGAGCTAATACCCTATCCATTACTGCTCTGGCTCCATCAGGCTTTTGGGTAAATTCTCCAAAACTTTCAAGTACTTCTGTTCCCTTTTCGATTGAGAAGGAAGATGATCTAGATTTAAGGATGCTGGCTACAACGATATTTCTGTTTCCTGTTCGGAAATAGATGCCTCCATTACAGACAAAGACAGCGTGCTTTTCCCATGTCCAAAGAGGATTGTAAACCAGAGTAAACCAACGCCTATTTACGTATTTGCCTGTTATATATTTGTAAAACATGTTGGCGAATTCTTCATGAGTCAGGTGCAAGTTTCCTATAGCCAGCCTATTGACGTCTTTGGTTAGTTGTGCATGATAATCGCTCACCATCGCATCATAGACTTGTTGAGACTTCTTTGTGACAAGTTTCATTTGATTCTCGACGATTACTCTGTGATATTCATCAGCCAACGAGTGATTATATTTGGCATGAATGTATGCGGCTTGGATTTTGTAGGCATGTGTCAAAAGTTGGACACATCCTTTCATGAATTCGAAAGAGAGCTCAGGATGCTGATTTGTGTATTGCTGAGCTGCATCGAAAATGTTGCTGGAAAATTCTGATTCTGTCGACATAGCTAAGTGAAGACGTTCAGGTACATCTGGGTAATCATGCTCGTATTTTTCAATGAAGTTACTTGCATATTCATCTCTTGATTTGGCTGACTGCGCATTAATCATCTTGTTAAGTTGATAATTTAATGTAAGGGTGGCCAATTCGTATTTTGCATAGCTTGTCTGAACTGCTGACCAGTCGATTTTCCTTTTTACCTCTTCGAATTGTTGACTGAATGAATCCAAACGATTGTTCACATTGTTGAACTCTTGTTTCAATAGTTTCATGGCTGGAGAGTGAATGCCAAGAAATCCGAAAATCATGTCCATCACGATGGTGACTGTAGAAATAACAGCGCCAACGGCGGAGCCAATTATGATAACCCAGCTACTAAATGAGCCTGCTTCCATTGCATTTACAACATTTACAAGTGATGACCCTGAGGCTTGTTTTTCGGCATTTAGTTCATGGTGAAGAAGTACAACAATACACAAAGCCAACAAGGCATGTACATGTGCGGGTATAGCCTTCATGGTCTGTCGTCCGTACAATTCTGTCTCTTCGCCGTAGTATATACAAGTATTTTGCGGCGTGTATGCGAACCGACAGGTGAAAAATGCCGATCCAAAGATTGAATTCATCGATAGCGGTCACTACAAAATATCAGTTAATTCACTTATCCGTATCTCAGTTGATCATTTCGTATCAGAAAACTCTTGGAGACATATGTCACACAGTTCGACGCTTCGATAAAAGTTAGTTAAGGAACTGTTTTACGAATGGTCAAACTGCTAAACACTGCGATAGATAAGAAACTTGTGATTAACACCCTCCAAGGAAAGATTTAATATGTAAACCGACAAACTTACGATAACTGCAAAAATGGTTCACCATTGATTTCAAAGCAATTTACTTCCTTGCCAAAAATCTATTGTTTTAGTCAAAAGTTGGTGTTGAAAAGGACGCAAGTCACACACATACTTAACACTGAGTAATTACAATGCCTTAAGTTACGAGTTTGCGGAACATCAGTGAAAAGTCCCATTCCATACAATATGAATGAACTTCAAAATAAATAGACAACAAAATATGTGCTTGGCGATTTTCGCTTCTAATAGTTTATTTTTTGTCGTCCTATGTCAGCTATAGGGACGGCACTTGATTCAGTGCGTTTCATCTACAGAATTAGATTCATCTGCGCGCGCTTCGGTGTCCTAGAAAGGAAGAATTGTATGTAACCTTAATATCGAAATGGCACATCACAGAATTAGACAACTTTTTCCTTCTCGAATGGATAATTTGTGTATCGCTTGCTATTGGAAATGGTATACAATAAGCTGTCAGCAGAGGACACCAGAGCCAGTGAGATATGCGTGCGTGCTGTGATATCACTTCACACACCAAAACACACATCGATGGCTGGCTTCGATTCAGTGTAAGCACTAAAGAAAGGATGTGAAAACATCAGGTGAACTAATTTTCGTACGTCTGCTACTTTTTTTAATAATGATCAATTCTTCAAATCTGAAGGAATTTTGGCAATCGAAACACTTTGCTGGAACTCACATTAATCCGCAAACGACGCACGACTTTTTTTCTATCTCTGTAAGGTATAAGGAATTCCTTTTTGACCACTTAATAGGTTCCTCGATGTGCCGGCAATTTCGTATTAATCACACTTCTAGCAAATCGAAGCAGATAAACAAAATATTTAATTCTGTGGTTTCATCAGTCTTAATGAGGATAGTGCTGAACGTTTCATTGACAGGAAAATCGATGCTTCTTCTCAATGCTTCTGCTTAGCTGTGGGTCACCATGAACATAAATTGCAAAGTGAATTTAAACGCCATCCTAAATTTAGAGTTGCATAAAAGCTTCGCTAGAATAGAAATGATGACAGAAAACCAAGTGAGAAAATTTCAAAAAGATATTCATATTCAATGAAATATTATACATTTCTATGAAATAATTAACACGCACACCTACACAGTTTATACATCTTGACATTTTGCTTAACTGCTTTACACAAGTGATATTTTGTCACTCTCGTTAAAGAATCTCGAAACGATGAGCAAAAAATATCGCTCTTAATTCCTTCTTGTCACGGTGTATATTGGTGAAACATCTCGAACTATAAGATCTAGAATTAATGAGCACTTCAACAACACATCATCCGTATTTTCAACAACACATATGTGAATTTCACAACATCAATCCAAAGATAGCATCTCAATTGAAAATATTGTGCTCTGAAAGAAATAATGCACAGCGAAAATCACTTGAAGGCCTTTACACTCGAAGCACATTTTATTTAGTAGATGGTTGTTTTGGTGAAGTTTTGCTACCCTTTTTATCATAGTTTACTTGAACATCGTTTGGTTTTTCGTGTTGTCTAATTTCTTATCTTACAGTTGATTCTTTTTACTATTTCTATACATTTCCTTTTGATTTGATTTCTTTGATTAACCTTGCATACTCCATGACAGATGATCTTGTGCATATTTCTATATCGTTTTTTTCTATGTCTATATTCTCATGTTAATCACTTTGAAATTTTGTTTAACTGCTATGCATAAATGAAATTTTGTCACTCTCGTTAAAGAATCTCAAAACGTTGAGTAAAGAAGCTCGCTTTTAACTCATGCGAAAGCCAGTGGTAATATTTTTATATAATTAGTATCATCCAGGAATGGCCAATAGAAACATTAACCGTCTACGCACAGCATATTTAAGATTGTAGTTATTAGATAATTTATTTGTCAGTAGCTAAGTACTACATAATTATACTGTACAGACCTGTTCATTGCTTCATCATGATAGTGGCATATCACTTAAATTTCACTTTGATGTTGAATAAAGTTGGCATGAACCATTACGAAGCTAAAGATTTACATCAGAGAAAAGTAAGCAAATGCAAAACCATATTGTCCATAATCCTGTTATGATCAGCATACCGGTATACCGTACATAGGCGTAGAAAGTAGACTGTATTTCATGGTTGACACTTAGCAGCAGCATCGACAACAAGAACATAAGATAGAATGCTTACTCTGTTTTAACACTGGTGTGTGAGTTTTTCATGTATTCAGTTAATGATTTCCGGAGCGTGAAAAGACATGGATAATTGAAACAAGCAACCACCCAAGCACTTCTAAAGAATTACCGTTCACCAGATTTCACCTTTGTTCAAAACATCTCTTGAAGCTGTTGTCATTACTTACCACAGAAAATTCTCAGTCGTCGATAACTCAAATTGAAATGATAATATTTTGATGTTTTTGAATTCAAATTATAGTACACCTTGCGAGGTCGTATGTAAGTCGTGTAACAATTTCGATAAAAAAAGACGTAATAAAAAGTCTAAAATTAAATATACAAGCAAGAGGTAATAATCCCCTTGTTACTCAATCAGAATAATGCAAAAACGCAGATGTATTGATCAAATCAATTGCTGTACTTTTGGGGTCGGGTAGGATCATCCTTGCTCTTTAGGCTTCTGTAGTGACAGATGAAGTGTTCAACCCCAATGATGTCTGTACACTCTTCGTGAGTGCGTACTAAGGAAGAGCAACGCTCAGTAATTCCTGGAGCTGAAATCCACAGAAAGCTGCAGGTACAGCAGGGCGATAATTGTTCGTCACAAAGAAGCGTTTAAAAATGGATGGATTAGTTCAAGGATGGTTGCAAAAAAGCGATAAACGTCAAGAAGGAACAGAACGTTCCAGGACATCAACATGACCTGATAATGTTGATCGCCCTAACGTCATGGTCCCTCAAACCCGGCGCACAGCGGTTGTCCCATTTCAACCATTATGATTTCTATCGTTCTGTAGAACTAGCGGCCCGCAAAGCTCATTGGATCCATTTTATTGCCCCACACTAGAAAAGTTTGCCCACCCCTGAGTTAGATGGCTTGCATGCCTGTTCCAAATTTGCTCGAAAGCGGAACAAAAGTTCAGAACTTTCTCGATAAAGACTTACTGGCCAAAGAAAGGAAAGAATGAAAAGAAAGAAAAGAAGTGTTTATTTTTCAAAATGAGAATCAAAAATGACATTTGCAAATTTACAAAGAACTAAAGTAGTTATCAACAATTGCAGATAAGAAACAGTTTCGACGATGGTTAGTTTTGGAGAGCGGAACAATTACACTATTCATCTTTGAATGTTGAGCTAAATGAAACTGAGAATGATCAGGTATTTTACCATTTCTGAAAATACTCCTTATAAATCTTAAGACGCTTACGATGGAAAAGTGATGCATCATTATCATAGTAGCAAGGTTTAGAGCAACTGAGTCGATTGGCAGCTGAGTGTGATGTGGTGAGGGTTGATCCTGCCAACTGACACAGTCGTATGTAAGCGACTCGTGGCTCGGTTTTGACAGAGAACCTTGTCAAGTTAGCCTGGGGTCGTTGGTTCGATTCCTACCAGCCGCACGTTTTTTGCATAGCGATTTGATCTCATTTGAGTTTGTTTCTTTTCATTCTATTGCTAATTACATGTATAGGATTTCTTTTTCAATTTACAAGTTTAAAGGTTTTTACAATTTACTAAGACCGAATGCCAGTGGGGGACAGGAACTCGAACACCATCGATGATTGAGGATTGCTGCGCGACGAGGGACGGGAAAGGATGATCATATATGCATGTCAAGATGGAGACAGCATGGTCTTTGACGTCTATGAAGTCAGCGATGTGCAAGGAAGAAGTACATACCCGGTATAAGTGGAAGAATACCACAAAAAGTAATTGTGGTCAAAACTATCAATAGTGCCTTTTTGAAGGAGTACTTTCAGTAATGCAATAGGCCAACAGTATGTCTTAATGCAGCAATATGTGTTGAAATATATCCATTGACATGATATTCGTGTTCATTAAATCATTGGGAATCTGAAACCATTATAGTCCGGCAGCCAGAACGAGTTTCTGCAGGGAATGAGGCCGAAAGTGAGACTTTCACAATTGGTGTAGCTACACCCTCTGCTTACTACGAATCGGTGCGTTTGCCGAGCTCTAGTGAGTTCCTCTTCTTCTTAGACAGGATCAAAGAAAAACACGTGTATATCCAATGGGACGCAGATTGCAGTTTTTGGCTAAAATGAAGTTTTCTATGTTTTCTCTGATTAAACGAAAGTACTAATTCCAGAGTCATAATTTTTGGCATGGAATGTCTTCAGGTCATTTCCTTTCATGTTCATGCACCCTTGTTTATATAGCTTAACACATTTAGATTTGGCGAGCCTCTTAATGTGGGTAAACGCAAACATTTTGAGCAACTTCATCCACATTCAACCACATTTTCACATACATTGCCGATCAGAAGCATGATAATAACACATGTACATCATAGGAAATGACCTGAAGGCATTCCATGCCAAAAATTATGACTCTAGACTTAATATTTGTACTTTCCAGTCGATAAGCGAAAACATAGAAAATTTCATTTTTAGACAAAAACTGCAATCTGCGTCCCATTGGATTAACATGTGTTTTTCTTTGATCGTGTCAAACAAGAAGAGGAACTCACTAGAGCTCGGCAAACGCACCGATTCGTAGTAGGCAGAGGGTGTACATCACCTTGTGAAAGTCTCACTTTCGGTCTCATTCCCTGCAGAAACTCGTTCTGGCTGCCGGACTATTATAGGAATTATGACGCTTAACGAAGAAGATAATGCAGTGTTACTGATGAAAGAGAATAAGTTCAATCTTAAAATTGTTTCATATTCACCAAAATGGCGATAATAAATGTCGAATTCATCAAATGTCTGATAATAATTTGAAATTTATTGCAACTTAAAAATCAAAATATAATGTGAGGAATTTTATCAAGTAATTTAGCAGGAAATATGAATGCACACTTATCTTAAGCGACGGGTCGAAGATTCTAAATTTTCAATATAACCACAGACTTCAATGAAATGCAAAATGTAATCTCTTCATATGTCATCTGAAAATCATAACAATGTATTTTTTAGGATATTTCGCAGATACTCCATGAACAATGCTTTTTAAATTTTTATCAATTTCTCTCATATTATGAATTCCTGCCAATTTTGAATTGTTGACCAATTGTGGAATTCATTCCTAGTCCAGCATAACTTTGTAGGCATAATGAGGTCTCAATCTTTCTATCATCTTTTTCGATCATCAGATTGAACAACCCAAAGCATCACGCATTTATTCAGTCTGTCAAAGCAATTTTTGCATTTTTACGTTTGGCAATTACTCATGAAGCTATGCTGTCAAAAACTGATCCAGAGATAAGATGCGAATGCCTCATTAAAGCAATTATTTACATATATTACTTTGAAGCAATATATATGCCCGATCAACTTTTGCAAACAAAGTAACGCCAATGTATTCATCATATTTATTTCTCCTGAGCGCTTTCGCGGCCTCTCTTCACGAGGAGTACGACCGTTGTGACATAAACACAGACATGTAAGTTGCAGAAAATCAGTTCACGTAATGTCAATTCACCTCGTACACAATCACTGTCATAGCATCATCGACCAGAACACATGAAAATAATGACAAGCAATGTTAACTATACACAGACAATACAATAAAAGTCATGAAATGAATAAATAAAAAAATGATAAAATTGAACAATTACTGAATTAATAATAATAATTAATACCAAGAAAAAAGGGAAAAAAAGGCAAAAGGTGAAGTAAATAACAAACTAGTTAGCACCATGGTAAAGAAAGGGAATGTTTCAGTTCCTTTTGTACACAAAGGGCTGGACGCATGTATGATATGTAAAGAGACTCTAAAATAGGTAAAAGAAAAGAATACTTTGAGAAACTCAAAACACAAAAGTAAGAAGAAAAAACGTTACCAATAAAACGATTACAAGAAATGATATGTCTACATATAGCACTGGACGGAGCAACAGAAGAACTGATTTTCTGTAACTTACATGTCTGTGTTTATGTCACAACGGTCGCACTCCTCGTGAAGCGCTCAGGAGAAATAAATATGATGAATGCATTGGCGTTACTTTGTCTACATAGATTACATTAAAACGAAACTTTTCATCAGACTTTCTTACCAAAATGAAATTGCGGTGGAGAAATATCGGCGCTATAGTCTTTGTAAGTGTATATCCTCTGTAAGAGATAATTTCAGTGGGAAATGAAATTAATAGCGAACATCAATTCAACGAGCATCAATAAAAAGTTCATCAAGAGAGGAAAATGACATGGGTTATAATTGAGGGAATTCTACGTATTGTCATATATCATATACATGCTATAAATAAGAATATCCACTAACAATGTGTCAAATCGCTTTTTCCTGACGCGCACAAGCTTTTCCCAAGGATAAATTCAAGATCGACGAGTGAACGTTGTTTGTGGGTTGATGATATTGAGAAATGAAACGGCGAGCATTAGATGAAATATTTTTCTATTTCTCTAAGTAGATGGAATAAATATCGGACAGTTTTTCTTGGAGTGACAAAGCATACCAAGAGAGAGATTACACATTATTCTGTTGAGACAGTCGAATGAACAACTGCCCAACACAATATTCTCCTCATTTGATACAAGCAGATCAAAGAGCAAACGAGAACAAAATCCAAAAATAAATCATTGCATTGTCTTTCAATGTCAATAAAAAAAGAAAACAATTGTAAAAATGGAATTATGAAACTCCTTCTGATTTACACATCGCATGCAGAATCTCGGCAAGCTAGTCAGCGATTAATTTGTGTATTTTGTGAACAAAACCTCTACGGGATAAGTCCATACACAGAATTAGACAGGTCGTCTCTTCTACCGTTTGACTAGAAAGGAAACATTGGAACATGTAATGTAAATGAAATGGCACAATCTGCTGACATAATACTATAGCAATCGAACAATGAGCAGCCTTTTCAACATTAAACAGACCAAATTGTGCAAAGCTTCAGTGACTGTTATCAGCCGGATCACACAGCAAAGAGACACAGACGATGTCAAGTTCTACAGAGAACTTTGTGAACGTTTTTTCATGCGCCTGCTAACTTTTTTTAAAATGATCGGAAGACCTAACATTATCGAGAAAACTTTAGCGCAATGATCTGAATTCTTCCAATCTGAAGGAATCGTGGCGATCGGAACATTTTGAAGGAATTCATAGCAATTCGCAAGCGACGCACGACTATTTTTCCTATCTCTGTACGATATTAAAAATTTCTTTTATTTATAATAAGCCCACTTATTAAGTTCCTGCATGTGCCATCTGTTTGAATCAGTTTGCACTTCTAGCAAAGTGATACGCTTAAACAATTTAATTCTGTGAGTCCATAGCTAGTATCAAATAGATAGGACAGTGTAACTTCTGAAGATTGAGAAATTGTAAAGCAATTTTGAATGCTTTCCAGCTCTTCCAATTACTCATCGCTCACATGGAAACCGTCGATGTAGGTGAGGTATTTCCGATTTTGTTTCTTTGCACTATAATAAGCTAACATTAATTTAAATTGCACATCATCACATACTCTTTTGCAATGTCAGACAGTAGAAGCAGTAAATTGTGAAACCATTTTCTGAATACATTATGTTGCTATCTTTGAGAAATAAAGATGAATTAGCAAATCTTGAGATCAAGAGGCACACATATTTGCACTTAATGTCAAAGAATTTTAATTACAGATTCTCATTCTGATAACAGCTTCATTTTTCCATCATGCAATCTTTCTGGTAATTTTCATGAAATATTTTTTTGAAATATATTTCATGAAAAAATTTTCACTTAATAGTTAGTTCCCTTTAAATAGATTTTTCATATATTGAAATAATTACTTCTCTTCGAGCATTCATATACATTTTCGCCTTCTTGCAGATAAAATGAATAATTAATTTTGCGGAGATGAACATTATTAGCACATATGTTCTAAAAGTGAATCTGATTGGCGAGATGAATTGGACATATATTTTCATTAGGCAAACATCGTTAGCACATTGAGGTCAACATTATATCATAACAGTCTGTTATTTTGTTGAAACCACCTAAATGAACAAGAATTACAGCAAAAATGCATGAATTGAAATCGAAGTCAGTAGAGAAATCTGCGCGCATTCTACGTTGTTATCTACATCACATAATCATGCTGAGAAATGATGTATTGGACAGGGGTAGGCATAGCATATTTTAAGAAAATCCTGTTGGGCGGCATCTACCAAGTGATCCTTTAAGTAGACATATGGGCCTACACATGCTTATGTAGTCCTGCATGGATTATGCAACCTCTTTTTAGTGCGTCTCAGCAGCGATCATATCAAGCGATGAATTCTCTCAAGTCATATCAGTACTAAATCCATAAATCATTATAACACAAAAGCGTTTATTGTCAAATCCAAATATCGATTGATTATAGAAGACATACATATAAAGTTCAATACTATTGAAAGAAAATGTGATTGCTTTGGATCACTTTTGTAAGGAAGCATTTGCTTATTTTATTTATCAGAATCTATGGCCATCGGAAGATTCCATCTCGTTTCGGAATTCAAGACATTTGCGGTGTTTTTTGAGATTTAGATGCAGAATATTCGGTTTTAGAGGATGAAAAATGTTCTATTGTATGTGCAAGTGAATTTCAATGAAGGAATGCAATAAAGAGTGATTATTGCACGCTCTGAAATTTGTGAAATTTGTGCTCACTGTGGAAGCAATTATCATATAGACTGAAATGTAAAATGAATTTGTGAATTTCTGACTTTGAAGTAATCGGACTGACCTAGTGAAGCACCGATGAGTCTTAATGAAATGAAATGTAGCTAGTCGTTCTACAAGATATTGGGCTATCTGACTTTCAGCATGGCGTTGTGAGAGGCATCGACGTGACCATCAATTAGCGGAGAATTTTGTCATACAATTAATAGCGAATCAGGAATTGAACAATTTCTTGCTTATGTGCTTCCTTAATTTTTACCCATGGTTGAGGATCCAAGGACGTGAAATTAGGCGATTACTTACTCGTACAATATCATCAGACAACAATTGAATTCAGATGGGGGCTGCGCGTCCAATCCAAATACCTAATTGGATTGGAAGGCATGTCTGTTCTCGAGAAAGAGCCTCAGTGGAGACGGAGAATCATAAAGGAAGCCATTTGGTCCAAGAAGCTGGAGAGTGGAAACCGTGTGAAGCATGACATTGGCAATGCTTGGTGATATTAACTTTTGACTTTCATTGCCTTGTTTTTTGCTTCTCTCCAGATTATTTTGTCCCTTCTTGTACATACCCCTGTATTTGTCTTGCTAGTAGTATTACATGACTTCTTTCTTGCAGATGAGTAACTCGTCTGTTGTCTCTGACCTTTGTCGTTGTGCCATTCAGGTGTTGTACTGGTGATTACTTTTCAACTGTGTCTGATGCATGCCTTAACATATCGTTGTCACTTTACCTGAAGATGAGGCGCTGTGCGCCCTCGAAAGCGCTTGTGTAAAGAAAAAAAAGGAATATACAACATCGACGATATTCTAAGCGGTTTTTCCGGATCGCCTCCTTATATTACAATCCAAATACCTGTTCACACCGAGCCGCGTGGCGAAGGGCGGGAGAGGGGAATGTCACACCATAATAAAATATGCAACTACCGATATCATATCAATATGGACATTTCTTATTGTTGAATAATAAACACATTCACATTCCTTGTGTCACATGCATTCGAATGAGCCCAAACAAGGCACCATAATGACATTTTCCAGAGAAAGTTGAATGATGTACTCAACTCGAAATTGATATCTAAATGACATTTTCGCTTAAATGCAAAAAGTCTTGTATTAGATCTATAAACGTTAACAAATGTGTGATATAATCAGGCTCTTAGATCTGCAAGTGTCATCCGACGAGAACAGTTCGCTATGATGAATTGAAGTGTTGCTAGTGGCAGTCTATTTTGGAGCAATTTCCAAATAATTGTGTGTTCAGTTTTGATCGACCAACGGTCTAGAAAATAGAGTAAATCTGAGAAGATTACTGATTTCAGTATGATATGGCGACAAAAATGCATTCCGTCTTCCAAATTTTCGTTCGGTACATCCGAATCTACAGAAATTTTTCTCTTGAGCATCAAAATCTGTAAGTTAGGGTTGTCGCATGATCAAGGGAATATCAGATCAGATATTTCACTGCGAATACTATTTATAAAAACCAACTATATACAATCGGCTGTCAAGTTGTCAATACAATCATAAATTAATCGGCTGTTGTCACGCACTGAGCGATACAAACGATCATTTTTAAGGAGAATAAATTGTTTCTGGTTTTAAAATAGACAATACCATCATTTTCTCCGTGAAATATATTTTTTAATGAAGTGTGTTTTGACTAATTCGGTCACAAATTCTGCGATCTACATAAATAATCGATACGTAGCGTTTTGATGACTTTGAGACCGACATTGGTAAAGTTATTTTTTCAATTGCAAATGAAGTACGGTATAATTTTTTGTGGCTGACATCAAAAATTGACCGTTAGAATATGAAGATTGCTATAAAAAACTGGTACATGATTTTGGGAAAATTGATGATTTGATATTTCATTTGTAAGCAATAGGGTCCTAAGGACATACCTATCATTACACACTTTCATTCATAGGATGACAACAAGGCGCAGCGTACAGATCATGAAATGGAGTTGGCGTGCAGATTGACATTACCATCACTTAGCTCGCAAAACGACGTCTATTCACTTGTGATATCTATTCTATAGTAATCGGGAGTATCATTCCATTGAAGATTATCACAAATTGAGAACAATGACAAATTTCTTATCTTCGTTTCCGATACTCGTTCTGCACTGAACAAAATACCATTTGTCTCCAAATATGTCTATGAATTCGAATTCATAGTTGACAAAGTTGTTAAGGATTTTTGATGAATGGTCAGAATTGTCGGATATCTGTGTCGAAAGTCAGTCATTTCTCCTCACGACATCTAGTAACATCTGGTGCCAGGCAGGAGTGTGGGTTAGATTTTCTTATCTCGCAAGCAAGCCGCGCACCATTTCAAACGTTTTCCTGAAATTACCTGGATGCGTGGTCCCCGCGTTTCTTTATTAAGGTTATGAAAAAAAATTCTGGACGCGTGAGGACGCGCCGCGTCCGGTGTGAATGGACCTTTAGATGATTGAACATAACCATCCTTTTTCTATCTTTCATTTCCTACTTTCTTTATTTCACCACATTCCCCGTTTCCTCTCTACCAAAGACACTGTCTGTCCTTCTCTGTCTCTACTTCCAAGAGTTATCACTTTCGCGTTTCTTTTTTTCCTTTGCATCTTCATTTGACGAGACGTCATGATCTACAAGCACTCTGCCCGCCACCACGGAAAATGCTATTCATTTAATGATGTTTGAGGTCGGAACACGAGGAAGAAGGTCACATTTATTAAACTTACAAGATAAATCTCAGACATTAACTTTTCATGATGTGTTAAGCATCAAAATTTAAGAATAAGACTTGAATCAAAAAATCCAAGGAATCTCACAAGGTTTCAACGGTTGAATTGAAAACTGATGATCATCTTCTTTATATTATATAAAATTGTACTTTGAGAGATGATCTGATGTGGTTATGCAACAGCTCCACAGAAAATACAATGCGTGTAGAAAAGATTGTGAGGATTCAGACCGCATCTAAATCTAAGAAAGGCAAGAACTTTTTTCTCGAGATGTTATTTAGTTATTTGTGCTTTTTTTCTTAAATTCATATTTTTCAAAAATTAGGCTGAGTTTTTTATGGTAAATGAATGTTATCAAGCCCATTATATTCTGGATATTGATGTTCACGTATTTGAACATTTTTGTATTCTGAAAACATAAAGCTATTTCAAGGCCACAGACCCTAAACATCCACCTAACTAGCAAAGATTTCCATGCAGTTTTAAATAAATAACGAATAAATAACAAATATAAATATGATAATAAATCAACTCAAAAGATTTCCAGGTAATATGAGCTTTGTCAACAGGATTTGACAAGACATCTTTGATTCGCTTTGATTAATCTATCTTAAGAATATTCAACAACATAATACAACAATGAAATTCATGCCTTCAATTACAATAGATTTCAGTTATCGCCCGCTGATATGAGAATCTCTACAAAAATTCATCATGAAGCCTCAGATATTAATATTTTATCTCGTAACGCCAGCTAAACTTGATTGTGAGAAAATGATCAATGATAGGCCTACCAGGCACGGTGTGTCAGGAGAAGCGGTTTCATTTTGAAAATGTATTTCTCGACGGTTTCTGATGTATTTGTGTATGAAAATTTCGGAATTTCGAGAAAATTACGAAAATTCAAAATGGCAGACATAAAACCGAAACTGAATTCTGGTGCTGGATTAAAAAAAATCCCAAGCATTTTGTCAGCAGTTTCCTATGTAATTTAACCTGCTCTTTTCAAATTTGATTGTCATAAAAAATCATGCGATTAGCCCTTTTGAAGAAAATGACGGACATGAAACCTAAACTGCACTCTGGGGTTAGATTAGAAAAAGTTTCAATTGATTCGTGAGCAACTTTCTATGTAGTTTGACACGCTCTTTTTAGTTATCACTGTTGGAGCATCATGCGGCTTTGCACTTTACGAGAAATGCGAAAAAATTAAAATTGTGGATATAAAGCCGGAACAGCAATCTGGGGCTGTTTGAAGTCTTGGAGGTCATATCGATCTGATGCAGACCAATGATTCATATATTTTGGTTTGTACAGAGGCGAACATGACACTTCCAAGAAATTTTAGGAACCTATCAGGACCTCAAAGACTTGTTGTGGATGCATGATGAACATTAATCGAGTCCCAGACCACTGCTTGTCCGCCATTTTGAATTTTCGCAATTTTCTTGAAAAGGGTAGTTGTGTGATTTTTAAATCATGATTTTCGAAATTTTCGTACAAAAATACATCAGAAACCGTCGAGAAATATAATGGTAAAATTTCAAGATGAAATCACCTCTCCTGCAACTTTGCAACTTTGTTTCAGGTATTACAGGACAACAGGACTCTCACAACTCTCATGACTAGCTAAAAAATGTCCCTTTCTGTGGATTTTTCATTCGTAAAAAAATGATAAGAAATTTTGGCCTTATCATTGGAAGGGTAAAAAAGTCAGTCAAATTCTTCAAGTTGTTTTGTTTGTGCATTACATTGACATATGACTACTGCATTATCGCAAGTCTTCTTCTTCTCCCGGATATCTTCCCACTTCAAGGGTGGTCGGAGGTGCGGATTCTCTTCTTCCACTGTATTCTGTCCGACGTATCTTCTTCTTTCGCTCGTGTTTTCTTCAGATCTTCCAGTATGCAGTCCTCCCATAATCATCTCTACGGCCGTCCTCTCTTTCGTTTCTCAACTTTCAGCATTCTCATCTTTCTTCCGATATAATCTTCTTTTCTCCTCATCACATGTCCTAACCATCTCATACGCGTCTCTCTCAGCTCCTCCTTCTTAACTTTCTTACCTCTTCCTTCTGCACTCGCCTTTTAACATTCTCGCTCCTCACTCCGACCAGCTTTGTCAGTCTCAACGACCATCTCAGCGAATTCATCTCTGCCACCTGCATTCACCTGCATTTTCCCTCTTGCGCCTTCGTCATGGCTACCTGCGTTCCGCACCACATTTGTTGGTTTCACCATCGCTTTCTTCATCTTCACTTTCAATTTTGTTGTTAACGTCTTGTCGCACATGACACCGTAATCTTCTTCCATGCTCCCCGCCCGCCTGGATTCTCCTCGTCACTTCTATGTCCGATCCTCCATCCGCCTGTACAGTTGATCCAAGGTGCTTGAACACCTTCATTTGCCTCATCACCTCCCTTATAACTTCACTTCCGTCTCTTCTCCCACATAATCGTCTTCTGCTTTAGGTATTCCTTCTTCTGTCTGCCTACATTGATGATTCCGTCACTCCTCTCTTTATCTCCACTATCTGTTCTACTTCTTCGCTTGTCTCTCTGGATGTCTCTGGTCACATAGTTCATGACGATTGCAAAGAGCAAAGGACTGTGGGTGGAGCCTTGATGTAGTCCTACCGCTACCTCAAAATATTCTACGTCTCCCGCTGCACATCTCTCTTTCAAAGATGGGACCATTGCTATCTACCGATTTTTATGATTACTGTGCACTGCAAGCTTTATTAAGTGCATGTGTTCACATCATGAACCACGGAAGAAACTTTCCGCTAAGTGGGTGACACCCAGTCAGTCATGCTTTCTAAAGGATCCCAATGATGCGAAAGTAACTGAAAAGACAAAAGTGGAACTGTCTTGTCTTGCTGTTCTCCAGTAGTAGTTTTCTGATGTGGATACACCTTATAGGAGAGTTCTGCGGAAAATACAGAATGGAATAGAAAATACGTTTACTCTCTAAGTACTCATGCTAAATTTCAGTGATTGATAATCGCTTGCGAGCAGTGTTTGATTGATCAGGAACTATAATTGTGAACATTGCTGACAATATTTTAGACGTGCTGAATTCTCTCCTCCCTCAACTTTCCAATCACAGTTTTGACATTTGTTTCTCGGGCTTATGGAACCTATAGCTAAATGTATATTGTGTAATCTGTTGGTTTCAATTTTTCAATCTTCGGTCATGCCCCAAGAATGTCATAAAAGCGAAGAGTGATCCAAGATTGAACCTTGATGCCACGCAAATTGTTGAACTGCTGATGGATCATCTTGTTGGAAGTGGGTCAACTATGCATCTACCAGGATTCCTTTGCACTTGAGTCTCGAGATTCTTTTTAGAGCCTCGAATTAGGACGACGAAAAGTTGAGTCCCCGGGGCCCAAGCAGCCGCTATACACTACTGGAACATTAATTTAATAAGTAGGTTACATGACGTGCAACAGTCATCCATTTTTTACGATGCAGCTTTTAGAAAAATTTCCATATTGTTTTACAATCAACATGACAACTTTATTTTGATGAAATCAACATGCTTTCAGCGGAGGCTTTTTCTAAAAAATGATCACCTCTTATCTTCCTATCCGCTAAAGAGCAATGTAAACCCAGCATATTTACCCGTTGTAGATCAAAGACCATAGTTCCATTGTTTTAAAGGAAATTAAATTTTATCATATCTCTGTTCTGATTCCTTCTGCGTGGCAATAGCAATTCAATTTAACAGCAAGCAACATTTCACTATTAGATTTCAACTTTCTAACATCACAAAAATGAGAGCAAACAACACTGAATTAAGCTGCGAGTCGCTTTCTTTGATAAAACTCCTCGCAACTCATGCTATTTCTCATTTATCATGAATTTATTAGACAATAACTATTGGAAGAATAGATAGTTGTAATCGCAAATAGAAACACGATATTTTTCATCGAGTAAGTATTACTAGAGAAGGCATATCTACTTAAGACTCTTTTTAACTCCACCGTTGCCTTATAAGCGTTCGGATGCAGTGCAGATGCCTAAGATTTTCAAAATGATTCTGGCTGTGAGCAAGGGTGAACATGACCTCAATGCATTGGTGAACCAAGGAATTACGAAATCAATTGCAAACCTATTCTTTCTAAATTTCTTTCTATCGAATGAGAAAGCGAAAATTAATGTATTCATATTTTATAGGCTTCAACCATCCTTCAACCAACATTTTTGATAAATCATAAACCGAACTAAGGAAAGAGTTCATTATATGATAACATTATTACATAATATATTCATTATATACACGTAGATAACATTATGAGTTCAACTTCATGTGAAACTAAAACAAAATATAAGAATAAATCACTTCTTCGACGTGCCTTAGAAACAATTCAATATTGCAATAATATTATTCATATATTCGCCTTACAGGCCTCGTCACACAACACATTGAAAATGACGTGAATATAAATGTAGATATGAAATAAATGTCAAGAATTTTCAACTCTTAAGCAATAGATAATGCATAGATTTGAGGTCATTATTGCTATAATTACCGAGAGCCGAAGGCTCGAAGTTATTATGACAAATAATGACCGAAGAAATCTATGCATTATCTGTTATAATGCATGACCTTTTCCATAGAAATCTGCACCAGGTTAATAATTTCCAATCAGGAAAATAATTACCTGCTTCGTGGAACATATTAATCTGTGGACATAGAAAGCCTTACAAAATCATCCATTATATAAATGGTATATGCAATTAATGGTACGTATAGATATCTGTAGCCGTGGCTATATAATTCCATTTGCTTTTGCTGCTAGTGCACAAATTTCTATTTTATTTCTTCAATCTAGATATCTGTCTAGTCATAGCGTTATTGAAGGTGACGATCGCTTCCATCTTGAATTTCTGGATGTTCTTTCCGTGCCACTCCTCACAATGCTTCCACAAAACTGAGTTTCTTGATTTGCCTGTCAATAATTGTTGATGTTCATTCACTCTTTGACATCCACTGCTTGATGTTTCGCCAATATAATATGCATCGCACGTTTCACTTTCGATTTTGTATGTTGTGCTTTGACGTTGACAAGACCCTTTTTCTTCCACTTTCGCAGATCATGCATTCTCTGGTTTGGCAATGTGCTTTCACGAAAGGGTCTGATTTCTGTAGCAGCCTTTTCAGTGTTGCTCCCACTTGTTCAACTGTCTAAATCTTAAATCCATTTTCTCTTAAATTATGTTTCGCATTTTATTTTTGCAATTGAGATCTAGGGGTTGCTGGCTAGATTTATTATCAGCCAGCATCACAAGCGATGATGTTGTATGGGTAGCAAGCTGTGCCATGACATTTTCGTGAACATTGAAGATGGGTTCGAACCCCATCAAATGTATTTTTTTACTTAAACAAATTTAATTAGCTGTCATAATAACTTAATAACTGTCTAGCATATTATGCAGGAATTTCAATAGATAAGAGTTTTTCCGTCATAGCATCTCTAAAATGAATCGATTTCTATGGATCGACTGCTCAGTTGACAAATGCTGAGCTGCATCTCATTTTCGATGACTGTATTTGAAAATTCTTCATGTAGTTGAGTGTTGACCGTTGAGTTTGCTCTAAATTGCTCTAAATATTTCTGGCTTGCAGTGAAGCTAATAATGCATGAAACTTTGCAGTCAAGTTACATCAGCTTAGGCTATGCTACATGTGAGTAGCAATGATTTCAGCTCCGCTGCTGCATGGCCCAGGGTGGAAGGTGCTGAAGTCATCTCCCGGTCCGTTCAATGTAGCTTTCTCTACAGTTGCCGTCAAATCGATAGACAAAGTTGGACGCACAAGAGAGCGGTGACACGTCCTTCAGCGGCCTGATCGAGATGCGACGGACTTGCTGCTTGGCAAACCGGTCTCCCAGGAATGCAACCAGGAGATAAGCCGGTCTCTTTTCTTGTCCGTACAACACATCTTTCGGTTGTGGCTGACGTTCTTTTCAAAAAACATGTACTTTGTAAGATGTATTGTGCTGTCCTTGTATTCGATTGGGACATTGTAGGCTTTCAATTCTATCGTTAAGTAAATAAATTCAGCATTTACAATGAAGAATGAAATCATATTGATCAAAATCCGACAAAATCCTTTTTAAATCGTGACATGCAGAGTAAATGAAATTTGAGAGATTGTAAGAACGTTTGTTTCATGCTCCGTCAGAAGCTAAAATAAATAGTGTTGCCTCGTTAAATACTAAGCAATAATAAATGACACTGAATTTGCTTTAAAGAAAGATTGCAAAAACATCACGTGCTTAGACAATGTGACTATGTAGGTTTGACACCATCATCCCATGAGCGCGATGTAACTCAGAAGCATTTAATGTATTTCATGTCTAATGCACTTATTCCAATAGTGGACAAGCTTGCAGACCGCAGACTCGAGTGTACTCGGGTACTTCAAAATAAGGTTACATCATGCCAGGAGTTTCAAGAGAGGCTACATTTGTTTTGCCTTCACATTTCTGTTTGTTTTTACCTTTCGCACATATATTTCTTCCAAGTTTAATATAAAATGAGCATGCTTCTCGAAGCAAGCCACAATACGTGCTCTCTGAATCCCCGCTACTTGCCTTAATGTCGTTGTGACGAGTTATTTATTCATTGATTATAATTGCTATGACAACTGATGTTTGGTGGTGAGGGCTTGATCCTGCCAATTGACACAGTCGCATCAGTGGCTCGTAGCTCAGTTGGTTAGAGCACAGGTCTAGTTAACCTTGGTCGTAGGTTCGAATCCTACCAGCCACGCATCTTTTGCATGGCAATTTGATCTATCGTTTATTTAATTTCATTGCTGTTAACTGAATTAAGGTCAACTTGTTGTTTGCAGCTGCTGATAATTTGAAGTCCTAGACATGATGTGTGATGATTAATCAGACGATAAATATAATGAAATTAGCTATGTACAGGAAGAATACTTTATCTAAGCTTCTTATATCTAAACCCATTTATAAAATTGTTAGTATTCTAAATCTTAACGTTCCTAATTTCTATGCTATGATTGCAAATGGAAAACAATGTTGCATGGAAATTCTTATATCTATTGCTTGCAGAAGAAAGTTTTATCGTGCATTTTTGTCGAAAAAATGCACGGTTACAAACCGGAAAGTCTATGAGACATAGATGGTTCTATCTATGGCGCATAGACATCCCTGAATTAGTCCATGCATTTCTATGGTCCATGATTTACATTCAGAGATCATACAATACTAACAATAAGAATCATAGAAAAAGATTGCCTATCTGAAGTTGACTGGAATGGAAATTGACTCAAGGTCGCGGCACATCCGGGTAAACTAAGTTGGGGCATGAATAACCAATGAAAGTTCTAGAATTGTGCATGTGACTGATTCTGGCCCAATCATAAAGTGGTTGGCAAGCGTGTCTAACTGAAAATGCGTGCGATTTGTGTGCCACTATTGTGTATTGCACGAAGCTACATTTCCGTTCAAGGAGATCTATTTCTATGACTGCAATGGATAATGGGATACTTTGACATTTATGTCCCATAAGCATAAGTGGTCCTAGATCACACAATATGGCATTTTTGACAAACTGACACTGTTGCATGCTAAATTGTCTAATAACAGAGACACAATCGAAAAAGATTTGTAGAAAATACTGGATTTTGAAAAAACTTGACTCATTGAATGTATTTCAAGCGATGCATATTGATGAACTTCGTGAGTGTCTTGATATATCTTATAAACAGTACCAAGATCAAGTCAAAGAACAAAATGCAAAAATCTTTCTAACTTCAGTTAATAATGAAAAGCTATAATGATATTTTCGTAATGGCTTGAGGCTACATGTTAGCGAATTTAGTCTTCAACCTTCATCAATATTCTCTTTAGCAGAAACTGATAGGCTATATTGACCGCCGAAGCTGAGATCCCAGTCGCATTAAGCAAATCCTCTTTTTCAAAATTAATATTTCATGCGTCTTAAATTAATTGCATTTAATGGACAAGAGAAAACACAGCAGTCGCCGAAGGGGAGTTTGCTAAATTTCAAAAATCATCTTCATCCTGAAGATGCTCATAGACATGAAATATATTGTCATTAGATAGCACTATGAGATAACCATGCTCTGATACATCATGAAGAGAATATAAAACTCTGAATATACTCGCATGCATTAAAACGATAAATTTTGCACAATACAGATATAACGATGTCCAGATCATGAATCATTTACAAACATGTAACATCTGTGCCCGTATTAACAATCATTTACCTGCAGGTAATTACCAGCAGCTGTTGGTAATTACCTGTAGCTGTTGGTAATTGGTATTAATAAATATTATCTGTAGGTAATTACCAGCAGCTGTTGGTAATTACTTGTAGGTGTTGGTAATTGGTATTAACAAATTTTAACTGTAGGTAATTACAAACACCAACAGGTCAAAATTGTTACCGACAGCTACCTGTAGGTAAAATGTCGATAAATGTTTTCATTAGTCATAATAATTAGAAATCTGTCCTCTACATGACTCAGTATGGTATACTATGCTAAGCTAACATGTCAAATGAACAGTATTATTTTGTTTTACACCCTCATATAGCAAATATACGAGCGTATATATGCCTAATCTTCGCCGAACTTTGTCTATAAAAATACCTTTGTGAAATTTTGATCAAAAAGTCTAAAGTAAGCATTTTTGCTCATGGTATATATATATATACTGAAAAATTTTCTATATAAAAAACGTTATAGCGCTGTACCGGTTTCAATATTGATTTTTATGGAGGTTATGAATAACAATACAATAATTAAAATTATGAAATATTTTTTCAAATTATGCTTGAGGTAGACTTATATTACAAACAAAATTCCTCATGAAAGAATCAGATTCACATGATTTTTAAAGATAATCGTTTTTGTTGGACTGATTACCATAAAGAGGAGACATTTCTTTTATGCATAGCTACGAGAAAGCTGTACATGTAATTGACAAGATAATTGAGACGTAACAGAATTCTCAAATTAACCTCAAAATGATTAATATGTAGGCTAGAGTATTTTGTTACATTGATAGCGTACATTAATGTAACCACATTTATGTTCCACATACGTAAATATGATACATCCTAATTTACTTTACACAATCGATGTCAACGAGGACTTCAATCGTTATTATTTTGAATTTTTGACTGCAGTATAATAAGAAAACTAGTGGGCTGAGAATTTTGTATTTCAAAAATATTGCACGAGTATAAACAATTAGCCAAAAACATCGTTTGTAAAGACATCTCGATACGCTGATGAGTTCAATGGGAAAGACCCAACAGGAGGAAGATCGGTTTCTTGGTCATCAATTTCAACATCACTCAAATCTTGCAATCTTATATCGATTGCTATGTTGTGCAAAATAATACAAGCTGCTACAACTTTAGCAACCTTTTCGCTATTAAGACGCGCTTCACTGTGTAATATTGCAAAGCGTCGTTTCAAACGTCCAAAAGCGTTTTCGATTAGAACACGTGTTCGCTTATGTTTACTTATGTAACTTATGTGTACTTATGTATGCTTATGTAAACTGTCTGGGCATCAGTCTGGGGATTTCTGTAAGGTGTGAAGAGCCATTTTCTGTTCGGATATCCAGAATCTCCTAAAATTATTCCATCCAATCTCCCCGCTTCACAATAATCCCAAAGAGAGCTGTTACGTAATATGAATGAATCGTGAGTGGATCCGGGCCATTTCGCAGAGAAATTGATGAATTTCCCATTGGCATCGCAAACTGCCTGTACATTGATACTATGATATCCTTTGCGATTAACATAATCATTTTCATCTTCACCTGGAGCAAGAATGCGTACATGGGTACAATCCAAGCATCCAACAACTCGAGGAAACCCCGCAATTTGGTAAAACTCTGATTGAGCATGCCGACTTGCATCTCGTGAAGAAGGGAACTTAACGAAGTCATCAACATGTCTAACAATTGCATCTATAAATCTGGTTACTATGAGAGAAACTTCGGGTTGAGATATATGAAAGTCGTCTGCAACCCCTATCTGGAAATCGTTAGAGGATAAATATCTCAGTGCTATACATACTTGTATTTCGACTGGAATTGCTCGACTTTTTGCCGTTACCGACTGCAGATCATTTCTCAACATATCAGATAAATAAATAATTCCGTTCTTGTCAAATCGAAATCTAGAATATAATTCTTTGTCGTTCAATTCAGCCAAGGGATCAAATATCTTCCTATACGATTTCGTTTTTCGGCTTGCAGCGATCATAAACCTTGCCATGATACTGTAAAGGAAAAATATATATTGCGTGAATGAGACTTTTAAAATGAATGCTAAGACTGAAATCGTATACGAGTATACACATAGAAATGTATTGTACCAGCCGCGCGGACGACTGGCACAATCCATTTCTATATGATTCACAAATTTGGCGAAAAAACTACAAAGTTATATAAAATGTAATTCAAATGTCAAGTTCTTAAAATATAGCCCAACGTAAGCTATTCATTACACGGATATGATTGAGAGACTATATAGGCTACAATAAAAGGCCTATAGACTATACTTTTCTACTAAACTTCTGAAGCAAGATACCAAGTTATACTAATAATTAATTAACAGTTTCTAAAATTCTATTATAAAGGAAAGGCAAATTTCATTGATAGCAATCAATTATTGTTGCAAAACAAATGAAAATTATCTTTTCGGAGTAGTTTGGGGATCTTTCAAATTAAAAATTCAATTAATAATCCCGAATTAAATATATTTAATAGAATTCTTTTTCATAAATGTATTCTAAATACGTGTACTCAATGGATAGCTTTCATGTACATGAACAAACAAAAACAAAGGATTGTTGTGATAACTCTATTATATAACCAAAACCAATACCAAAGAACACTTAACACCAATACCATATGAACACACATCTACATGGAGGGCCTACTGATACTAATGAAAATATCAGAAAATATTTTCTGTAGTAAAACTCGAGTCGTTCAATATCTCTCAATACTCGTCTTATAAAACATCACGATCAAATTCAGCTAATTTTATATCAAAAAACTTTTCAGCTTTACTAAACAGTCTGAATTTTATTTCTTGAAGTTCAAGATCTCGTTTTAGGACTTTCTCCTGAAGGAGCAGAATGTCCTCTTGACTTAGTTTCTTTTTAGGTGATTTCTTCCGGCTCACCTGTCGGTTTGTTGGTAGATTTATTGGATCGTTATTTTCATCAGTACCCAATGCAACAATACCAGTTTCATTCGCATTGTCGGGTATACTCGTATTCTGATGCTCTCTGTTTGTAGGTCCTGGATCACTTGAAGTTCCGACATCATTGGTGTTGTTGCTTGTTATGAGGTCAGCTACCGTTGATTCCATTCCTCCTGCGATACCCCGGAAACCAACAGTTTTCCCCAACACATTCACCACTTTCTCATTAGTCTCTGTCAGGGGTTTCGGAGGTGGGCCACCACCAGTTCTTTGTTTGGCTCTGACATGGGTAGCATTGGCCTTCTTTGATGTTCGTTTCAAGTAGCGCCACTTATCTTCAACCTTTTTTGTGGTGAGCTGAACACCAAATTCAGCATTGATCTTCAGCGTTATGGACTCCCAGGTTTCTTTCTTTCTTAAATCGATTTGAGCCTTTCGTCCCTTGTTTTCCAAAATACTGCGATTCTCTTCATACAGCTCGATTATTCGAATATCGAGTTCTTTGCCTTTAGACATATTGGTCATTGTACATCAGTCATAGTTAACATGTGTCTCATAAAGATGTGATCGACCAAGGAGTCAATGCTGAATTCTGATTGGCCGATGGCAGTAACCAGTGAAGAGCTACTGTGAATGTTACTGTCAGTTTGTTAATACCATGAACTGAGCTGTTGTGAAAGTTACCAACTGCTGTTGGTAATTCACAGTAGGATTACCGACAGATTGTTAATACGGGCACTGATAGCAAACATCTCAGTTTCATAATAATAATTGCCATTTTGTGTTTCGATCGTTGCTTGAATTGTGATTACCGGAATCCTTATTTGGCTGGGATTGTGTTGGAATTTTATCCCCAATAATTAGCTCAATCCCAAAAGTGCTTCATCTTCTATATTTTACCACTCAGTCTTTTAAACTATTATACATGAAATTACTTGTTGACAAAGAGATGAATCAATTGGTATCATGACAAACTCCTGCATCTGTTATTATTGTGTATTGTGATCGTTGTGTGATTTGTTTCTTGCCCATGAATCGCACTCGGGTTTCTCCTGTCTTGTGTTTGTGTAGCCGTGTAAAAAGGTAAATGTGCTATAAAAGGTAATCTGTGGTTAAGCAAAACTATTCCTCATGGCAACAGCCGCTTTCTGGTTCTTGATTGCGAGGACGAGAACGAATAGGCCTATTTATACATGTGCACAAGCACTCTAAGTACGCAAGTGCTTCTAACTAGTATTGTGGAAATTTTTGCCATTATTGGTTTGTTTTAGATTGATTTTGTATAGTATTTATTTGCTTATAGACTTTAAAGGAAGATGATTTTGTTATGATATTGTCACCATTTTCAAAGCATGATAATTTTGCTTTGATAAATCAAGATGCGTTCACACGATGTGTTCATACGAAGATTAAGGAAATAACACTTCCACAATCAGAAGTAAACTTGTAAAATAACAGTAAAATCTTTCAAACAGTAACTGAATTAGAATATTTCGTCAAATATGAACACGTGAATATTCTGATGGGGACGTTATTACATACTATTGCAGCGTGAAGAAGACTAACAGGCCATATAAGCCAATTGTTCAACACAAAATAATGGCAGTTGCAGGTATACATGTGTCACATGTCTTCCTGGCCTCATAGTCTCCCATTGGTTCACGGAACATGAACTCGTATATAGCGGACAAATAAATAAGTAAACGACAAAAAAATGTGCCCATGTGCTTCAACAGTTGTCGTTTTAAATTTATGTAAGGACATATGTCAGTGTCATAGCCTATCTGTCATAGGGAACAGATAAATTTAAAGAAGAATTTTTAAAGCACATATATGGGCATGAGAAATATGAATATCTCTTATCATGTGTCAAAATTCAAAAGACATATTTCAACTATAGGCTGAGAATAACCACCTACATGTGCATGCTGTATAATGTTCTTAGGCAACCAAAATAATCATGCGGAAGTATCATTGATGACGGCATTTTTGATATTGAGATTCTATAATGGGATTGCTGGTTCATTTGTGCACACTGCAAATCTGTCAACAGATATGGACAGAGTTGGAAGTGGGTCTCGCGTCTGGTTTCCGTGAAAGTTTGGCGGGTCACAAAGGCCGTGGGTCAACTTCCGTTCCAACTAGCTTGGTTCGTCAACAATTCGACATTTCAATAAATGTACATAAATTTAGCTATTTCCGTGTGCCATTCTCACAATTCATGAAACATGGATGATATTCAGAAATACCCAGCCAGTGTGTGGAGTAGGACGAGTTTTCTTTTTGCTTTGGTAGAAGTGCTAGAAATTGATGACCCTCACACTAAAGTCCATATCTAAATTTTAGCTCTTCATTTTTCAATGACAATGTGGCAGAATAGCAAAAATATAGTGCTGTATAAATCTTGATTGTTTTTAGTGATTTCAACTGAATAGGTAAAGAGCGACTTTGACATGATTATTATGCTCCTTCAACTTTCTCTAAAGATTCAATGATACCAGTACATATGACTTCAACATCACATAAACCTGGAACATTAGTAAACAATTGTAATCGTCGGCGTGAACGATGCAAATCCATGCGACTATTAAACTGGCTGCAATCATGATCTGAAGACCCAAAGAAGACCAGAAGTACCAAACATATATGTGTTAAAAGCGGCAGCATTAGCGAAACTGCATGGATTGGAACATCTGCACGCAGATTTAACAGAAGCAGAATTGACATAGCATTCATTACAAAGACACATCTTAAACAACATCACGACGAATCAACGATAAGAATATAAGGGTTTGACATTATACGAAAAGACAGAAGGAGGAGGAGTTGCAGTGATCATTCAATACGATTTGATGCACGAAATACTAGAAATACCGTCTGAGCATGAAGCAATATGGATAGTGACTAACATCAGCCAACGACAATATGCAGCTGAAGTGACCTATCACCCACCAAAGGCGCATTATCAAACGCCAATAATCCATTATCCCAGAAGTCCTAGGATAAGAAGTCCTTCAACAGTGGATCGTATAAACGACACATGCCCTAATCATGCGATAATTATAGCTGGGACTTCAACGAACTAGATAACAGACAAATTACGGAATCAACTGGCTTATTAGAACTCATCGCTATGGCTTACGTAAAACTTTATAAAATAATATCCATTAGTCCATCGACACGCAAGAAATATTTTCAATATTTACCTTGAAATACAATACAGAGATAAAAATACAAGAATGTTTCGCCGGTCCATATTATTTCACAAAATTTTGGGTTAAAAGATCACAATAATAGTCTTGCTTGATCTAGGCGACTATGGGAGCACTCTTGCCATGTTCAGATTAAATACTACAATTGAATTGAGGATAATGAAGAGGTACAGATCATGATACAGTGCTAGAAAGTTGAGAAAAATTTTCTGCAGGTAAACTTCGAGACAACTACAACAGAATCATGAGTAGAGTTCCCCAAAACATGGGGAGTTTTAAAACAGGTTTTTGGCTCAAAAAATACTTTTCTTGTTTCTTCGAAATATTTAAAAATAACATTCGGCACAAGATTTGATTGAGCAAAATAAAGTATTGTCTTAAACAAGATATTTTCAGCCTCTATAAGTGTCCTTTTGATATAAATTGATTTGATAGTCACTAATTGTACTTTTCTGCAGTAATGCTTTGTACTAAATATAGGCTACACATTAGTGGAAAGCAGGACTACAGCATGCTGTACATGAATTTTAGCATTTATGAACCGATTTCTAGCATCAATTGAATAGCTGCTGCGTCACCGAAACATAAATAGCAGGTTTGAATGCAATGTCTGAAGTAAAACTTTACCATAAAACTTTTCTTAAGATAAGATACTTAATAATGATTTAAGCGTGTTTTGTACATTGTTTCAAAGATTGTTTTCCACAGCTGCGTCTTCAAGCGTGTTTTTAAACGGTGTTTTAGAACATGTTTTTAAATGCGTTGTGACTTTAGACCATAGGGTAAGTGTATTATTACTATATACTTACTTTATGCTTTGAACTGTAATTGAGATTCCAACAACTGATGAGAATGATATAAACTGTAGTTGATAGGCGCCCTGATGATGCTCTATTTATAGCAAAGAGCCGATAAAGACAAGCGGATTAGTAATCCTATTGTTTATTCATGGTTTGCTAGAGAAATGAATGCGAATGTCTAGAATACATTCAAGAAATTGCATGGTAGTCAGCAAATTAATGATGTAAACATGCAATTCTCTCTCTCACTTAGCAAGCTTACTTTAAAAAAGACAAGTTGTCGATATTACAAATTCTTCATTTCACACAGCAGAACAGCTTTTGAGGTTTCTGGAATGCTGGAATAAAATGCAATTAACACAGAAAGCATAAAAGAGTGGCATGACACTTCTTGATTTGAAACATTTCAAAAATATTTCAACCCCAGACATGAGTAAAATCATGTGAGTCCTTCAGCAAAATTCGCAGGGCATTTTCTTTTATATCTAAATTAGTTCATGTTTGTATGTTGAATTCTATGACTACGTTTGTATTATAGTCTCAAAATGTGTTTTAGCGGGGTTTAATTAAAATTTCATTTTTTCGGTTATTTTAGTTTCTCTCTCTCTCTCATTCACGCACACACACATGCGATTTCACCGCAAATCATGAAATGAATTGCAATATTAATGATGCAGTAGCGGATCCAAGGGGGGGGGGTTCATGGGGTTCAAACCCCCCCCTCGGAGTTGAAGGACTTTTAATATAATTGCTACTTTTCCTGCATTCATACAAATTTATATCAGATGATCTACAGTGAACTGGAAGTTTAAGTGTAAAACAAAACTCAAATCCATTGGACTTGGCATTCTTCTATTCTGACCAAGCACATTTCTTAACACATGGGAAAACGATTCCGCAAGGCATAGGGCGAAGCTGATTATGTCATTCCACTAACAAGCAAAGTAATTGAAACTCGCCATCAACACAATTTTCTTTGGTCTGAATTTTAACGATTCTTTGCTGATGGTATTAATTTAATGGGTTATCAGCGTCGTATGCATCTTCAGTTCTGCTTTTATTGCCTGTGCATAAAATGTTTAACGCATTTGCTGATAATATTTCGCACATAGCCTGAAGCAATTCAAGTGTTGCGGCGGTCATCGTTGTGGACTTCCTGCTGAGGGATAACGCGCTGGGAGATTTTATGAAACAAAGCCCGTGGGCTGTTTCCATTAACCGAAGCAGTGTCGCCCCCCAGGTGAGTTTGATCCGTGCGTACATGTTTATAACTGCACTTTTTCCAATCAACACATTTTAAATGTGGTTTCTTGCATTTCATTTGTTCGCCAATGTAATATAAAAGTAACCGAGTTTATCAATTTATCAGCCTCAGTAATTTGTGACTCGTTACATTACACGAAACTTTCTGACCTATTTTGAAAACGTGCAATTTAATTGATCAGTAAGTACAGGCCTCAACATGAATGACTTGAATGTTCAATTCAATGAAATGATGAAATCTCATTCAAGGTCGGTGATACAATATACGGTATGGAGTAACCTCCACAGCGGCACCAGAGCCCTGTCGCTGCGTCGTTTCTGACAGCAGATTCGACTTACTTCGACGTGACAACCCTCGGCCCCGGGAATAATTCCTGGGTGGTTGTCTTTGGTGGGAATGCGTTAGAGCATGGATTCCTTAATTGTAGTGGCCGGGATGGGAAACTTGAAATTAGGGAAATACGGAAGAAGGGTCACTACCGCTCGCTCGCTCGCTAAAGGTGTGGATGGTAGCACGCAGTTAATATTTGACATGCATAAGTACCTAATCGCCTTTGTTTTTAGTAATCATGTGCACTGTCTGCCTTGAGAGAGCAAGTACATTGTCCGCATCACTGCCTTTATATTATCAATACCACGAATATAATAACTAAAAATTCATAGCTAATAGTTTATTAGCATTAAATGGACCTTCATCTCAAGAGGATAAACGTGTCTAAATTTTGCAGGATCAATTTCAAATTAAAATAGTAATACTCGTACATTCTTTTATCCTTGGCTATCGATATGATATGTTATACACGTACAACGCTAACTGTTATCAGTGGTGTCAACTGACTTTTTCAAGAAACTCAGTTAAAGCTAAGTTGACCGAGTTTACCGGAAATTAACCAAGTTAAGTTAAACTCGGTATACTGAGTTTAACTCAGTAAAATAATTCGCTAAAACTCAGTTAAAAAATGCATGTAAAACTGTCAGCATAGGCATAGGCCATCTGAATTTGATTCTAAAAAATTGCATGTTATAAGCGCTCCAGTCAATAACTTTTTCATGAAAGTTTAGGCGTATTCACAGGCAGTTGTAGTCTAAGCATAAAAGCAAAATGATAAGATAAGCAATAGGTAGATGAAGAGAGAAAAGTAAAGATGGAAACTTAGTAAATGAAAGCATTATCTTGCAAGGTTTAAGAACGTAACAAAAGAGCTGATCCAAATTCGCGCAAAAATATAAGCCTAGAATGACTGGTACTTATAAAAGTAACCAATGTGTAGACTTTCTATGGAAGGATAAGTCTGTATGTTTATACAAAAAAGATCTGTTTAAGCAGGCACAAGCCTGCTACAGCCTATAGACCTAAACTAAACTGTATAACTTCAAAGTTGCGGTACATGATTTTGTCTATAATTGAGATCTAACCTTCATTACTTGCTGTAGCTAAGTTGCAGCATCTTCCAGTATAAGCAAAATTATCTTGATAATATTTAAAAGGGACATTCTGTAATTAATTGCTCATCTTATCTCAACTTTGGTCTCGCGCATTTTTTACTCATCCCTGCCCAACCCAAGGCACGAAGCCATGCTAGAAGCTAGGGATAGGACAGCGCGGCCCTTAGCCAACTGAGCTATCCCACCACCTAGCATGGACAATGCACAAGTTAAAATAATCCTACGAAATGCATCAATATAAATGAAGATGCTTTACAAATAAATTAGACTTAAAATAATTCAACAAAACCATTTTCTATTCTTTTTCTGTTTCCTACCATAGTGGTTCCTAAAATCCGTATTCATACATTCAAGTGATTACATTTGCATCACTGCTATAACAGTTTTTCAGAGAAGCGGTTTTTCTTTATATTTAGACTACGAAGCAAGCATAATATCATATAGAAAAACAATACAAAATGTCACGCATTAGTGTTACTTCGAACTGTGACATAAATCATCAATTACGTTTCCATGATAATGCGATCGAAGCAAGAGCATATTTATCACAACAAATACCTTCAAAAACAAAAGCCGGATAGAACAAATAAGGGAAGTTCAGAAGAACGTTTTATTGTGTCGCAACATGACAGATGCCTCCAATAATTCTGGCTTTAATGCACCTCTTCGAGCTTCGGAAGATGCCACAGACACAGACACATCCTCGTATTCATTGCATTACTTTTGTTGTGCAAAAATATATTTAATTCATGCCTAGAAATTTTTTAAAAAAACATTTTATGCGGTAGGTAAACTGTGACAAGCTTCACAAAATCAAATTTATGTAGCCTAAATATTTATAACCAGCGAACTCATCTCGCCTTCCTCGAATATTACCTTCTTGCTGTTTTTTTGAATTGTTAGAATACTCGCGTTCAATAATGAAGTCGTCGTTTCTAAAACGTTTGGAGCACAAAAAAGCATTCTTTGCTTTATCCCGCGTGAATCCGTCATCTTGATGACGTACTCTTCGGTACAATTCATCAAAAACCTCGCTCTTTCGAAGTTCATGAAGTTGAAGAGATACTCCAGGAGTCTGATGTCGCAGAACACTTTTATAAAAAATTGCAATTCGGAGCTGAGCACACGTTAGGCGTCGTCAAACCTTCACATACGCGAAGTATAAAATGTGACTAAGGAAAGGAAGGCATGTAAACGTATATCTTATCGACTTCTCGTCTCATAATTTCTAATTTTCAATCGTAATGTGTTGTAGAACGGGAACATTGTTTATTTATTTTGCTTGTTCCTCTCTTTGATTTGGCCACTGACCAACAGGCTGTAGGTTTCAATGTTTATCACTTGGTCAGAGGTTCTCTCTGTTTCGCGATAACGCACAGGTTTGAGGGAAAATCTGCTTCTCCAAAAGTGACCCTTCTTGCGTATAGCCGCGATGAGAGAAATTTCACAGTTTCCCATCCCGGCCACTACTATAAAGGAATCCATGGTTAGAGTAACGCTAATGAAGCAGTCGAAGGAAGAAAAACTCATGGGCTTAGATGTATCACCGACTCGGCCACTAGACATAGGATGCCCCTTAGTTAAGTTGGCCACCTTAATAACTTAGTATGACTTCTCCACCCCTACCTTGTTCGGATGACCTGTCTGGGGGTAGTGTTGAATGCAGCGACTTCGACAGTCAGTGAATCTAACAGGCACCCTGATCAGATTGACCATCTGATAGGACCGGCCTGATAGAGGAGACGGAAGTTTAATGCTGCAATCAATTCGCCAGCAGCTCCGATCGTGGGATGATGGTCTCGTCTCATCTTGGAGGTAGTTAGGTTAAGAATTAGGACCCAATAAATCTCCATGACACACACACACGAAAACTCAAGATAAGAACCTTGTTTTGATATGTCTTCGCTTATTACTTGTATTCCAACTGAATATTAATTTAATTTGCATTTTATAGTTATGCAGTCTACACTGCATCAAGTAGATATGAATTTAGTAAGATGGCTGAAAGTGCAGATGTATGCATGTATTGGAAGCCGAGAGAAACAGATATATAAATGATTTTAACAATTGACAGGATCTCCATTCAGGACAAATGTAAGACAGCAATTTTTAACACTCTGACCTTCAAAAGGATCTTATACAATTATTTATGCTGATAAACGTAATTAATGTGTTCACGCTACTTTGTACACCTATTTCTGTATCTTACTTTGCCGTGGTGCTTTAAGCACTTATGGGTGTATTAAAAGAAATAAATTGATAGTAGGCCTAATATTGACTTGTACGTCTATCAATCATACCTAATTTCAGAACCTGCTGGTGATAATTATTCGTATCCATGGAACCACCTAGAAAGAAATTGAAATCTGCGAATCAAGTACAAATAACGTCTTTCTTCAGGTAATTGAATGATCCCATAAATGAGGTTTATTAAAAAGAATAATTCTCCTTTCAGAGATCAGAGGAAAACTAATAATAACAAACAGACGGCTGAGGTGTGATCGAGTCTCTAGTCAAATCTTATTAGTTGTTAGACGAAACTTATTAGTTGTTATTTATCATGTACATAGATTTAGGTAACTATGTCAAATGTTGCACTGGAATGACCTGCGTTGACAATCTAAAGAAGATACAGCTGAAATAATTTGAGAAAAACACATTTTGTGTACGTCCGACAGATTTTGGTGGAAAACTTTAGCACAGGATTTCTTGAAGAATATCTTCCAAACAAGAGTCAAATTGAAATAATATTATTGCAAATATAAATGATTGATACTTTGGAAGCTTTCACGATTGCAGACTTAATTTTCACATAGTGGCATTAATAAATAGAGCCGAAAATCTGTCGGACGTACAGCGACGCGTTCGAAAGGCTGGTATATTATCTGAGGTGATCACTTCATCAAACTTTTTGCATAGAAAGATTGCGTGGGTACCACATTCTCATATTAAGATGGCTTTTCCATAATCATTCTAATTTTCAGTGAACTAGGAACGAAAATGTGTTGTACGTCCGACAGATGACTTTTTGAAAAAATTGAACTTCAAAGCAAATTTCCAAAGCCAATGAGAATCAAGAGGTCGAATAAATAACTGCTCCCGATGATTTTGGGTATTACCTTGTAATTTCTGACAATAAAATTTTTAGAAAACTAAAATATTTTTTGATATGGATGATGACCAATTTCGTAACAGACCCACATTTAGACCTTAGATTTTTAGCCGTTAGCATTTTGCACATTAGATGTATTTCCCGTTCTGCTAATCTTAATTATTCAAATATTGCTTATTTTTTCAGACCTAAGACAACCGCTGACGAAACGTACAATGATGGAACATCTGAAAAAGTGACAAGTCAAGAGTTGAGCATGAGTGATTCCGCATCTGTCAGTGGATGTGCTGAGAATTCGCGTTCCCCTCAAGCCTCGACCAGCATGAACATACTTAGTCCATCTGCTGAAGTTCATATTCCACTATGGGACATCGGAATTGTTGCCTCAAGACAGACCTCAGTCAGTGCCGTTACAGATACCGAAAAATATCACTATTTGATGTATGCCTACGAGGGAAGTAATTATGCGACATACTATGTTAGCAAAAAAGGAAAGCAGGTGCCCCTCACGTTTCAATCATCATGGCTCAAGGAATACAGTTGGTTGACATACTCGCCGTCTCAAGGTGGCGGATATTGCAAGTATTGCGTTTTCTTTGCGAAACCATCGGCCAGGGTCACTCTGGGTGTTCTAGTAAAAACCCCCTTCAAAACATTTAGCAAGGCTAAAGGAAAAGATGGCTACCTGACAAATCATGACAGCGCTCATTTTCATCATGATGCAATTGTCTTAGGCAAGGCGTTTTTGGAAGCCTACAATAAACCAGAGTCCAGGATAGACAACCGCATCGACCAACAACGTAAGGAGCTGTCAGACAAAAACAAGCACATACTGTCTTGTATAGTAGATGACATCAGACTTTGTGGCATGCAGGGCCTGCCTTTGAGAGGACACAGAGACGATTCCACGGCGGATCCCAACACCAATAGAGGTACAATGATGGCAGTGCACTATCCTGAAGCGTCCGGTCTCTCGTCTGAACAATTAATTGAACGCTTTATTAAACAGCACCCACGAAAACTTTTTTGCCAATCGATCTTGTTTGATTGAAAAAAATCATTGATTAAAAACCAACAGATTATGTTCTCATTTAATACTTCCGTATCAAGGGAAATTCATATTATTGATTTTTGGTATACATGTATTAAGTACATGAAGTAATACAGGTCAATATTATTGCATACTTCACATCATTTTTGCATTGTATCAAGAATTTAATAAAGACCGATTTGTAAGTACATTATATTTATTACAGGAAAATAAGCTGTTCCAAAAAATTTTCAGTATACGACGTTTTATAGTGCCAAACCCCCCCCTCAACAAAAAGCTGGATCCGCGCCTGTGATGACGATTATGACTAAAGATTTGATGATGCTTGCAGCAATGTGGTGTTGCTATTATCTGATCATTTTCTTCTGAGACATAGAGCGGAAATTAATCTGACTTCAGGCCTTGTTATTACGCTTAATGGCTAAATGTAATAACTTTCTTTCCTGTTCATCTTTTTCTACTTTATCCGTCAATCTTGCACTGCTGTTAGCTGACTCTTTATCACGCTTATCTAGATGATAAAAAGAAGACTTTCTGCGATATTCTGTGCAGCTCAGTTGGCTTACAAGCGGCATTTACATTTATCATGAAATAAATAAATGTATCATGAAATAATTTTCAGCATCAACATATGTTGTACTGTTCAAAGAATAGCCTTCATCAGAATTGACGGTGTCAGAATTACTCTTGAAAATTTCAAAAACTATTTCTTGAAATTTCAGTGAAAAATAAATGTACTGTGCTTACAATGTATGAATAAGAAGCGTAACGAATAAATAAATGCCAGCATCATTTTGTTTACATGCACACATTTGAAAGTGTGCGATATCACAAAGGGCTTCGTGACTTTAGAAATTGACAAATCAAATTTCATAAATCTGTGGATCTTAAGCGCCTGATTGACATGTAGTCCTGTGAACAGAATCAATAAGATCAAAATACTGCACAAAATATTCTAAGAGAAGTTGGCCTCAAGTTTAATGTAGTTTTCCATAGTTTCTGCATGTGTGCAATAAAATTAAGCTTTCTTCGGAGAATTCAAATTCATAATGTAGACAGTAATTGGATTTATGAAGAGTAGAGTTGATCAGAATTATACAGTATCAAACATTTGCCAAAATAAAAGATTATCACAAACATAGCTGAAAATGCTTGATTCCACATTATTCATGTAATTGAAGACCACAAGCGGCTATAAAAAAATTTCCATGCTTAAATCTGACTTCTATCGGTAGAACTTGTCATCAATCACAATGACATCAGACGGAAAAACTCTGTAAGGTTTGCATGCATCAACAGGTCATCCGTGACAACACTATTATCCATTTTTTCCATGCTGGAATACGAATTAAAATTGGTTGACAGAGTCATAATTGTAAGTGGTTAGTATACTGGTTGCAAGAACAATTCATGAGTTCACAGATAGAAATTCTAATAATTGTATAACTTCTCATTCAAACGAGAAAGACAGCGATTGCTTTTCTGAAATAATCACATTGAAAGCATTTTGCAACCTATCCTAGTCTACAATCATCACTTAGATAGATAAAAGTTCGCTGGATTTTTTCGATAAATCATTCAATGACACATGCGATAAAGTGTGATGAAATTTCTGAAGTTGATATTCGAAAACATGCAAAGATTTTGAAATTTGTTCAAATATATTGAACAAGGGGTCACTTTAAATTAAAATGAATAATTGAAGATTTCTTGGCCTTTGATTTCAAGATGGAGCAATGCATGTTCTGTAGATTGACATTACAATTTGTATAAGTGCGTTAACTCTTTATACTTTATATCCTCTATAGATTATAGGAAAGAAATTTCAAAATGTACAGAACATCATAAAGATTTCTTTCTTCGTCATCCTGTCGCTGCTGCATTTTATCAATTCAATTTTCCTTTGATGCACATAATCCTTATACAAGGGGCAATAATACAGATAACAAATTCGTGTGATAAATATAAATGCCAACAAGAAAACCAGTTCGTAAAATTTACTTTTCGCCCTTTAAGTTCCTCCAGCGTGTTCCATGATTTTCATGCAATTGTATTCATCCATTGTAGGGATTTCTACTGTATTGTTAATTTCTATGTTTTACACCTGCAATAGATTTTGCACTTGAATCTTGTACTTTAGCTTTCCGTATTTTATGGTCTTTCTTTTCATAGTCAATGAGTAATGCGTATGCCGAAATATTGAGCTTTCTGAACTTTTATAATGACTTACGTTATTTTCGTGAATAAACTGTTGCTGGTATTCGTCAATTTCCTTTATTTACTTAAAACAAAGGTTCTAAGAAAAAGCATTTTTGAAAGAACGGTTTTCAGCCATGAAAGATTTTAGAATCACGATAAGATATCTTTTACACTTTTCATGCGGACTGAACGATTTGATGACGATTTGATGATGATGAGCATAGAATGAAACTTTTTGCATCGAAAGATTCAAATTTTTACGAAAATTATTCTTCTATGTCCAAAATATAATTTGATTAATTTTTAAAAATTATAAATTTTGCAAATTGTTCCTCTGCTTACATACTGGCAATGTGGTATTTGAGATTTGAATATTTAAGCAATATGAAGCTTACACGATATTAAATAGAATGAAAGCTTAGTGATAGGAAGCTCGATTAAATGGAAATTAAGTTAATTATCAAGAAAATTTGAATATAACGATGTAATTTAAGTCCTCATACAAAAAATGGAAGACTTGATCTATTTCATGACTCATTTTTTGAGTTAGTTAACTTAGCAAATTTAGTATCATTTTTTTAAACAGGCTAAGTGGATTTATTAAGGTAAGACACTTGTCGAATTTATTTATTAACTGAATGTATTCTGCTGGCAAAATAACTGTGCAGAGTTGATTTATGAATTGCTAAAATCATACTCTGAAAGAATTAAATTTCATACATGTGTAAATTCAATTTTCTTCGGGATGACTTCATGATTCACTTTTTTAACTCTTCATCTGAATATTATGGTGGACCTTTTGACTTACTTGAGTTGACTACTGCTTCACATTGTCTATCCATTTCCGTCTTGGTCGTCCTTGCTTGTTTATCCGTCTTCCATACAAAACATGATGAGACGCACCAGTCTCCGGTCTTTCATTTTGCATCCAAACATGCCAACACGTATCCCATGTACCACCACCTGTATTAGGCTTTGTTCGTCACACTCGCTGCAGTACTTCGGCGCTTGATATGTGTTGGAACCGCAGAGATGAATTTCCTTGTCTGCGTGTTTGGGTCAATAGATGACTTTCCTCGGTACTGATGGTCACGACAAGAACTAGTCTCGAGGGCAAGAAGATCAATTTTCCACTGACCGAAATGCAAATTTAAGTCTGAATTTTGACGAGCCAGAAGATGGACACCACATCAAACATGCACAATAAGTAACTTTGGATCGTAAGGGGTCGAGCGGTGTGAATATTCTTTCCATTTGACGATTTTATCACTTTAAAAATTGAGCTGAAGATACGTAATTTTGACTTGATAAGTCAATCTGCAACCTGACCGGTGAGGTTCGTGGGGTCACTGATGAGAGCTGCTTCTGCAATGCGCGCGTTTGGACAATCACACGAGCCGATGGGAGACGAATATCTATGTCAATTTCTTCCGTTCGCTACCATTGCATACAATGGCGGGTATAGAATTATGTCCGCTCCAGACTAACCCACACGCAAATGAATCTATCTCTGTAGGTTGGAACCATCGCATGTTCAACAATCCTCTGTAGCAACCTAGCTCAAATGAGATGATGCGCCTCTAGTCTTCTGTCCTACTCTTCAACACAGAATTAGACAGGTCGTCTCTTCTTTTGCTTGACTAGAATGGATGCATTGGAACATTCAGCTGACACAATTCCATAGCAATCGAACAATGAGCAGCCAGTTCAGCAATTTTTTGATAATGATAACAATGTCAGGGCAGAATTCTCCGTCAGTAGTCAGAAATACGACATTCCTTGTAACCGGTAGCTTGCCCGAATCGCTGTTAAAGATGTCGAAAACGTCATGACAACCGATGTCATTGTTGCAGATAAACAAACAGACTGTCAACATCAGAAAATGTGATTCACAGAATTTACAGAGGTACTAGAGCCTCTGATTTCATTTCTTGACTTGCGGACATTTCATGTGAACAACCCGCGACAGCTCCAGAGGGTGGTGAGCATCAGGCGTCTCCGATGACTTGTTCCACAACGCAGTTTGCGGCTCGCTGATGTAATAGGAAATTTGAACTCTTTGGATGTTCTCTTGTCCCCTGGTAAGAGGAAAGACAACGGTGTCTCTTCTTCTGTAACGATGTCGGTCAGTAAAGAAGAAACCAAACTTTGATGATGTTTCAGAAGCTGGTTGCATCATTGGAGAGGACTTCCACACATCACTGCGGCCAGAAAGCACGAAACAAATCTGGAACAGTGTTTCCTGATGTCCAGCTCTGACACACAGCTGCCTGTGTCCAGCTTCCTGTTCACATCGCTTCCATAAGAGACATTTATTTATCCGCTGAGGTCTTTTTCGTTATGCGACGGTTATCCAGCACAATTTTCTCCCAACTTCTTATAGTGATCGTCCCCAATGTCCACTGGCCTCCCAGGTGACTTGCGATCCAGAACGTCGATTCTCCTATCCATGAATTCCTTGATCCAGTTGCATACGACTGTTCTACAAGGTGCATTATCACCATATGCAACAGATAGTTCGGTCAGAATTGCTTGATTGATTGAATCGCTATTAATGACTTGAAATGAAATGTGACTGACCAGTAAACACTATTCATCTTTGTCTGTCCTGCGAATGATGATGAAAATCAAATTAAATTGGCTGAGATAATCAGTCAGATATTGCAGTGTTGCAAAGTCGTTCATTGTTGGCTTGCATTTTTGATCTGAATCTTGGTAGAAATAAATGAAAATAATGAATAAAAAAGCCACTCTTCATATGACTAAGGAGCGGTGAGACGCCTCCAAAGGTTGTGCGTTAATTTTAACATTTTTATTAGAATATAGGTGGAGAACGTCCGATACACATATTGCTTTGAATGTAGACCATCTTGAAGAATTTTTTCTATCATGATGAATAAAATAGATAAAAACACGAAATTTCATATACAATATTATCTTTTATGGGAAGACGTATATAAAAACTTCTCTTCTTACATTAACTACCTATACATCTATGAGTCTAGGGATGAGTAGCTGAAACGTAGCATCACTCCTTCTGGTCGAGTCTAAGTCATTTTTGATGTCAACACGCACTTACTTAATAGCAACTTAATTTAGAATTTTTCTAAGCCTACCAAGTGCTAAGCTTCACGCTCACAGTTGGTCGAAAGAGCATTCAACTGATTAACAAATCCATCACGAAGAATAAATTTAGGCATACTAAATTTCATCAGTTTGAATTAGTAACTCATTTATCGAATGTCATAACTGGAAATAACAAAAGAAGGCATACGAAATGCTTTATACGAGTAACTACATATCAGCAATCAAAGAACAAATCCAAGATGTCAAGCCGCTCCGTTCCGATCACAGTACTTATTTTCGTGTCAATGAAAACTGACAGCTTAATTTGAACAAGACGCAGTTTTGACGAAAGAGAACTAACAACAAGTATGTGAGAATAAAAAGCAGGAGACATGCATATCATGGAATATCACTAATATTAGCACGCACACCTACGCATGACTTACAATGTTCCCAAATCACCTTATAAATAGTCTGAAAATTGTAGGAGCCATGAAAATATGTTGTTTTAGTTATATCGTCTTGTTTGAGAGCAAAGCAGAAGTTAAGCACATAGAAATAGAAATGAAAGGCTGCTTTGTACTTTGAAGATGTATTTTTCGTGCACTGTTGCAAACATTCTGACCGCGAGTGTATGTTTTGTTTGTTAAACATGCTTTTATGAGCCCTATTTTCACACAACTGTGGTTGCATATTGACATGCATTCATTGCACTTTACTAACCTGTTGTAATTGCAAATCAGTTTTTGCATTGTGTTGAAAAACAAGCACTAGGTTGATTTTGAAGAAAGATTGACCTCAGTTTTTCATATTCATTTGTGCTTCTACGTTAGTAATGTATTTAGGTAATGCCTTGATAAATGCTTTATTTTTGCGTTCCTTATTCTCTACGATTATGCATATAAAAACGTGTAGTGGCACAATATTTGTAGTAAGGCAGAGCATGGAAATAGATTTGTAACAATATTATTTCATCCTCGATTGTCTTAACCATTGGGTTGAAAAATGGATATTTTGGTATGAAAATGACTCACAAATGTTGAGAATATTGAGAACTCAGGCTGTGTATCAATATGAGATGACAAACAATTGTCTGTTGAGGAATTATCACAAGCCTTAATGGCTCATGAATAATTAATAGCCTTGATTGTTTAGGTTTTCGGAATAAACGATAAGTGAGCTTCTATATCAGTCACGCCATATTACAGATTTCCACGGAAAATAGTGATATAGCGATGAAACTTCAAACACGAATCTATCGCGTGTATCAATGATAATGAAGACATTTGACTTTGAGGGTCACTTTGATGATATTATAATTGAAGGTTCTTACAGGGGACTCATGTCAAGCTCATAAAATAAAAAAGTGTTAAACTACGAATATTAGGTACATAAGTTTGTATGCCTTTGTCTTCATTTATACGAATTCTATAATTTGAACACCAAGGTTTAAAATGCAAGACTTCGCTAGAAATAAGTGAAAACTTATCTGCTACCGTTTTGAAAACAGAAATTATAAGTGTTACATCGCTGGCATATTTTGTAGGATTTACACTCACATTAAATGGTCTATAATTCGATAGATACAGAGAAATCAGATAAGGCCCAAGCAATTATCCTCATGGAGAGCCACTGGAAACACTTTGCCACAGAACTTAACACTTCTCCAAATTTAACTCGCTGCAGTCGATTACATAAGTAGCTGTTGATCCAATTTGTGAAAACACTACAGTAAGGAAACCGAAAAATTACCATGGCATTTCAGCAAACATTTCAAGCGGAACGGAGTCAAATGCATGGCTCATGTCAAAAGTCGAAATTCGAACAGACGCTACATCAGGAAATGCTAAAACTTTGAGTACAATATCGTGGATTATAACGATGGCACATGCGGTTGATGACCGAGTTCTGTTAGCAAATTGAGAACAATAACAGCATTCTATCAGAGTGATATCATTATCACATTGAAAGCAACTATCAGAGCGTTCATCGAAGTTGCTCTAATGTCTCGGTCACATCAACTCTCAGCAAGTACAAATATTTGCCACGTCCCAAATCCTTCGCCGCCCCTCACTGAAGATCATCGAAGTTGATGGTTGCTCACAGAGAAGGTCATACTTGCTCGTTATTTTTAGAGCTGCTCCTCCCTCTCTCGTTACCAGCTGTCATGTATGAGCGTACCTTAACTGTTTGACTATGTATGTACATGATATCATGCGCAATGTATTTATGAAATGACAATAACAATATAGTCCGACAGCCAGAACGAGTTTCTGCAGGGAACGAGGCCGAAAATGAGACTTTCGCAGAATGATGTACACCCTATGCCTACGACGAATCGGCACGTCTGCCGAGTTCTAATGAGTTCCTCTTCTTGACAGACAGGATCAAAGAAAAACACGCGCATATCCAATGGGACGCAGATTGCAGTTTTTGGCTAAAATGAAGTTTTCTATGTTTTCTCTGATTAAACGAAAAGTACGAAGCCCAGAGTCATACGCTTTGGAATGTAATGTATTTAGGTCATCTCCTTTCATGTTCATGCACCCTTGTTTATAAAGCTTAACACATTTAGATTCGGCGAGCCTCTTAATGTGGGTAAACGCAAACATTTTGAGCAACTTTATCCACATTCAACCACATTTTCACATACATTGCCGATCAGAAGCATGATAATAACACATGTACATCATAGGAAATGACCTGAAGACATTCCATGTCAAAAATTATGACTCCAGACTTAATGCTTTCCAGTTGATAAGCAAAAACATAGAACCAAAAACGTTCTAACCAAAAACTGCAATCTGTTTTTCTTTGATCGTGTCTAACAAGAAGAGGAACTCACTAGAGCTCGGCAGACGCACCGATTCGTAGTAGGCAGAGGGTGTACATCACTCTGTGAAAGTCTCACTTTCGGCCTCATTCCCTGCAGAAACTCGTTCTGGCTGCCGGACTAATACTAAGCGTCGAAGCAAAGTATGCCTCCATGTTGCTTATGCTTCTGAAATTTTTCAGAATTTTCTAATCAAGCATTTTTCCTTAGCTTGTTTTGAACTGGTGCGTGCGGTTCAATTGCCATGTTGCCTTCAGTATCACGACCACACAGTGCACTGCACGAAACTGACGGTTTGGTAGCAGGTTTGTATAACGAAGTTTGAAATCATAGAGGTTTTGCAGTTGCAAAATCGCTATAAAATCTTGCCATGCGGCTTCCGAACAGAACTGCAAAGTCTCGTGCAATTTGCCAGCTGCGCTTGAAGTCGTGGTTTCGCACTATGCGGTATACAGTACACCAGTGGTGGACAACCAAGTGGGATAGAAGGCCGCTCTATCGTGCCTACAATGTCGGGTCTACAATATCCGGACAAGAGGCAAGATGAACACGTCGAAAATGACACTTTTCAGCAATTTTTAAAAAATTGACAAACTTTGGACGTCTCTATATGACAACTCGATCGATTGATTCCTAACCATTTGATTTCAATCGAAAACGCCTGTCAAGTTCTACGGATAATTACATTTTCAAAGCTCTAGCGTTTTGGGAAGTGCTATATATTCGATATTCGAAAAGGAAAGGGAATTCGAAATATCTTCGAATACCGAAAAGGGGTGCTTACATCCTGAACACATAAAAGCTTTGCTTGCTTTGAAGAAGAATGATAAGTTTGCTCGACCGTTCTTCTTATGTCTCCAAGATGTGCGATATTATCAGTGATCATACCAAATTTTGTGTGGACAAGCCGCAGAGTGATTCTTCGAAGAAGCTGGAATCTTCCTTGTCGTCGCTGCTCTCTGATCTTGTGTCTCAGGACGTTATATCGGAACAGTTTCGTTCGAATCTGCTGTCTTCAGGTCATCGAGTACCTCGCATGTATGGTTTACCCAAAGTGCACAAACCCGACGCTCCGCTGAGACCTATTCTCTCAATGACAGGTTCTCTTACGTATAAGACCGCTAGTTGGTTGACTGGCCTTTCACAACCAGTAAAGGAATTCTATACGAAATATGCGACGAAAGACACTTTTGACTTCGTCGGCAGAATTCAAAACCTCAGTTTGAGCAATCGTCAGATGGTTTCCTTTGATATCCAATCGCTTTTCACTTCGGTTCCTGTGTCACAGACAACTGACATAATCTTATCAACCATTTCTGACAATGGCATTGATATTCGTGGCATGGATTTAGATACTCTTCGTGAGCTTCTTCAGTTATGTGTATCTGATGTACAATTCATTTTCGATGGCAAGTACTACCGTCAGACAGATGGAGTTGGCATGGGTAGCTGCCTTGGCCCGTTATATGCCGATATTTTCGTTGACTATCTTGAGTCTAAACTTTTGACTGAAATTAATAATTTTACTGACTTTTATGTACGGTATGTTGACGACATATTTGTAATTTTGAAGTCCGATGCAGATGCTGGACAGTTTTTACGTCTACTGAATAAATGTCATGACGCCATCAAATTCACTTGTGAGGAGGAGGATGACAGTTCTCTTAGTTTCTTTGATGTTTTGTGCACTCGTCGGCCTGATGGTAGCGTTCAAACTTCTGTGTTCCGCAAACCGACCTGGACTGGTTTATACGAGTATACTAACTTTTTTAGTTTTGTTCCTCGTAATTACAAAGTTGGTATTATTAAAACTTTGATGACTCGTGCATTTCGCATTTTTTCATCTGACTGTCTTCCTGAAGAGTTACGTCCTTTGAGAAATGTTTTATTAAAGAATGACTTTCCGCCATGGTTTGTAGATCGTTACATGCAGGAATTTAAATGTGAAGACAAGCGCTTAGAATTTGGTCCTGAAAAAAAAGCCTGTTTGTGTTAAGGTACCTTTTCTAGGCGACAAGTACCTTTTTTCGGCGATCGATTCGCGAGTCGTTCAAACTTTTTCCCGCAGCCAAGCCTGTTGTGATTTTTTGAACGTGTAAAATTCCTGTTTCATCACCAAAAGATAAAGTTTCAGTTCAGCTCCGTCATAATGTTATCTATTCGTTTGAGTGTTCTTGTGGATGCAAGTACTTGGGTCGAACTGAAAGACGTCTCGGTGATCGAATCCGTGAGCACGTTCCGAAGTGGCTATCACGTGAGACCCGTTGCCCACCTCGCTCCACTCGCATACAGAGCAGCTCGATCACGAGACATCTCCAAGTATGTAATTGTCATTATACAAGAGCTTTGTCATGTTTTAAAGTTGTCTTCTCAAGCAATCGGCGCTTGTTATTACGCATCTTGGAAGCTTTGTCAATCAAAAGATTTTGTCCTGACTTGTGTGTACAAAAAGAGCATGTGTTGAGTCTTATTCTACCATGGTAACTATCTCTCTCATTGTTTATTTATTTATTGATTCTTGTTAATTTGTAAGTATTAATTTGCTAGTATTGTTATCATTTATTTTTCTACAGTATTATGACTTTGTATGTTACTTCCTTTTGAGCTTTGCAGGCATCATCTTTGATTTTTATGTTTGCAGTATTGATTTTGACTTTCTTGTAATGCAGTATTGTGGCCTTCTCTTTTGATTTTGACTTTCTTGTAATGCAGTATTGTGGCCTTCTCTTTTGATTTTGACTTTCTTGTAATGCAGTATTATGACTTTATCTTTTGATTTTGACTTTCTTGTAATGCAGTATTATGACTTTATCTTTCGATTTTGACTTTCTTGTAATGCAGTATTATGACTTTATCTTTTGATTTTGACTTTCTTGTAATGCAGTATTATGACTTTATCTTTTGATTTTGACTTTCTTGTAATGCAGTATTATGACTTTATCTTTCGATTTTGACTTTCTTGTAATGCAGTATTATGACTTTATCTTTTGATTTTGACTTTCTTGTAATGCAGTATTATGACTTTATCTTTTGATTTTGACTTTCTTGTAATGCAGTATTATGACTTTCCATTTCAAGTCCGATCAATAGCCGCTATTGTCCTCTGCCATCTAGTATTAATCATGATATCAGTCTTTTACAACTTGTATTCTTGCTTGCTTCTGTGTTTCATCTGTCACGCCGCACGCATCGATTTCTGTCTAAATGTGTTCACTAGTGTCAAACTGTATCGTTGTAACCTCAGTCCAGCGTTGCACCTGAAGGAGAGCTGGCCGAAACATGTTGCGCCAATTAAACTTAAAATCAAGTGTGGCTTTTCTTTTTATTTATAAAGTGCTATATAATCAAACTTGAAATTGCGTAAAAATCGGCTGCAGACAAACAAGGGCAAAATAGTCAAATAATAGATGCCCACTGTGGGGACAGTAAACCCTGACCAAATTCACTGAAATTTTACATGTGAACTCACAATAACCCTAGACCATATAATTGACCACCCCAGTTTTTGATTTTCAGATTTTCAATTTCTTTTATCCACCCTAAGCTACACTGATATTTATCAGACAGAAACGATTTGAAATAATTGCGCAGTTGACGGATTTTAGCGACCGGCACTCTAGACCATCACCATGCCAACTGAGCTACAAACGTGCTAGGACAGCAAGAGCGCTAACCTATTTTGCATTTCTACCAGACATATAACATAGAAGTTCGCTGTAAAATTCTGCTATATGTTAAGCAGTTAGCATGTTTCTCATTTTATTCAAATACAGTATCTACAATCTTGCTTGTACATATAGCTATTTTTTTACTTGATTGTGATTCACAATAAGATGAAGACATCGCTGAGCTCGATTGCTAAAATCAGAAAAGAGAAAAATGCATGAATCCTTGACTTTGCTGTTGAATTGTCGACAAATAGGAAATGGCAGAAATTGTTAAAGTTGATAGGAGAACAGTGCAAAGATGGAGAAGTAGCAGCAGGAATATTCCGATATCGGCGACCTTTTTTCCACAGTTAACCTTTTGAGAACTAATTGGTGCTTTAATCAAACATTAACCGTTACTCTCTTGGAGGGGACTCTCCAGACACCGAGAAATAGACAAAAAGACGAAGAAATACACATATACACGTAGAAAACTCGGTGTGAACAATGTCGATATGATTGGAAAATAAAGCCTCCATATCGACCATTTAGAAGATGATTAGTGTTCAATACGGTCGTACGCGCTGCCAAAGATGAGTGTCATGTTACAGATGATTCCATAAACTTTAATTGATTAGATGCAGAAGGGTTTTCATGCTTAACTAAATCAATCAACAGTTTTACGTAGTTGTCGATGCACAATTCAAATTAATTATATTAAGCCTACACTGGCGAGAATCGAAGAGACTTTTCACAAACTGTTGACCTATATGTTTTCAAATTCAGCAGGAGCAGCATCTTCGAATCTTCGATAATTTTGAAAAAGTCTTGGCGGTAGCTCATAAATGACCAACTTCAATGACCGGTGAAATCAATGATTCTTTACAGATGGTGTATATGAACATAAGACAAAGCATCCATTAGGCCCACTGAAGTGAGGTTATCGTTCGAGTTTGATTTATTTGGTGGATGAGATAATCCACGGTCGCGTTTAAATATTTGTAAGAAGCATCTAAATGCCAAGTCTAACCAACTTCACCATCTGAACAATCAAATATCAATGATAATGGCTCAAACCACATCGATGAGATAATCTCTTATGGTTCACGGCGACTATGCTATCAGATTTGTGAAGCCATCCTTTTCAAAACGTCAGTTGATAGCTACCTACCAGTTCTTGGTGAGATGTGCAATAGAATACTGTGTACCTATGTTTTTGAGTCTATCCCTTGGTGGCTCCAATCGCATTGACCAACTACAAAATCGATTTCATCGGGTGATTTGTGGCAAAGAATGTCGAGCACATTGTCTCCATTGGCTATCCGACGTAAGAACATATCGATCAGATTCAAAAAGAAGATCATGTGTCCTTCTCATGTACTGCACTCACTGCTTCCCGTTGTGTCATGGTCAGGACGATTCCTGTTATCAAAGCGAAGAACTGTGAAGAGAGGCATATCTTTTTTCCCTCTTGTTACTCAGCGTATACAATAGTGAAGTTACTCGTCAGCACGTTTCACCTTTTACAACTGATCATGTGTTAAAAAAAGTGATAGATTTGAGATTGATTTTTAAGTCCAATGCACAGTGGGTCAGAAGCTGGCAAAACCTCAAAAAAATTTTTTTGAAATTCTTCTTGAATCAGTGTATATATTGTTACAGATGTTCTGGCTAGCACATATGCATAAGTTTTGGTTCACTTGTTTGAATCGTTTTGATTTTACAATATTTTAAATCTGTCTGTTGTATTCAAATTACGTTTCGGTTCGTGAAGTTTACAGATTGGGTCCTGGAGATCTCATCCATAAATCAGTTGGTAAGTGATCATTTTGATCATTTTTTACTTTAGTCTAGTCAACATATGTATTAATTCTTTAAATCGGAGTGGTTAAATGGAGACTCTCATTATTTTTTAGTAGACAAAACTTAGTTTTCTCTAAAACAGCATGTGGAATTGATTAGTTAAATGTACTAAAATTCATAAAACTATGCGCGCTTTCTGAGTTCTGTCGAATTCCGTCATTAAATTACCTTTAAGATATGTAATTCAGTATACCAAACAATATTACGAAGAAATATTCTGCCAAGCAGTGCCTATTAACGTTTTATACCACAGTGATTGATCATCTTTACCAGGATGACATATGAGAAAAATAAGGAAAAAACTTAGTTGCTCATTGAGTTCGAACCCCAAGCCCTGCTACACGCAAACCGTAAGCACTATCCGTTCTGCCATACCGATGCTTATGACACGACAATGCAGCGCTTCACGTGAATCTTTCATCAAGTCACAACAACTACTACTCACAACACTATAGCTGCATATCAATTGTAGTGATAATTCGTAAAAAAAGCTGCGAGAAACCTACGAGTAATTAAGATTTTTATTCTTTCAGATTGAACCACCATTCGGTATGGATAGGAAAAGCCTGGTATCCTACCTTTTTGATAACAAGACATCTATTCAAAGCGAAAACGCAATAACACAATTGACACAACACATTAAAGACACGACAAACTTACAACTTCCTGATGATATCGATAAGGTCATTGCTGAAATCATGTACAAGGTACGCATTAGATGGCAGAAGGCAAATAGAACGAAGGATGGATCCTTCTTTCTGAAATGCTATTCAAGAGTGGTGCCGGTAATACGAGTAAGGGTGGAAGACCCTCTGTAGAATTTGAGTCGGCGTCTACCAGGACAAAAAATCGAAAGGCCACGGGTATTGTGAGTGAATATTCTTCAAACGAACTCTTATACGCATCAAGCAAGAGATTAAGAATTGAACAGAACACTGAAAAAGCTAGAGAAGTGAGAAATTTCTGATGAACACCAGACCAGTCCAGAAGAGGCTCTAGCTCTCATACTAGACACTAATCTAACAAAATCCAGTTGTCAACTACTGCGAAACCATGCAGCAAGACAAAACTGGAACATATATCCGACATATCATGCTATCAAAGAAACTAAAGCCCAATGCTACCCAGAAGGCATCAGTGTGGCAGATTTCAGTTGTAAGATACCTATCCGAAACTTGTTAGATCATACTCTTCAAAGGATATTTCTGGCTCAGAGAGAAGTCCTGACATCCGAAAATATTCCAGAATTTAATCGCTTGTCGTTCAGATGAAAAATCGGGTTCGATGGAGCTACCGGACAATCAGTTTATAAACAGACTTCACTCGAAGAACGACAACTTGCTAAGGAAAGCAGTTTATTTCTAACATGTGTTGTACCTCTGGACATTTCTAGTTTTGCCAATGGAAATCGAACGATAATCTGGCGGAATCCAAAGCCATCATCTACAAACTACTGCCGTCCGGTTAGATTCAAATATGAAAAAGAAACAAAAGAAGTAGTCCAACAAGAGTTTGAAAGGATAAAAAATGAAATGAATGAAGTACTTGAGAGCAGAACTTCCATTAATGGCAAGGACATCACTGTTCATTACGTCTTGCAATTGACGATGATAGACGGAAAAATACATACCTACATCTCTGATGTGACCAATTCAATGTAGTGCTGTAGCATCTGCGGTGCTTCACCAAAAGAGATGAACGACATTGACAGACTGTTAGAAAAGTCTTATGACAGCAGCAATCTTAGATACGGGATTTCGATCCTGCATGCGTGGATACGATTTTTTGAAACTGTGTTGCATATTGCATACAAATTGCCGATCAAAAAATATCAGGCAAGAACATTGGCCGAGAAACGTTCTGTAGAAGAGAGAAAAAAAGAAATTCAGAAACAATTCCGAGAGAGAATGGGTCTTGTAGTTGATCAACCTCGAACAGGAGGGTCTGGAACGTCAAATGACGGCAACAGTGCGAGAAGAGTGTTCCAAAACTCGAATGTAGCTTCCGAAATCCTACAGATCGATCGCACACTACTCGAAAAACTACATGTCATCCTCATCACAATTTCATGCAACTTTGACATAGACTCAGAAAAATTCAAATCACACTGCATTCAAACAGCAAGATATTACACGCAACATTACAAATGGTATCCCATGCCACAATCAGTACACAAAATCTTATTAAACGGACATGCAATCATAGAAGTGTGCAGTTTGCCTCTCGGGATGCACTCAGAAGAAGCGCAAGAGGCCTCAAACAAATATTTCAAGAAATACAAGTATGTCTATAGATGAAATTCCGAAATTGCCATGTTGTGCTTCTGCACGAGCTCTTAATCTTAAAAATGTCTGTGAAATAAGTTAATAATATCATTATACTTGTGCTATTACGGATGCATGAAAGAGTTTTTTTTTAATTTCCAGAGAACAATTTACGAGAAAGATATCAAGGTCATCGACTAACCATGATCTTATGAGAAGGTTGCTGTGCAATTCGGACCCCCTGATCGCAACTTATCGCAATAATCGAAAGACAAAGAAATTGGCTTTGTCATCAGATGTACTTTCCCTCCTAAAGGAGCCCAATGAGCTACATTTCATTTGATTTGATTTGATTTGATTGATTGATCAAATTTTCCGTGCGTATGTTGTAGTCTACACAGTAAAATTGTTCCAAAAATATTGGTTTTACATGAGGTGTGGGTCAGTGAATATAATACGCTTTATATACACAAAATCGCAAAGCCGTATCTAACACAGTTTTCTGGTTGCTATGCAGAAATAGGCTCCCTAGCAACCGTTGCTAAGGGAAAACATCACCATTCAATCCGGCGCGATCGATTTAGTTAGAATTCATGTCAGGTTTTTCTATCTTGTGATAGCAGCTCAACAGCGAGTTTTGTACATACAGTTTTAATATCTATATCTAACATGATTTTCTGGTTGCTATGCAGAAATAGGCTCCCTAGCAACCGTTGCTATGGGAAAATATTACCATTAAATTCGGCGCTATCGATTTAGTCGGAATACATGTTAAGTTTTTTATCAACAGATGCTCATAGCCGAGGAGAAGGTTTTGTCCCGTTTTGCGGGGTTTTGACCCACTGTGCAATGTTGAATTTCAAAATTTATGACTTCTCTCTTTTCTTTCGTCATCACATTTGTAGAATTGCTATCATCGTTTGTATCCGATTTCCATTGAAGCAAATACATGCATATTATTATTAGTACTATAACGGTTTTAACGTCATTACTCCGCATGCTGGGGGCTTGGACGGTGTTGACATAGTCAGACTTTCTATATGGAGTGTTGTGATGATCTTCTAGCCTGGATGCCCTTTCTGTCGACCTCTAATAGCATTTTCGGGGCTTGACCACTTGACCGAAAGATCGCTATGCGTGTTAACCATTCTTAAACCATTGTTACAGACCATCCAAGCTATGGTCTAATGCATCAAATTAAGGATAGACCTGTTATATATTCCCATCTGTCTCTTGTATCCGTTCAATTGTACTGCAATGGAATTGTAACCTAATTTATGCCGACGTCACAACGGAGCTCTCTAGCTTCCTAAACTATCTCCTGTATCAATTTCAGTTTCTGAATTATTTATTGGCAATTAAGAGCAGATATGAGAATATTGTTTGACAGTATGATAACTTTGGACAGATGTGAATAATTGCTGAAGAAGTCCACATCCATGCTGAAATTGAAACTGTCTACAAGCATTTCCTACTCTTTGTCAAAGCAAGTTAAGTAGTCGAATGAACTGAAAATGTTGTATCTAATGAGGATGGATCATAGTGAGTTTTCATTAGCGCCAAAAACGCATAGCATCCGTTCTCTTAGTTTATCCTAGCTTGGACTGTCAGAAGCCTTTTTCATAATCGGATAAAAAATGACATTTACGTTTAGTAACATTGTGATTTTCACTGTTTTAGGCCATGAAGGCATTCGAACCCCTCTTTAACTGACTTTCGATCATTGCCTTCACACAACTTCATTCCGTTCAAGCCCATAGTCATATTGTTCGTTCATTTTCAAAATGATATTTGACTTACCCTACAGTGTAGCGACAATGCAGCAACAAACAATTATATGAAAAATGTTGAGTCAAACAGTTTATGATTCCTGGTTAAAAATTGTAGGTCTTCTGTTTGTAAATGATCCTGTCTATGGACGAAAAACCAAGCGGTTGAATGTCCGCGTATAAAAGAATGCTGTCTGAGTCAAAAATAAATTTATAATATATAAGCGGTGTAATCCACGCACTTCATCGATAAATCCAATTAATCGGAAAGAGAAAAGCCGAGATCTTGAAATCTCGAATTCGAAATTGCAAGTAGGTCTCTATCAGATTAGTGTCAATTACTCAGTGCAATTAATGACATAAACATGTGCAGTTACCAATTGCTGTGCAGTAGTCTAATCGTAGGCCTGATTGCAATTACATGTACGTAGTCTAATTTATAATTGAAATTACAATAAAGTAAAACACAAGTCAGGACTACATTTGGTATTCATCAACCCTCGCCCCACTGAGGGCGTTTTTCTCCCCTGGATAATGCTTTTGAATGTCCTTTATATTAAGCAAGTTAATGTATGGCCACCAGATTTCTAATAGCTTGCTTTCTTCGGATTATGCAAGTTTTGACTGAAGGACAATATAGCTATATATATCTTGCAGCGTATACTTTTGGCGTGAGATTTATCTTACAATTTGAATGCTTGGAATATTTCACAAATATCTTTGCATTATTGAATTCGAATTTATCTCCTTATTATGCATGCATGCTTGAAATCAAAATTTAAAATGTGACTTTCAAATAATTTTGGTACTTTTTAGTTCTGCATCCAACAAATATTGAAGATTTTTGAACAGATGAAATGGATTCAAATATGGGAAACAATTATTTGTATGATACTGAGAAGCATATTTCGTGCTATTTGAGTTGAATTTGAAGTTTATAATATTTGACCTCATCTAAGGACAATGATGGATTCCCAGGGCGACTAATAGTCATCATTTCATTAGCCACCTTGGCCAGATCTCGCGATTAGTGAATGGTTTATTAGTTTTTGTAGTCATTTTCCATTTCAAAAAGTGATCTAATGATAATTTTTTAGAAATTGTCGTTTTTTTACTTTGACCTTCGCCTCAGCCCAGGGATGACTTTAGAAATAAAAATAATGCTCTTTTTCTGAATTCCCTTTCAATATCCTTTCGATTGATGTGTGGTTTGGCAAAATTGGTGTGACATTCTGGGAGATCAGTAGGGTCTGTGTGTGTGCGGATTCCGCCCCCAGTAGGCCGCGTTCAGAGAAATACTTCAGTGGGCCGAGGGTTAATGCAATTTAGTACAAATTGGATGCAGAACAATATCCTCGCTGCTAAGCATCTGCCGTGACGCATAACAAAGGTTATCGAAGTGCTAATTTTGTATTTTATGGGCATTAAGTTTTCATCAATATTTATCGTTTATTTATTTGAAATAATTGAAAATCATAGATCACAAGAAATATACAACAAAATCACATGCAATTTCGTGCAATAATTAAGTACTTACTTACTGAGTGAGACGGCACTTCGGTTTTACAATGACACTAAAGGAGGAAGACCACGTGAAAATGTTAAAGAGCGTCGTGTTCGTGCCGCATAATAGGCGCAAGAATGTGATTGTTTATAAGTGCAATGCGTGACAAGAGGAACTCACGAAACCTCTCAAGTGGCCGATCTGACTACTTGAAATTGTTTGCATTCGCAATTGCAGAAATATTTCATTTACGGTGAATCAGGATGTATATGTGCGTAAATGCGATAAAGAATGATGGTTCCCTAAATTTTATACCTCATTATCCCAAATGAAAAAAATTGTGTTGATCTTAGTACTAAAAGTTCAGCTAGATCAAGCGCAAACTTAGGTGATGAATTAAATTATATAATTCTTTGTGGAAGCTGGTTGACATGGCAGATAGAAAGTAAGTAGAATCTGCCACTTTCACAGTGTTGTCAAAACAGTTTAAAGTAATCGAAGTTATTAAGCTACTCATTTCTTACTAAAATATGTCTCATCTCATAGGGGTCAGCTAAAGCATTGAATAGGTGTTCGTTAGTCATGTTTCTCGTGAGGTTTAATTGGAAAACCAAGTATAGAAGATGGTCACTATTTTTCTTCGATTTATTAATTTATTTAAGAGGAGGCCGAAATTAATAACGTGGGCAAAGACATCTGCCATCTTCTATACTTGGTTTCCCAATTCAAACTCATGAGAAAAATATCTCATCTCGTCTACATGGATAACCTATATGAGCATATGCATGTGGCACCGGGATCGGGGATGCTTAATGCCCATGCAAATATGATCAACTGAAAGATGTACACAATTTTGGCTATTTTGGTTTTCACCAAGCTCAAACGCTATGAGAATCTAGGTTTGATCGGGAGAAAAGAAAATACAAGTTATATACTAGAATATTCACTATTGATCGAATTAATGAAAAAAGCTTTATAATGCATGTGCAAGTGCATCGTCTTCTCTTTTTTCTTTACTCTTGCACGCGTAAACTCGTACTTTCTTAAGAAAAATTGATGTTGCATGTAGATTATTTTTACGTAGAACCATAATTGTCTCTTCTTTCGTTGATTAATTGAAACTTGCAATCCTGGAAAGATGAAAGGGTCCTTCAGTGCATAATAAATATTAACAACAATGAAATTAAATAAACGATGGATCAAATTGCCATGCAAAAGATGCGCGGCTGGTAGGATTCGAACCTATGACCAAGGTTAACTAGACCTGTGCTCTAACCAACTGCTTACCAACCACTTACGTGACTGTGTCAATTGGCAGGATCAAACCCTCACCACCACTCATCAGTTGTCAAGGCAATAATAATCAATGAATAAATAACTCGTCACTATTGTGACCGCCGATATTAAGGCAAGTAGCGGGGACAAATTGTCCACCAAAGCATCTTAAGCCATGTCGTGAATGCAATTAACAACAATGAAATTAAATAAACGATAGATAAAGGGGCAAATATATAAATATATATATATATCATTTCAAATTCACGATTTTTGTGTTCAGTATGAAAGTGGGTTGAAGACGTTGATGTTCATTGGTCCACTTCATAGCGAAGTATTTTGTGTACTGTCCACGCAAGTATCCTTTAATACATTTGACGCAAAAGCTCTATGAATTCCAGAACATATTAAAAATCAAATTTAAAATAGATAAGTAATTACGATGATATTGAGCTAATAGCGGACAAAATTAGAATATAGGAAAATGACATAGTAAACGATTATTTAATTGAAAATGAATAAATAATTACAAAATTATAACCGAAACTGCTATGGTACTACAAGTAAGAAAGGTTTGTCACAATTGACAAAAGGACAGTGTACGAAAGTCTGCAGTCAGGGAATCCGGAATCTTTTATAATTCGCCTTGAAACTTTCAATTGAGAGACAATGTCAATTTAAAGAATCAGTTGCACCATGCTGATGGTCTAAACGGCAGTTCGTGGCTCCTATATGCCTACTCTCGCTTAATAACTTACACGATGGTTTTCTGGCAAAAGTTGGAAGTCAGAAGTTGCCATTTGACCAAGAATTAAAATGTCTGTTAATGACCTTTCGCAAAATCTTTGCTCCTATGAATTCGATATGAAATGAATATTCTCAATACGCATTACTACACTACTTTCAAATTGAATAAAGGATGAGTTGGGAAAATCTATTCCCTTACGTGGCTGACACATGAGACGTGTGTCTACCGTTGTTTTATCCATGCTCTTTCCCCAACCGAGTAGAAGCAAGTCTGGTTGGTCGTTAAATTCATCCAAAGCAGATAGGTTTGCCGTAGATTATTTTCATCATCATCTAGTCGCTTTAATAGTCTACATCTTACCTTGTTTTAAAGCCTGACAATTCATTCTGCGTTTCCTCGTGAAAGTCAATTAACATATGTGCATCACGCGACATTCCCTTTTGTTTGTGAGTCACCTCGACTATCACCTTAACGTTGTTTCCTTATCAACTCAATCGCATTCGATTCCACGCACTCGCAATACGGGATTCATTGAAATTGAGAGAAAAGTTAGTGGCCTACAACTGCACAATTCTGAATTGGACGCAATAATTGCAATTATTGACAGTGATCATTTGTAAAATTTTGTACCAAATGCGGTCAAAAGTGGAGATAATATATAACATGTGTCGGTTGAGAGAAATTTTGCCTAATGAGACATTATTCGAATATTTTGGATTCCCGTTGGTATATTTTAAAGCGGAAGGACATAATTACGGAGCACCTGACTACAGCTCCCATCGGATCGGTTGGGTTCGAGTTTTGCTTATACTCTTGTATGCATTGTTCAGTACCCTGGGACTCATTTCCAACGTTATTGTTGTCGCCATTTTGATGCGTCATCGAGCAATGCAAAACATTACAAACATTTTTGTGATGGCACTGGCGACATCGGACATTTTTTTATGTACATTTAACATGCCTATTCAAGCATACTACGAAATTAAAGAAACTTCAACGATGACAACAACGATGTGTCGAGCCATCTTTGCTTCCTTTGGGCTACCTATGTATGTGTCATCATTAACAATTCTTCTAATAGCTACAGACCGTTATCGAATCATTATTTATCCTCTCAGACCACGCATGCGTCATGGAACAGCTGCTTTCTTGTTAATTGGCATCATGATTTTCAGTCTGATCAATGCCTTGCCGGTTGCCATGTTCACTTACGCCGAGAATCCAGCGGCTCATGTCTACTGTGTGGAGAGGTGGCCAAACAAAAATCTTCGCATTATATACTCTGTTTTAATTTTCGCAATCCAATTCTTGTGTCCACTTCTCGTTACTGGAATTTTGTACCTGCGCATTTATTGGAGACTTCGCGAGAGAGCCTTTAAAAAGAAGGACGCTGACAGGAAAAAACGCACCAACAAAATACTGATGGCCATCGTAACTTGTTTCGCAATCTGCTGGTCGCCTTGGGCACTTTACTCTTTACTTCTAGAGATAGATGCTTTCAAAACTCGAAACACTGCTGATTATCATTTGAACAGACAGAAAAATTGTTCTCTTATTCTCAATCATACGTTCGAGAACTATATGCGCTCCGAGCATGAAGACAAATATCTCAATTATACAAACGTTGAATTCAATCATTTAAAACTAATTGATCTCATTTTAAAAGTTGTTGCCATGGGGTCGGCTTGCATCAATCCATTTCTCTATGGCTGGCTGAATGAATCACTCAGAGATGTTATGTGCAAAATGTGTCGCCGCTGTTGCGGGCGGCCACTTCATCATGCTGGCTATGATGGAAATCGAGGAATAAAAGATAAGAAAGCAAAAGTGGATATGGAAATGGAAGAGAACGCTGTGATTGGTCAACATTATCGTTTGTCTACCTGTACCCCGAGCATTTTTGAACAATCTACTAAAAGAACAAGCCTATATCCTAGCTCTATCTCACCGAGGTGTAGTATTACAACAGCTTTAGGTGGACCGGGATCAAGTTCTTCTAGTCGTTCGACATCGTTCGCTACAACAGTTCCGAAATTCGGCAATTTATTGACTGTTCCCAATCCTGTTGGTACTACTTTAGCACCTCCAGATATTCAGTTGTCAGAAATGCGACCACCTATGCAGGAGGTTGAACTTCCAATCCCTGTTCCTGGACAGTATTCACCCGAGCCCCGTCCTAAGCACGGCTCATCCTCCCCAACAACATCTGCAGTTTGTAGCGAAAGACGTCGCAGCAGACAGGATGAAGAGAGTGCTATTCAAATCGTTATTCATCCAGATACTTTAGGTGCACCAAAACTTTCGAAACTTTCTCCTAGACGTAGAAGTCGTAAGAGCAGTTGTGACTTTTATCCGTTTTCTCCTGTAATACCTGCTATCACCACCATTAACGAGTCGATCGCCATTGCAGAGGAAACTACAACGAAATCTGATAGTCAGGCTTCATCAGAAGAGCACCAGTCAAATCAAGATTTACCAAAAGGTGCAAGATTAAGTCCAGAAATAGAGCACATTAAAAAGCAGATGCCATTATTAAACGACCATGACCAAGGTGGGGATGACTTTACATATCTCCGTCAGCTAGAAGCTTTGGAAGAACGTAGAAAATCAATCATAAAGAATGAAAAAAGAAGAAGTTCTATGACAGCTACTGCTAGAGCAAGTGTTCACGCCCATAAACAAGGCCGACGTCTGCTGCTTCCAATTGCTAATCAACTGAAGAGAAAATCTTCATTAGCATGATGTGATTATCAACTTGTTCTATGGCTTGTCACTAAATATAAACCAGTGGATAAATGTATACAGTGGTTGTACAAAAGAGTTCAGCAAATATAATACTATAACTCAATATATAGCCATTCATAGCAAGATCAACTGTGCATGTTTGTATTGCATGAATGATCAATGCAACCAATGCGTGTTACCGTGGCTCCAAGTAAGCAGATATTTGTCCTCCACTTAGTCGGCGGATGAGATTTGCAAGTAAAATTGCTAATTGTTGCTCATTAAGAAATGTAATTAATATCAGTTACTTATTGTACCCCGAAAATGTAATTTATAGCAACTACAAATTACTCAATTTGCTAATAAGCAAAAGAATATCGTAAAGCATAATAAAAATACTAACTTTTCGATTTCTTATCAATTGTCAATTATAATTATATATATTCTGTTTCTGAGCTTCAGATAGTCTTTGCGTTAAAAACCTATTCATGAAAATTACCGGTTTGTATTGATATCGATTTAAGAATAAACACTTCACAGGAATTTCAAGAATGATATTTCTAGGAAATACGCTGGCAATTATGAAGTTATCATAGCAATCCACCTAGACCGCATACATCACTTATAATAGAAATGAAACTGCAAATACACATATTATGTCAATATAACATTAACATGGATTAATTAAGCTATATTAATAATATAGGAATGTAGCAGCAATGTAGGAAAAAAGCAGGTAGCTACATGTATGCTATGAATACACATGTAGATATACGCTGATTGAGATTTCAAAAATGTCTTCCACATGCATTGATACAGATGTCGTCATTACGAGATGCATTGTTGCCTTTATTTTTCCACATTGTACCATAGCTAAATTACGCACAATTAAGCTTACCATAGAAATAAAATATTTTTTTCTTTGTTATTTACAAATTACAATTCAGGCAGTAAAATTGATTACTTGAATTGCAATCAGAATATAGGTCTGGAAGAAACAAAATTAACCATGCTACAAACCTTGACCGCGGAGATAAAATTTTACATTTTTACTATTTGAAAAATTATTTTTCAACGAAATTCATGGATTGTCTAAGTAAGCACATTCAGCTTTAGTATTTCATAGGACAATTAGCCACTTCAGCATGATAGTAACTTCACTTTTTCTAACCAGTGACCTGTTTGCTTTACGAATGTCTAAATTTTTCCGTAGACAATAAGTATCAAAAATTCATTTGACTTTTAATATTTAATAATATATAAAAAATCACAGCAGTCAGGAACAGCTAGCAGAATTAACAGACAGCTGTAATGCATGTTTTATTTCATTAGGTGATTAGCACTAACAATTGCTCAATCTCCATAGGCTTGTTTTCCATTAAATTTCCGACAGCATTTTTTATGAATACACTTAAAAATCTATCGCTTTCCATCGTCAACAGAATCACAAATCTAATGAGATCATGGAAACTAAATAGAAAACGCTTATGATGAATCAACGAAGTTAGTAAAATATATGATACGTTGCTAATCGGCTTTCTCAAGAGACAGATAAATAAAAATTTTTGTCTTTGTTGTGTTTGTTGCTTTAATTCTATTTGGAATTGTGCAAGCATGTAGATATCCTATTGTATTCAATCAATATTGCATTGCTTTTATGCATAACGCACATCTTCTATCACTACACGTTGCGGAACATAGAATATTTAATTTTTTGATAGCATCAATTCTATCCCTATATCGGCATGCTTTTTTCAAAATACAGGCCTAGTGCCAGAGTCAGAATGATCTTCTTTGAAATATCACATGCGTACAAACAAATTCAAAGACGCATGATTTAGACATAGCGGAAGGGCAGCATTGTCAGTGCCAAGTAAAGGAATTATTAATTTTCATGACAGGACGAGGAGATAGTTCCGTATTTTCAGTGATGAGATGAAAGCCCATTTGACAAAAGTGTTAAGAAATTTCAAATCTATTCTAATTTCATCGATATATGCTAAAAAATCTACAGCTTACTTGATCGAGAACTTGAAAATTTGTACAACTTAATTTTAAAACAATTATTGCGAGATCGTCACCGCTTTCATATGGGTTTTGATCAAAAACCAGTTCACATGAAGATGAAAATATATTTGAAACGTGTTCTGTCACTGTGATTTGATATGAATTAGATGATTAATTTTTCTCAGTTGATTTTATAAATAAGCGTATATTTTTAGTAGACTGAAGTTTCAAATCCCTTTGTTTGCACCTTTTCCATGAGTATTTCGAAAAAGTAAGCATGAATTTCAGAAAAAGAAGCATGTATTTCAGAAATTATACATAGATATTTTTCCGAACTTAGACACCAATTTGGATTTCTGAGTGCGAAATCTATGTATTTCATAAACACAAGTTTAAATTTATGAAAGCGAAATATATATTTCAGATTATAAAACTGAATTGACTGAATGTTCTTGTACTATGATAATGTACACTGTCATAATTTAAAAAGAATGTGCATGTATATGAAATGCAAAGCAGACCCAAAAGTAGTTTTCAGCACTAGCAAAGTAAAATCGTATTTCTCACTTAAATGTAAGTCAATTCCACTGATGAAGTCGTGTGTTGTTTATGAATTTTCATGCTTTGGTGATCCAACTTGCAATTCATTGCCAAAACTAACCGCCAACTTCATCAGCGGATTGGTGAACATAAACGAATCCGACACCAAATAATAAACATTTGCATAACTGTAATAGATATAACACAGAAATTGTACAGTTTAAAATACTGTATAAAGGTAACGTAGATTATGAGATAAGTATTGTTGATGCTTGAAAATAAATACAACCAAAAAAATTGTAGTGCTGAAAACAATGGTGTTTCATACTTATATAAGACATCTAAATTTCTTTGGTAACTTAATCTATTTCATTGGATTTTAGATAGCATGTTGATTGACAATTATTTGTCCTATGTTGTGTATTATGAATGAATTTGTCTCATTGAATAAGAATATAATTTTGAAAACGATAATTGCCGTTCAGAAATACAAAAAGGTATTTCAGAAAGCAAAGTATATAAATCACAGAAGGGCAAATTGCACCAGTATCACAGAAAATGCGAAATGCAACTCAGTTTGTTGAATGCGAACAGAATTCAATCGAAGAAAATTATTTATGCAAATTTCTGATATTCAAGACACAATTATTTCATAAGCTAGTTGATGATCTAACTATCTAATTATTTAATTTTTTATCATTTTGGGACCATATTATACTTTGGTACTTTTTCGCCGGCGTTGTACCGGTCAGAGCTGTCGGGTAGTCGGCGCCGTACGACGACTTCAAAGGGATCTACCATGCACCCATAAGTCTTTTTCCAATTTCGAAATTTGATTCTCCAAATTACAAATTTTCCACAGTGAATTACACTTCTCATTTTCTACATTAAGCACCGCTACATGATTGCCGGTGAAGTAAGACAATATGTGAATGCATGTATATATTACATATTTCACATATCCTTGTTTTATTTCTGAATTACTGCAGTTACTACAGTATTCTCAAAAGGTACTTTTGCAATCTAAAATACATCGCTTTCTGAAATCCATACATAAAATATAAGAGAGAGATGATTTAATGATAGAAAATCCTAATATCGATGTATTTCGATGTCCTTGGGACAAACATGTTCACGATAGAAGAAAAACAGGATGTGAAATTCAAGGAGCAGTACATTGAATTTTGAGTCCTTTTTCCATCTTACTTTCATATTTAGATATTTTTATTTCATACATCATGCCTACTCATGAAACTTTTTGCCTATTATTCTATGTTATCTTTACATTTCCCTAAACTTAGTGTATCAAGCTTCTTACTCTCAAGTCTCAAATTTCTCACATTAGTCAATAATAGTCAATAAATCGTTATTTCCAAAGACATTGGAAAAACATGCAAGAATAACCATTGATCGACTATATAACAATGTACAAAATGTGCTCGTGTACATGTTTTATAAAGCGGTCAATTTCAACGACAACAAAAAATGATCAGGGGAGGGGAGAATAATCAGAATCTATTTTTTTCTTCTAAATGTCATTTAGCCTCTAGTAAGTTGTCTCTCTTTAGTAGATCGTCGTAACTCGTTAGCTCGTTGAAGGAATTTGGCAATACAATTAAGATCCTTGGAGTTTTTGTATTCATTAAGTTCTCACATTGACGTTCTTTATATCTCAATCGATTTCTATTAATGCCGGTGACCACTTTTAAGTTGTAGATTTCAATATGATGTTAATATAGTTATATTCAATATCAGCATTCAGATATGATGCAATATTTAATGTTTTCCTCAAACAGGCATAACTCCAAATAATTCAACCCAGAATGGCTACTTTTTGCTGAGGATATCCACTGTTCCCTATGATAATTGTGATCGACATTTTGCAATCCTCAAAAATGATTGTTTATCGACTATTTACTGTGCATCCCATAATTGCGATAGGCTAGGTTTTTTTAGGAATTGCTTTATTCGCCAGCGCCATGTGTTTCTACTATAGCGCCGTCTGAAATGATATTTGAGTAAATTGTGTCGTATGTTTCTTTTATCATACTTCTTTTATTGCCTGTAATGATTCGTATCCAATAATATATTGCTGTTTCTATAAAGATGAAAATTCATCGGATGTAATCCGCCGATAAGACAGTAGTTTGGAGTAGTCCGCCTTAGATGATGATACCTTTTGTACAATGAACATTGCACTTGATCTAAGCTTATGAAAAATTAAAGAAACAAAATTCTGCACAGTATTTCATTCTCGATAGCGTCATAATTTCAAACGTATTTTTTAGGATATCTCCATTAACTTGACCAAATTCTTTTAGCTGCTTAGCTGTTAAATAAGCAGCTTGCTTATCTTTAGCCCTCATTTGCTCCAAATGACATTTATTATTTTTTATATCCACATTCCCAAATACTTATATTTGTCAGCAATTTCAATGGCTACTTATCTGTCACTAAGACTGATATGCAATTTATTCATTTTAGTAGTGATATTTTGAATCACAATTTCAGTTTTATCGTAATTCATGCTAAGTCCATTTTCTGAACAAAATTTGTAAAGCGTTTCTATCTGATTACACAGGCCACGCTTGCTCTCACTCATTAACAGTATAACATCCGCTATAGATGAGTGATGGCGTTTCAAAATCAAATATTTGTATTAAGTCAACTTTGCTTTTTTCAGCGTTTAAGATGTGAATTAAATCATTATTTCTGACTTCTCAGAGGTTATTGAATTTCATATCCTGTTTGACTTTTATCGTGAACATGTTTGTCCGAAGGATATCGAAATGCATCGAGATTAAATGAATAGCATTTTCCATCGTTAAATCTACTCTATCCCTGAATTTTAAACATTAAAATAAAAATGGGCGTTTTCAGCTGTATATACATCTTTATGAAATATGTATGAAAGGGTATATATCATGAGACATTTTAGAATGAGAAAGCATGTCATACTCAAAGTCTACATATTATTGGTAGCTCAGCCATCTATTGATTTTTGACAGACGTGATTTGAGGTTAATTTTCCTCAGCATAGAAATTAGGATAGGAAAAACCAAGGACTTTTAGTACGGATAACTTAGTTAGAATAGCTGAAGTAGGGTGGTATGTATTTTCAAGGCACTAGAAATTATTATAATGCAAGCATTGTACAATCTGCGGCAAAGTTTCTAAAAGCCTTGTTTTTGAGAAAGCCGGTTATACGATTAATTTTTCCTTTTTCTATACCTACCAGATACTGGTGCTCATGAAAATATAGAGTACAAGTCGGCTACCTCTTGTAGAATTACAGAGGCATTGCCTATAAGTCAATGCTACCTTCCATGCCACTAGATCTTAAGCAGTACATAACATAACGCCACCTTAAGAGCTGCACCACCAGCCAATTCATAGCAATTTATCCAACTATAATCGGATTACATTGTAATGATTACTAGCGCTTGATTGCATACTTATTTATGTCATCAGAAAATATTATATTATTAATTTATATTATTAAATTATATTGAAAGTAAAATTTTGAACACTTGTCAATATCATAAATTACTGAAAATGGTGCAGACAAAAATGCAAATTAGCCTCGCAGATATGGAAAATTGAGATTTATCACTACTTTGACCATGCACAAATATTACAATAAACAACAATTATTGAACAGCTGTTAGATAAATCCGAGACGTAGACTGCAGCAGCTTATTTAAGAATAACCGCTTTTTGAAAATAACAGCTTCCGATTAACCTTCTTTGACTTTCAAAACTTTATTAACATTAATCAAAGATAAAATTGTTGAAGGTAGAGACTGAAGTGTCCAATGGTTATCACCATTGATTTTATATTGATTTATACCATTGATAAATGAATTTAATGGTTATCAAAGATGAATTATTGAAGTCATAAATTTCAGTTAACAAAGGCTGTAAATAATTTTAGGTCAATATAAAAGATATAACATGGACACCTGCATTGTGGTCTGTATGTAAGGGTTTCAGTCAGGATGCATTTCAAGCTTCAAGAGATGAGTCAACGACTGGTTTGAAAGTTGATCATTATGAAATAAAGAGCCTCGTGATATTTGTTATCTAGAGCCAAGATTTCGATGACTTCGCTGAAATTCGCTGTCAGATTGGCATTTTGTTTCAATTAATTCAATTGATGCAATACATCAATTAAAAGTTAACCTTCGCCTCACTGGAGGGGGATCACCGAAGATTTTATCTAGCTCCTTAACGAACGAAGATGCGAACTCCAAATTATAAATAGCTTATTTTCTGCGTATTCCAAGGCTTTCTATCAATGTTGAATAACATAGGAACAATAATCTTAATTTCGTCACAATGAGATTTCATTAATTTGAATGTACGACAAATTTGTCGAAATTTGCACTATTTTTGCTTCGAATATCTTCAGGTGTCCTTAAATAATATTAAAACTATTCGAATTTGTAAAACAAAGTGCTTTCGTGTCAATTTGAACAGAAATGATAATTTCCTTGTAGATTCTGTTTAGACTTCGACGATTTGAATTAAAAATTAAAAATTTAAAATTGTGAAACTTTTGTAATTGGAGCGGATTACAAGATACAAACTTACTAATATTTATTGGCATTTCTAATCCCAACGCTTTTCTTGCTACATCTTTTCATCGTGATATTCTGAAAATATGCGAAATACAAAAAATATATAAAATAAAAAAATATAAAAAAAGTCTGAATCTTGTAGTTATCATAAGAGCTTTCATTTGGTGCATTTTGCTTTGAATTTGTTCAAATGGTTTCTCAGATAGGGCAAGAAATAATAACCATGATGAAAAATATCATCTTTTTGACCTTTGACCTCCACAATGACCTTGAATACCAAAACATTGATAAATATTCTGACTCGTCATAATGGGAGTTTTTTTGGAGTATTTTGTTTTGACTTTGGACCTTTAGTTTCGGAAGTAAGCAGAAGGGGGGTGCGCTGAGGGACCCAACAGCAGGGCGCGTTTATCAAAACACCCTGTGCGGTGTGGGTCAAGATGTTGATATGTCAAACTTCAGCTCTATCTCAAATATCATTTGATGCATTTATATCATCGAGAGACCAGCTGATGGACCGGTACTGGTGCTCAGTTTCGTTAGAACTAAATCTCAGGTCAGAAAATAAAAAAAAGTACCTTTCTAATTAACTTTAATCTAAATCAAAGCGATGATTGATGATTATTCGCAGTACAATATTTCATCGTAGCCACAGATCTCGAAATCTTAGTAGCGGGATCCTCGAGACAATTTTCAATTTATCTTTGAAATTCAATTCCCCTGTTTGTTTTAAGAAAGTAAAGCAGCAAGAGAGCGATTTCTATAACAATTGATTCATTAATATTTCACAAATATCATCAAAAGCTTTTTACATCGCATCACATATACTCTCATTTTCAGATAAAAAATCTTATGCTTTAATTTGCAGTTGCAGCAACGATAAATATGTATAGATTGAACATGTTTGATCTTAAAGAGCCTTTTAGCAAGAATATTTCCCAAGATACTTGTTTTTAATAATGCTAATATTATAGCCTATTGCATCTGCTTTCACTAAGTGTCGGTTTTTTCCATTCTTATGCTCATTTGATGTGCTTACATGTAATAAGTTGCAATAGCTTACATGACAGTGTCAATCAGTGCATATGTACAATTTTCGAAGTGATGAATCAATTCGTTAAGGTGCGCTCTCTAGTGAATATCTAAGGCTACTTTGCGGGTCTATACAGTGAATGATAGCTGAAATTTGTGCGGAACAATTACGACGAATAAAGACGATGTTGAACAATCCAATAAGTTGTGATAGTCTTCATTTCAGAAATGCCCTGATTTGAAAATCAATTTTGATTTTTTAAGAAATTGAACTTTCAGTTTTGTTGAATTTTTTTTCGTGAAGAAATAAATACAAACAATTTCACACAAATGTTAGAAGCATGCTGAAGAAACTATATTCTTAGTAGAGCTGAAACCTATTCAGGTGACATGTTTTAGGGTAATTATGCATTAGTATTAATTGGGTTAATGCTACGTATGTTCCAAACTCGCACATTGAAAGGCACGGTTCGATCGACTGGTCAGAGTATTTTCGTTGGGAATGTTGAAGGAACCACAGAAAACCTCAAACTATCGAGGATTTGAGGACAGCGATCTCAGGTGGAGTAAGCTCAATTGACAGTCACTTCTTAGGCCAGGACAATACTGCATTAAGCACGTGGAGGCACGAGGAGGAAAACTAGCAATCACTTAATGCTGCATCCGATTGCAATCCACGGAATGCTCCACGTACCTGCGTAAAAGCAATACTTTCTTGGCTAATTCGCGCCATCAACAGATGGTTCGATGGCCTCTTGGTTAGAAGGTACGCTTGCACGACCTGTAGCTCTAGCGTCGCTGGTTCAAACCTACTCAAGACTGATGAGGCGCAACAAGCCGAAGCATGTCTCATGGTGGCTCCATCTGCTGAGATTTAAAAAATATACATATAATATGGTGGTGGCTCGATTCATCGACAGGGTAATCTATTTCTTCGACAGTATATTGGTTCATTTCATCGACTGGTAGATGATATTCGCTCAAGAGCATCATGCGTTCATAGATAGTTACAGACATAAATTAATTCATGGACATCAAGCTATGCTGTCTTTGGGATTTGTCAAGGACTCCAATGTCTTCTGACTCTGGACATAGACATTCATGAAATGACCTGTCGATGACATGACCCTGCCGAAGAGAAGACCTTTAGATTAAATGACTAAAAATCCGTAATATCTACCTGTCGATGAATAACTTACGCAACTACGAGTATACGTAAAGTTTTTTGCTTATGCAATCATCACAGCGTAGAAAGGGATAACTGTATATAATACTTATACTGTATTATGTATACATATAGATTGCAGAGTGACAGCTCAACTAGGCATAGAATGGAAAGATGTCTTCAGACTTGAGGAATTTCCAAGGGGAGTTCCTTGGTGTCTGAGTTTTGCCCTACAAGAGCTCGTCAGCGTGGCACAGAATGGCCAAAGCTAGCTGCAAATGTCTAGAATGGCTGAACAATTTGAATGACTGCACATCAACCTGCTCTGCTTTGCACCGTAAGGCATTGCTGAGCGATGCTCCGAAAACAGACTTTGCTCATGCATGTGAGGAAAAATGTGACAGTGACATTCGTTCAAAAGGACATGCTGAAGCAGTAATACAGCATACTTGCGACTTTATCTACAAGTCGAAAGAAACAAAAGAAGAAATCAAATGATAGTTATATACATGCTATCTTTTCCATTTATCGTTGATAAAGTTGGCAAGCAAATCCGAAGAATCTTTATTCATGAAAATGTAAACGCAAGAATAGCGAGATGTATAGAAACCATTTTAAATCCTTTAAATCTACAACCTCGCGAAATCTAATAATCAATGAATAAAAACAAAACAAAGGAAACATCCATGTAACTGCTCATGATTGGGATTTAAAAATATGGCGCGTTCTAAAGCCTTGTGTTAAAAAGCTGCTTCAAAACATGTCTTATTCAAGAAATTTTAAGTAAGTGATGACATTCGATATAAGATCTACTTGTGCAAACTAATTGACATTGGATCTAATGCTACGCATTCACTCTTCGTAATTGTCTTTTTTTGGTGTTTAGATGGATGATAGTCACTAGTTGATGTATTTATGCAATAATGCTCATTAGCGCAAGATGACATTGCCGCAGCTTGTATTATGATAAGTAACAAATGATTTCTAATGTCATTTTCAATAGCTGCCTTTTCACAGGGACAGAAATATCATTTGTAGCGTAATGTCTTATTTATAACTGCTTTCGAAGCAAGAGTTTTGAATATGATCTATAACCGCTCTCTGTACATTGTTTTCAAACATGGTTTCATAAACGCCTTTGAGCAAACGCTTTTTGCTCCGTAATAAACATGGCAACAAAACCATGTTTTTCAACATGTTTTTAAAACAGTGCTTCCAAGCATGCCTTTCATACCCTATGTTTAAGCCATTCATTTGAATATGAATCGTGAATAATTTGTCGTTGGTTGAACAATATTCAGTATCAGTTTTGTATCAGCTCTTTCCATTAACTGTTTAAAAGCTGCACCATTTTTATCGATGTTTTATGATAGTTCAATCTTGTAGATCAGTTATTTTCTTATTATTGTGGAGGCTTGTTTGGAGCTTTTCTTAAGAGTGATGAATGCAATTTTGTTTTCTGATGTGTGAAAAGAGATTGATGTTGATAAAGCAAATCGGTCATAATAAAGTGAATCAATGAAAACTAATTTGTCAATTCCTATATAAGCTTTACAGAAAACAAATAACTAGAAGTAGCTAAACTGCGCGTTTCTGTAATGGATAATTGATCCACATAAGACCGGCAATATGAATATTACTACACATAATCAATCATACGCTTAAGATCTCATGAGAAGCACTTTCATTTGATGAATCATCATGAGGTTCAACAAAGTACAAGCTAGAGCTTAATAATGCCATGTATTGAAACTCTAATTGGCTAGGATGAATGACTGCATTGTCTTTTGGAATTTGGTGTGATTGCTTCGTAGATTTTAAGGGGTGGGGGTGCATCCACTAAACACTTTAACGACGAAAATTTTGTCTTGGGTAAATGGGAATAATAATTTCGGCGCTATCACCGCGAGCTGAATAAGCAAAATCGGCCGGTCCTTGTTGGTCCTTCGATTTACGATTTTAAATATTCGAAATTCGTTCCGTTGGTTCATTTAAGGTCGAAACAAGTGCAGCTTCCTAGTACCAATTTATTATCGTTTTTTCTTACATGTTTTCTTTGATCATCATGTCAGGAGACATTTCTTCAAAATGGAATATTTTCAACTGGTATATTTGTACTGTTTGTTATTTAAGTGTTCATGTCTCCCCGTTGGACAATATCGACAGTCTCTCGATCCTTTACTCTTCTCTTTCTCTTACATACGATTCTTTCCTACCTTGACTACGCAATGCTAGAGAAAAGGGAAGACACATTCACACAGCCAGGTTCGCGTTTCTACTCACAGAACGACAACGCAGGAGCCAAACATTTTATTGAACTTGCTTGCAGCGTAACAAGACGCTTTCATGACGCATCAATACAATGAACATCTCGCTTTATCTTTGCTGATCGATAAACATGAAGATTAAACAGTAACAAGCAAGCTCATAATAATTATCAAATTGGTTTGAAATGATATCGAAGGGAGAAATCAATATACTCGAAAAATATGGGACAAACTAATTGGATTTTCCACAACGTATTGTTCGACATTCTTCCAGCTCCAGCAACGAAACTTAGCTAAATCTGATTAATTTACTGTTTGTTCGATGAAAACTGGTGTCATAATAATTCATCTCCTTATAAATTCTTCAACTAGGTAGAAAATTCTCATAAAGACTTGTTTGTCAAAATTCATTCGACTTACTTTCCTTTCTTGCACTCCTGTCGGTCATTAATTTCGACAATCAATCTTTCAAAAAATTTTCTCTCTATCCATTTTTTGGGAGTCAAAAATGTAATTTTATGCAAATTATTGAAATATTTTTATTATAATTAATCAAATGCAACTTCGAATTTCAGAAACCACCATAAGCATCAGAAGGCGTTTAGCGATTGCGTTCTCTATTTTTAAAGTCTTATCTCCCCTTCCTAATTAATCATATTTACTGTCGGCAAAGTATTGGGGGAGGGGGCTTTTCAGTACCCCTCAGGATTTACGAATCTAACACATAAAATTCTATAAGATAGTCAAAAATGTACAGCTCGTATATACTGTCTCCAACAAATGCATTCATCTGATATTAGGAGTGGACCATGTTGAATAGTAATATGAATAGTAAGTATGAATAGTAGTTTGAATGGTAATAGTTTCAAACTCTCACCTCTGAATTAGATGTGAAATGTTCCATGTTAAATGTAAATAACATGAAATCTCATGCTGTGTACCTATTTCAAATTATCTTTCCCGCTTAAACAATCGTTTTGTATAGCCTATTGAGCTGATTTTGTCGCTATAAAAATGACAGTCTAATATTGAGATACTTTAAATAAACTACCACATCATTGCTTGCGACTTTCATAAGTAGTATGAGTGTTGAGCACATTATCATGAATTTCATTACTAACGTGTCACATACACATCTATTATCATGGTCTCACTAAATGTCAACAGGAGAAATCTGTAAGTTATAATTTCTTTAAGATGAAATATGTCGGAAGCATTATGTACATGTAATGCTGAAACCACGGTAAAATCTACTCACTCAGACCAGTCAAAGTCAAGTTAGGAAAAGTTGCGTAAGGAAAATTTGCAAGGATCTGCTCGTAGATTGCGAAATTAAAGAGAAAGTAGGGGGACCGAATCGGCTGCTGATTACGCATTCTAGTGATGATAATTCTCTTCTATTTCAAAATTTTAAAATGGTTATCGTCAATCCGAGTGTGGTGGCACATCACAAAAACAGTCTTACTTTACTCTTCTTTACATATGCAAGAGAAACATTAATTGAAGTATGGCAAGAAGTTTTGATATGCGCATATTTGGTTACATTAAAGGGTGACGCGCATTTTTGGGATTAGCATGTATAATAAAATCAAATTTCAGCTAGAGCATTTATATATTGCTATTACTTAAAGTTTCACGGTGACATAAATGCCACCGATCATCAGACAACAATGTAATATTGCAGTTTAGACAGCTGAACCGCAATATGCTATGAGGCTGAGGGCCGTCAGGCCCGAAGTCATAGCTTATTGCGGTTCCGATGTCTAAACTGTAATATCATTGTGTTTCGATTTTCTATGTAACTGAACTGCAATATGCTACTATTGAACCGCAATATACCCACGAAGCATATTGTTGTTCAACATCATAGAATTCTAATTCAAATTTGGACTTAAATGGAATGATTAAAATGTTTTTCATATATCTACGTTCTTTATTCTGAACTGCAATATGCCAAACCGGCATATAGTGGTTCAGTATTTTAACTAAGGAAGATATACGAACCTAAACACAATGTATGGGCAAGACGTCAATTTGCAAAATCATGGTTACACAAATTCTAAATCTTGGTCTATGTTAGTCTATGATGTAAGAGTGGACAATAGAAATTTTCGTCGATGTCTATGTATGTTTTATGCATTTGAAGTGTTGTAGACAGTTAATATGAACGCCGAGGGAATTTGATATTCATTGTCAGACTTCATTTTTTCAAGATATTAACTGACATATCATTGGCATCAACCATGAGATTGAAATGTGTCTATAGTGTCTCGACATAATCACTCTCTCAAGTAAGTAGAGTGTGCATTTTCATTCATATTGGAATTCAAATAAAACGCTATACATGGCAAATCATATTTGGAATCAGGCCACATATGAAAATTAAATTGCCGATGAAAGCGATGAAAGCAGTAAATCATAAAGACATTGGATTTATGCTGACCTGTATATTAATCTATTGAAAATTATAGATTTTGGATTTGATGGTTCACTCACATTGCAACATTGCATTCTTATAATTTCATCACTCAGAAAATCTTAGAAAATCTAAACAGACACTTGGTAGACATTGCTTCATTATCAAATGAAATTAGACTAAGCAGAACACTTATAGATATATAAAGGACAAATACATCTACATGCAGATGTAAAAAATCAATGCATATCAGCTGTGTAGTGAATACATGTTTGAATTTCGGAAGCCATCTAAACTTCCTTTACCAACACAAATTTTCATTTTTTGAATAAATGTCGTAGAGATCTAATTGTATAATTTGAGGTCCCATAACTGCCAATGCATAAAGATAAAAAATCATATGCAATACCGTTATATTTACAATTGAAATAAATTACAAATCAGTGAACACAGTATGCGAAAATTTTTACACATAGTCTAGAAAACAACCATTAATTTCTTCTAAATTGAAATATTGTATAGATTGTGCGGAGTTCTATATAAGCATTCCACATTTCTAACTGCTCGGAAGCTAAGTACATTCCATCTGTCTGTGTATGCTCCAAATTTCTTCGTTCCTCTCCGAACTATTGATGAAAGTGATTGAAAGTTATTACCAATATTACTGGCAAAACTACCAATGGAGCATAAAATAATTTTTTAATAATATTTCCAAGATTGTGATTCTATTTCTACCTCATGGAAGATCCCTAGCGAAAAGGTCAAGCATGCATATTTCCAAGAGCATTATAAGACAAGAATACACATGCGTGAAAACGTAACTCATTCAGAGAAAACAGCATGTAGTCGATGCTGTTGAAAAATATGAATTCCGATCAGGATGCAGCAAAGAATGATCCAAAATAAATGTCCGGATGTCATGCTCATCGTGTCTCCTTTCGTCATCGCTCGTAAATCGTTTGCATTTTGGAGAAGTTATCCGATGGATTTTACTAGCTTTGGAGTTAAAATATTCATCAATTCATTAAATTCAGTTGTACTGTTGCAGTTGCATAACAAAGGCGCCTTTTCTTGTCGTGAATATCTATATAGTGAAAATTCTATCACGAAATGATTCAGAGTCTCCACTTTGAATTGTCATATAATCAATATCATTCAAATCATAATCGATTTCCATGGCTGCCAGGTGCAAAATATAATTTATATTTTTTCTAATTCGAAATTTTAATGATGTGTTGTTAACATAGTTGACCAGTTTGCGAGTCAGGCGATGCATTTCACAGGCAAGTAAAGATAGTTTCTGACTCGGATCTAATTTATTGGTCGAAAATAAAAGGATTTAAAGTTACAGCGTGACGGGCCTTCGGCGTCCAGCGCCTTCTTAACGGTCGATGGTCAAATGGCGGTCTGCAAACTCGGTGTGAAGATTTATAAAGCTTTATAAATCTTCACACCGAGTTTGCAGACCGCCATTTGACCATCGACCGTTAAGAAGGCGCTGGACGTCGAAGGCCCGTCACGCTGTAACGTTAAATCCTTTTATTTTCGACCAATAAATTAGATCCGAGTCAGAAACTATCTTTACTTGCCTGTGAGATGTGTTGTTATCATTTCATTCAATATTAAAATTCAGATATGATTTCATACTATTCTCAGACCCATACAATTCTAAATAATTCAGACCAGAATGACTTTCTTTTGCTATCCATTTTTCTCTGACTGCCATTGATTTAGTCTGACTGCATCTCTTCATCCAGGTACTCGACTGAGGTGCATGTGCATCATGACATGTTGAAGACATCTAAATCCCAGATTTGATAAATAGTTGTCTTCATTTCATTGTGATTATTTGCTCATCAGTCTTCTCTAAACGAAGTGGTTGATTCATTTAAGTTCATTCAAATTTCCTGATGAGCTTGATTAATACTGCACTCATTGTTCTGCGCTACGCAAGCTGTTGATGCAAAGCTGTAAATCGCTTGCTGTGGTAGATTTACAAAATCTTGTGTGAAAATGATAAGCGGATGCAATTATTCTACCAGTGAAATATTTTTCTACTTCGTTAGTCACTTCGTATCACCAGAATATCAATTTCCCATGATTCACACATGAAAGAGCAGTTCTGTTGCTTTAGCCTATAGCAGAATCAGAGGATAGATACAAAACAGTGTATTTGTTACTTATGAAATCTCCTGTTGTTTTAGTTCTTGCAATCTCCAAGAACTGGGACTGTGTAGCATCAGACGCAACTGTTTGCACTTTTGCATCGTTCACAAAATTCTGAAAAGTTTTATTGATGATATTATTAGCGTATGACAGAAAACCTATTTTGCGTTATAGATCGATTGTTCTGCGAAAATCTGAAAGATAGGGTCTGTCTCTGTCCTTTATTGGAAGTGGATTTATCAATTATTGCAGGCGCACTGACTTAGGCGATTTGCCAGCAGTGTATTTAAAGTGATATTTAATGAATGTCCGCCGAAATTTCACTAACTTACTAATTGCAAATCTCAAATTTGCGCGTGCATGGCTATACCTTTAAATAGGGAGATATGTTGAGAGATGTGAACTAGGCCTCTGATGATTCCTGATATTGGATGAAATGGCAGCTATTCAGATCTGTTTGCAGTTTTAATCAAAGGATGCAACTAAATATTTAATTATTCTATTTACTTTTATTTAAAGTGTTTTTGTTTTCTAGAATTAAATACAAGTTACACAAAGCAGTAGGAACATTCTTATTGTAATAAATTTCTTTATTGTCTCACATGGCCATGTGTGATTTCGGTGAATAATACAATACGTTAAGCAGATGCAATCATGCATAATAGGAAAAGAGAGCTCCTTGTAAGATGATATAAAATATCTCCTGAATCTTTTCGCTTTCGCACATACCCGTCGAAGATGGGTCATTCTTTGAATACATGGCTCTTATAGACGCATTTACCGCAAGTAATCATAATCTTCCGCCATCACTATCAGGAGAGAGTTTATGGAAAAATTCTATGTATTCTGAACATCACGCGAAGTGTCATTACATGAAAGCAGAGATATTTGGTAATACCTTAGCATGTAACGTAGGTCGAAGATTACAAGTTTCCATATCATAGCCTGAACATTTACAACAAGAAAAGCAAGTCAAGCATTTAAAAGTCAGGGCTATAGCAAGATGGTATAAAACATATAGAACTCGGTATTTGTGAAACGTTCAATCCATTCGAATGAAAAAACAGTTTTCATTTGACTGCTTTGATGCTGTTTTTGGTTGTATTCTTATATGGCTATAGTGTCTTATAAATTAGTCACTTATCATTTCGAGATATGCATAAATATCTCAGGCGTTGGAGACCGCATCTGATTCTAATTTTGACTAGCGTGCCAGTGTCTCATATAATGTGATGTGACTTATACATTTACGCTACAAGAAATCAGGCATTTGCGCCAGGTGTATTCTCCAATTCATCACAAGTACGGCCAATCGTTGATGTCTTATAAATTTATGTCCGCCGCAAATGTTGATGATGACTTCAAGCTGAACTTCTACCGGCCAGCAGAATGGCACAAATGCATGATTTTTCGGCGGCGCAAAAGCGCTGTGGCGAAAATGCTTCGCACACAGAGATGGATTCAGCTGTCGCTGTTACTCTAGAGGTGACGCGATTCTACTCAGCCAATGTATGCGGTGGTAGTAAGGTGTGGAGACAGTCGTCTCACTTTGGCTTACATGATTGGCTAAGCGCGCGCAATGCGTAAGGAAAGTTGTATTATGGATCACACGAACCGGCGTTATCACAAGGAAGACTGAACGTCTGCGAAGTTAATCGTACTTATCTTTGACTCAATGTTTCGCCGTGATAAATGCATCAAATGGAAATATTATTCACATTGTTTGACTCCTCACTATCTAAATTTACTGACTGTGTGCGTTCAATGCAGTGTTAATGATCTAGTTCGTCAAAATTCAGGCTTAAATTTGCATTACGTTCAATGGAAATGGATTTTTTTGCCCTTCGGGACTAGTTTTAAGCATGACCATCAGTATTGAAAAATGTCATCTCTAGACCAAACAACGCAGACAAAGCAATTTATCTCTGTGGTTTCGCAGTAATCAGAAATTGTGGCGGATACCCATTTCGCCCGATGTGTTCTATAATGCGTTGTGAGTAGCGCTTCAGATGAGCGTCTCTATAAAAGGTGGTGACATTTTTACATTTGCGCAATAATTTTATGCTGCATTACTAATGTCATAATAATGTAGCAATGTCAGACGTAATCTCTGCATGTTTTATACCGGTATTCACCTTTCCAAGTTAAATAAGCTTTCTTATATCAATTCTATGACTGAACAGTCAAAAGGATTTAGGGATACCTCCAAACCAATGCTTGACAAAGAGGCGTTTTTAATTCCTTTTTTAAGTTTGATTTGCTTGAAAGTGAATAGATTTTCAAAGTAACCTTTTGTGTTGTAAGACGTGATTTTCAAAATCGTGTTTATAAGCACGTTTTCACTAAGTCGTGCAGCATAGACAAAAGTCTTCGACACTTTCACTAAAGTGCATTTCATTTCATTATCATTGTCACCATTGAGGCACTTCCTCAAAGAAATGCATTAATTTCCATGTAGCTTTCGAGTCAGCGGTTTGTAAATTGGGAACGAATATTCCAAAATAGCATCTTAAATAAAAGTAATGAATGCCCAACTTGCAAAGCCTCCGCACGTCTCTGATTGTAATTTTCAATAAGTTTATTATGCAGCTTATTGTGATTTAGGCTTGTTTATAATCACCTTGATGTTTCATTCCGAGCGATAGAATATTATGACAAGTGGACCGCCAATCCTTCTATCTTCATGGATAACTAGAGAGCCGAAAACACAGATTTATAAAACTTCCAAGAAATTAAGAACAATATTAACAATTAACATACGACATAGTAAGCTTACGAATAGCATATCGACAATACAGGTGCTCTGTCTACTTCACACATAAAGACAGTTTTGAGGTCGCCGATATATTCAATAGGTTGCTCAGCCGAAGGAAATGATGAAAAATGCTAATTAACAACAACTAAGACCCTCATGATATTTTTGTTGTAAAACATTATGGTATCATGGAGTGCTTTCGCTTTCGAAACTACTATGGCATCAAAAATTTAGCTTTTGAATTTATATTTTTATGCAATATTCTAGACAGACTACGCATGTTTATACAACCTACATTGACTATGTAAATGGTGTGCATTTCAAATTGAAATTTGTTAGGATTGATCATCAATTCCAAATTGAGCAAAATTATTTTCAACATAAATTATGCTTCCTGTGATTCCGAATGGATTGCCTGGTAGTTGGGTACTACAATTAGAACTCTACCCAAGTATGAATAAAATCGTATATTTACAATACTTGATGTAAGCCTCTATAGTTATTCAATTGTTCTCAGATCGTAGAGATTCAAGAAAAATTATCAGTTGTGAGGTTTTCATGACTTGGAAATGCCTGAAATATCTGACAGATTCTCAAATTGCTGATATGATAACAACTTTTTTGAGAACAAAAGCTTTTACGTTAATGGAAGTTTCTGATGCGTTAAAACAGACGAAACGATATTGAAAAGAGCAGGCTGCAAAACACAGACAACTTGAAGCTAAAATTCGCTTTTATTCCTCAGCACAGTAAATTGAAGGCGTCAAGTAGGACAGTGGCTTATGTTACCTCAGCAGTGGAGACCCAAAATCAATTATGAATATGAGTAGTTACAATGGAAGGGATGCAGCTATCCATAAATCTCAGCACAATTGTCGAGTTCTGGAATTCGGAACACAATGTATTCAAATCCCGGGAAATCTCCGGGACATAACTGAAATATCAAACTCTCTCTTGATCTCTAAACAAGGCACTTTATATGCGCATTTATCCCATCTAAATGCGATTCAAGGTGGAAATGTGCTAAGAAAAGCATGAGCAACATTTTTCATGAACATGAAGATGTGGATATTAACATTTCCGATTTATAAAATCATATTTGAGATGAGAGATAGACAAAACAGCTGTTTCATCATTTAAATATATTCCGCGAGGCCTTTCGACGACTCTCGTCAAGCGGTACGTCGTATTTACAGACAAATCATGGTAAAACGTCTATATACAAATTGAAATAAAAGAAAGTAAGTGAGCTAAAGTCAAAAGTCAAGTCAGAACCACGGTAGCTGGAGCGTCATCACTGTTTGCTTTTGCACACACAATTGAGGTCTTGTGACGTTGATAATTGTCGCCTCTAGGAATGGAAGTAACACTGTATGACGAGCGTTGGCGACCTTCTTGAAATACGACATCTTTGTGCGTGTGACGTCGAACTGCGGACAATTGAGAGCGTGTCTTGCAACAGCACTGCTGGGAGGCTCTGATGACCGTGGTCGAGGTCTTTTGTTCATCAGCCATGCCGGATGATGCTCGTCCACTCGTTTTGCCAACCACCGTTCAGTCCGTCCAACATAACTGTCTCCACAGTTACAATTGAATTGGTAGATGATGTCAGACGAACCAAGACAAGAACAGGAGACTGAATATGGTCCTGCAAAGAAGACTGCTTACCTGATGGTGCCGTTCATGGGCGAGAGATTCTCTAACGAAGTCAGAGCCAAAGTCCGTGCGGTAACTGCTCTAGCTTTTCCAGCTATCGAGCCGAAGGTCGTTTTCATGACAAGAAGGGTTCCGGTGCGATCACTGAAAGACATGCTGCCACTCAATTGTTCGTGTGTGTACCTTCAATTGTGTGTAGCTATTTTCTATTTGTCTGAAACTTTTTTGCATTTGCTTAATTTTATTAGGCCTACTACGTTTGCAAAAGTGCATGGCGTAATATAACATAGCTATTTTCTTAAGAGAGGAGATATCAACTTTTCTTCCCGCAGCATGGACTTCTATAATGTAGCATAACTCCTAGCTATATATCTAGGAGTCCATGGACTAAGCTTATATCGGTATCTTGGTAGTATCGGGCAAATCATAACTTGTTTATAGACTTCTATGATTTTTTACACAAAAAAGTTAATTGCGTGAGGAAAAGTTAGCTTTGTGATCCCGTGGGTCTGAAAAGTTAATTTTTCCTCCCACCAGTTTACATATAGGAGATATCTTTTCGTACCCATGCAAAATGAAAATAGTTTTCCTCGTGCTCTACATGCAGTTAATGATCAGCTTTGCGGTCTCTTCAGTACAAATCATGATGCACGGAAGGAATTAATTGCCATTCACTTAAAATATCGTCAATGAATGTACAAATCACAGGTTTATGGGGTATTGGTAGGCTATTTCATGTACAAATATGTAAACTGCATGATATGAGTCAAATTGCCTAAGTACTTATAGATCATAGAGATTTATTAGGCGATGGTGATATGACTTGTGTCCGCACTGATTGATTTGACAGTTTGCTTCTGTGACTTTTACAAAGACATCGCAATGGAGAAAGCAAAGTGTGTAAAATAATCTCACGCACATGAACCATAGAATCATGTAAGCATTCAGTGTTTTTGAAAGCTCAAAAATTCATGTCAGAGAAAGAATGACAGATAGCAGGTCAGAATATATGCGACACCGCAATTAAATCCGCTTTCTCAAAAGTTGATGGCATGGATTTGCACCATAAACCGCTCAATGCCAAAATGCATACGAGGGATCGATACCAAAATCTATTTGGTATATCTCTGTAAATCAACCAATCACAGACGGAGTTCTTCGCATCGGCACATACCACAGATAGTGTCGTAGCGTGCTCCCAGACCATAGGCATCCGCTCCATAATAGATCCTATTTCTGCAGCAGGCAGAATGACTAGTAAAGTATTCAAATTAGTAATTTGACGCTATCTTAATCTCAATGAATTTTCAAACTTAGATTGTACAAGTACAGGCTATTTCAAGTTATGCTGGCATGCGTACCTAGAAAGAAAAATGCTTAAATGAAATAATGTGATACATAAAGGCTGATTGTTTGGATGTCCACAGACTATTGACTAAGCCGTGGGAGCGCAGAGGCATGCGAAACCCTAGCATCATTGGTCTGCTTCCAATTCCTGAGGTCTGCTGACCCGCCCATAGAAATTGACAACAATAAAATCTCTAGAAAATGGAATTAAGTTTCAAAAGCATGCACATAACGGCAATAACATAACGCGCACATCATTTGCACTGCGGGCGTGACTTCCAACGTCGTCTGCTTGGGTTAGATTCCAGGGTCATATAATAATCGAACCTTTTAATTGGTTCTTTATGCCCCAACTTAGTTCCCCCGGATGTGCCACGACCTTGAGTCAATTTCCATTCTAGCGAACTTCAGATAAACAGTTTATTTCTATGGACCCGCTCAATGATTCGTTGCAACGACTGATGCTGTGCGTTTCAGCATCAACGCGGAAATGGACACACTCTCTGAAATGGACACACTGAAATGCCCATTCAGCCTTCGAACCTCGATGGAGTGCTTTAATTTCTTCCCTCCCCGTCTGAAGTTTTGGGTGCTTAGCCCCTTGCTTGTCTTCGCCGATTTCACATATTGTAGAAAATTCAATGAAGTCATTCTGTTGAAAAATCGTGTGAATAGTGATTCATTTTAAGTCCAATGTGACAACCTCTCTTTCAAAAATTTAACTAATTTTTATAATCCCTTGATGTAATACAGGGTGATTGGGACAATATGAACTGTTTCATAAATTGTGCATTTCATAGATCGCTTATTTGGAATTAATCATTTAATTGTTTCATTATGCTCCTCAAAGAATCTCTTCGTCTTAGAATTATTGGCCTTACACTTGAGATGACGGAGAAAATGCAGATCTCCTACGAAACAAATGGAAAGATGATTAATCAAAAGTTCCAATATATCCGTTGTGTTTGACTGTGGAAGAGGCTACACACGATAACATTTTATCGAAACCTCATCGGAGACGAGAGTCAATGCGGCTAGTTGCCTTCCTTTTTTGACAATAATTTTTGATCATTGAGCTGTAAAGTTCTTGTCCTTTGGTGCAAATTTCTCGGCGATATCAACCCTCGTGCGCAATTCCATTATTTTCTACCCAATCGAGTATCGCCAGACATCAAGAAGTCTATCAGTTGTTTGGGAGGTTCCAGCAGAGGAGAATTGTTTAATTCTATAGTTAGCGATATTTCAAATCTTTGACTACTTTTATATTGACGAGATTTTTTGCGTCCTTATTCTATTGCCTCTCAAATTTGTTCTTGCTTTCACTTGTCTAGAAGAATTAAACTGCTAAAAATAGGAATTCACAACTATATTTACTATCTACGAAGATCAAAACTGACACCGACATTATAGAAGAAACATGCAACAAAAGTATCAATGAAATGTTTGCAATTAATTTGATTGATGTGATAGAACTATTGCAATTAATTAACTGGGGGTTACCGAATAATTAGAATTAATTGATCGATTGATTCACCATTATTTAGTTATTGGGTACATTTTGTAGCTTTCCACATTTACGGGCATTCCTGAAATTTACGTGGACAATATGTAAAGCTTTCGTATCGATGATTGGTTAAGTACGAACATTCAGTTCATAAAGATTATTCCGGTGGATGGGTCGACAATGTTTTCAAAATTTATATGATTTCTGATTCAAACGTGCAAGTAGTTACAAATTGTAGCTAACGCATATTGTCATTTTATCACGTCAATCCTCGTATTTCATTGTGTAAGTGCATGTATGTGTAGTTTGAATTCACTCATGTTTTTAATTCACACAAATCGTGTTTTTGACCTTCTTGATGTAGCGGCTTTCAAGGCATTCGTCATGATGAAAAATGACAATCCAGGGAAAAGCTAAAGGAATTTCTGAAAACATTAACCTTACAGTTGGTTGAAAAGCATGCAAAATTTCGCTACAAAAATAACAGATATTTTTCGCAGAGCTTCATTGCGCCTGCTGTTCTACTTGGTTTTCGTCCACAAAATGAGCGCCCTCCATTTCATCAAGTAGAAACAATGTTCAGCATTATCACACCTGTTACAAGAACACAAGATCAAAATGTGAATCGTGTCGTCGCCCAATTTGTCCCAAATATCGTGTCATGGTGAAATTATGCAGGTTTGAATTTTGCCAACATTGACAGACTCACTTGCATTGTTCGTGCCTTTATGAACAATACAAATTAGTCTCTGGAGTTATTTTTTGTGCAGCACTGACTTGATGAAAATGTTAGAAACATTAGTAAAGGAACATTAGAGACATATATACGACAGAAAGATGCAGGCCTATACCTCATTGCATGTTGCGGACCACAAATCCAAAAAATAGTTTGAATTACATTTTCTGGAGTTTATAAAGAGAAATAACAAGCCTGACGTATCTGAAACAAAATGTTGAAGGAAACAATCATGAAGGAAATTATGATTTTTTTCTACATTTGAGGGCGTCAGTAAAATGTCAGAGCACAGTCAAAAGATCAGATGCTCCACTGGTGCTTAAAACGATCTCAATGACTGAGATCTATTGGCTGAGTTTAGTTCCCTTATTAGGAAAATCTCGTCATGAATTACTTTTATTAAGAGTTTCTATTTTAGGAGATGCAGTATAATTCATTGTTTTAGTAAATCACGTGTAGAAGATCTAGTAGTACTTTCTGACGAAAGACAGCCTGAAAATTCCGTCTTGTAGTCTAAGTAAGATGCAAGCTTACGGGCCTGCTTGGCCCATTTACAATTTCCTGTAAATCAGTTTGGATTTGTGCAAATACATCGACCGAGTTCGAAGCCAAGATCCGAGCAACATTTAGCAGGTATACTATAGCTAATTCGATTAACTCTTGTGTAATTCCGTCATATTCATTGAAAATCCAACATCTCCATCATACTACGGTGCCACATTCAAGCATAGCATACATCAACGAACGGGAAGTGATTACTAATCAAAAGGAAACTATTGAAGCAATTTTTGGCTAGTCAAACTAATGATTCGAATTTTCTACGAGTCACAATTTCCAATCGAATCTCGAACATTCACAGGTCCCGATAATAAGCTTAGAATGATGCGTAAGACACGCAGTATAGGTCAGATACCGACAAGCCAAACATTCAGCAGTTAAAAAAGTTAACAGGTAGGGTCTTCCAGATTTGAGATCGTCGGAATAAAGACTGGAAATTGTAAAATTGCACATAAGCAAACACATGTATAACCCTACGAATTTTTGTTAGTAAATCAGAAGAAGAATGATTTCAATTCCAAAAAATGCTATAATTCCTATAAATTCCTATAAATGGAATAAAGAAGGCCGACTCGACGTTTCGGGAGCTCTCTCCTTTTTCACACTTCGCGTTCATGATTTTTTCCTGAGCGATGAAGACCGTTTTACAAAGCTCGATTCGTTGAAAATTTCTGCACATTTTTAAAATATTTACATGTAGATATAACTGGTCGATAGATCTGCTCACATGCATCTGAGGGTGCATTTTGGCATAGATATCATTCTTGCTGAAATAAAGAATGACACGTTAGTTAAAAGTTGTAGGATTAATAATGATGTCACTCTCATTTTCCACAAGACATTATTCGTGATACCACATCTACGTTTTTGATAGCGAATATCAAACAGGCGATAAGGGGATCGATTAAGGGTCATTGCAGGTAATACAATGGAATTAATTTATTAAGCTGCGATCGACTCTGAGTCATTGTTTAACCTATTGAGCGGAGATATTGCAATTATCATGTTTTCTTTTGGTCGGGACATTAAAGAGGAATGCTGAAAATTCATGAAACGTTTTTGTTCAAGAGGCATTTTTTCCCTCACATTTTCCTCACATTTTTTCCTCAAAGAGGCGAGAGGCCAAGATCACAAAAACCTCCTAATTCTTCTGTAACCAGACACTTACTCTCTTGCCCTTCTAAAGATCAAGTTTTCCAGCAGTATGCTCAGTCTCGAATTTCTTTATTTAATTTTAGTATTTTGAAAAAATCCTTCCACAATTATGAATTACCTATTCTAGAAAGTGTTTGTATAAAATTCTTAAACCCATCACTTTGTGTACAAAAGGAAGGATTGTTCAATTTACTTCTACTTTGACTTTTTACAGATATCTATGAACACAGGTCATGTATGCTTAATTCTCTTTTCAATGAATGTTAGCTCCAATTTCTATGCATACTCTAAAACAATAATCACAACTGCTGCATGAAATTGAATATTATTCGCGTAGTCCGTCCCAAAATGGTTTTAATATTTTTATCAATTCGCATGTTAACCACGACAGAGATGCGATAAATCGTCAAAAAAGAAGAATGAATTTTATATTTCAAGTTATATACAAATGGGCGCCAGAAAAACGAATATAAACATTTTTGTGTTTATATCATTAATGGTCTAAAGGAGAGGGAGCGATTAATGAAACATTTTCATGTTTGATTTGAAATTTGTGGTTGAAAATTCTCCATATGAAATATCATTGAATTAACATACCCCAAATGACATTGCAACAAAATGGTTTAGCCTCAAATGATAGGAATAATTATATTTGTCTTTACTTTTCCCCTTCACCGCCATGCGAGTAGCCTAAGTCACTTACTTACCCAAAAACAAATGCATAACACCATCACAATTTTGTTTGATATACTTTTTAATTCGAAAACGAAGAAATGTTTCAGGTCATCATTTCTGTTAACCGTTGGAACCAAAATGATAAATAGATCAGGATGCAATTAATCAAACTTCAAACGTTACGTTTGACTTCAAACCCTACGAAATGAGTTATATGACTTTCAGAGTCGTCTAATGTTTGTTATTGAATTGATGTATGTTATTGCTGGAAACTTTTGTGATTTGAGTTTAGCGCAATGTCAACTAATTATTTCTACTATCTGGTGGAATGCTTCAAACCGCGAAATAGAATCAATATGGGACACATGTCGCGGTTTTCTCTTTCGATAACTCTGTTTTTCTTGACATAGCGGTTTCCTGAGAAGTCTCTTGCTCAAATATTATCAAATAAGGGATCTACATGAATATAGATTTGAGAGGAAACCGATTCTGATGGAAATGCGCCGCAAGATTGAAATTTGTAAAAGTTTATTCCATTTTTGAGGTCGAAATATCAAATTTTGGCATAGGTCTTATACACAAATCATTATACGAATTTCGGTAACCTTCTTGGTATGAAACTCAATTTTTGTCTTATTATTTCATTCATTTATTGAATTTTATCATTTTCAGATACACTATTCTATTTTATATGAAGAAAAGTAAGTTATTGTGAATTAGTTGCGCATAATAAAGAAATACTACCGTGAATTGGTAAAGCAATCCACTTTTGCAGTTTGATGAATGTTATTGATTACCTATCGAAATATTTGATATTGATTGATTATGCTGTCTATCACTCTTTCCATCTTTCATATATGCTCCGATATCATCGTGTCCCATTCAACAGATAGAAACATTTGAACATTCCATTACTCCTCTAAATCATCTTCAGTTCCGGTTCTTTTGCTTTTAATTTTATCGTGTTTTTGTCAGCTGCAAGTCGGCAATAAGACATTTTGACTTTCGACTTTGCAGAAATCACTACACTGCATCACTACACTATCTCATACAGAGTGCTGACTGGATTTCAGTATGAGAAATCTGCATCGACATATCATTAATTGGCTAATTGAAATCACTTCTGGTAAAGTGAGTTTGAAAACTTGCTTAGCCATCGTACTTCTATTGGCCTTGACTCGGAGATTTCCCCTGTGTAGCTGCTCATTAGTAGCACACATATACACATGATTGTCAGCTTCCTAGTGGATTTATACATTGTGTTTTCTTTGATCCTGTCTGACAAGAAGAGAAATCGGGTAGAACTCGATATGTGTATCGAGTTCGTGATAAATAGGGGTGCACATTATTCTGTGAAAATCTCTTCGTTCTTTGCAAAATCTCGTTCTATCGACGGACTAATATTTCACGATGATTGAAGGAAACATTGGTGCACATCTGAGGCAATAAAGTCATTGATTATCTGCATTGCGTGAAGGAAAAAACTTAACAAATGTCATTGCTGATCAATGGGTACTGTTAAATTTCTAAGTCGAACCTACACTCACGCAAATTTCCATGTACATTTTCTAGCATAACCATATAAGGAGATCATTCATACTCGTACACCGGATCAACATTTGAATAAGTTTAGACATCGTGTAATTGCAAATTAGATTAATTGCTATCAGAATTATTCGTTCTGGATGTAGCATGCGTTACGCTGGTAAAGAATTGAATGATTCGCAAGTAGCTGTCAGGAATTGGTGGTTGCGTTGGTGTGAAGAAGGAAAAGTCGCAAGAAAGGAAGAAGCTAGAAGACCAAAGAAAACAAATAGAGTAACAGATCAAAATTTCATCTTTGCAGCGAAGAGAGATCGGACTCAGGGCGTCTGACGTCTAGCAATAGGCTGAAAATCTGCTGCTTGTATCAAATGCAGTGTTAGAGTTGCAAGTCGACGTCTGACGGAAGCGGAATTGAAATTTTCCGGTCCATTCACACAGGACGCGGCGTGACGCGTCCTCACGCGTCCTCACGCGTCCAGAATTTTCGTTCAGAACCTTAATAAACCTAGGGGCTGTTCACACAGTTACGGGCGGGACAATTGAAGAAAATAAGAGCATCCGGTATTTCATGGGAGCATTCAATCGACATTCAATGCACTAATGCACTATTTCATATCCGCTATTTCAGATACAGGTGAGACTTCAAGTAGGCGACGTATAACCTCAGCGTATGGCAGAAAAAGAAGACTGCACAGCTTTGGTTACTCGAATGAACTCTCAAGTAGAATCAGCACTTTAATTGCTGAAATTGCATCATGCAGCTCGTAAATGAGAAGAACCGACGCCTAAAAGCATCAATTAAGAGGTTTTTATGAACTTAACTATAAAGCCATAGCCATAGGAGATTTGGACTACAAAACATGTTTGTCGTTCTTACATTGTCTGACAGTGACTGTCAATAATTACAGTCAGCCATTGAACTATATAATCAGCATAGCATTCCACGTTCACCAAAATTTTGAACGGTGTTCAGTTCAAGTTTAGTAATATAGTCAACTTCTATTCAAATGCGGTTCATATGTTCAAGCATTTTTTCAAATTCATTTTGTATCCGCACTGCTTTCCACTTGAATGAAAAATAATTAGGTGGCGTGTCGTAGAGTTCCTTCGTCGATTTTAGTGAATATTTTAAGAATTGAGTAGGATCAATTCTTCCACCTTTCGGGATCTCGAGGTACTTCAGATTTCAGGTGATTGAGGATATTTCCACCCCTGACTTATCTTACTTACATGAAGAATTGGATTTCTTGCATTCATGTGCTTCTATAAGCCTATACTATTACATAAGTGACAAAGTTTCTCAATCCTTGCTGCTTTTGACTGAAAGTTGTGCGTATATAAATAAATCAAACATAGTATTTAGTGTATGTATATAATCTTATTCGTATTCAGATGAGTACGCAGTGATCTGCTTTAAAAGCTGCTTGTGTGATTATCTCTGTGGTAAGTTCAAAATCTATCGAAACAGAAAATGAAAAGTTAAAAAAGGTTTTGACCTATCAAATTTTTTTACATTTACGCCGATGTACTCGTACACTATAATCAACAACTTGCTTCATCTACTCAAAGTACAAGTAGAACATGGCAAGAAATCAATTTAGCAATGATCATTGGCAGACCTTCCTTTTCAACAAGCATTCAGTTAACCCTTTCGTTCCTAGATTACTTTCAAAATTAAAGTCTTTTTTGAAATGTCTTTTCAAATGCAGTTTGAAGGCGTAATATATAAGTGACAAAGTTTCTCAATCTTTGCTGCTTTTCAAGACTCGTTTAGAATTTTTGCAACGCAGTTTTTAAAATGCAGTTTGCAGGCGTTCTAGGCACTCTCCCTCTGGGGCACAGCCGGACAGCACAACGTTGCATTAAATGCAAACTTTGAACGATCGAACACTCGTCTAACTAATTCATTCTTGCGATTAATGTTCGGAGCAGGTCTGTGAATAAGATTGCTTCAGACACACGAGTCCTTAGATTTGCTCCGAACATTTGTCGCAAGAATGAATTAGTTAGGTGAGTGTTCGATCGTTCAAAGTTTGTATTTAATGCAACGCTGTGCTGACCGGTTATGCCTCAGAGGGAAATTGTGACACTCGACACGTCGCGACTCTGTATCTGTACTGCTTTTAACTTTCTGAACTTTTTTTGGAAAAAGCCAACCCGAGGAGTGAACGATGTGTTTTGCCTCAAAACCGAAGAGTAAAACGTTAGTTTCATTATTGTTATAAGCATCAGCTTTAACTATTAAAATATTGAAATTATATGAATACCATAGTTCCACTCATACTGTCAAAACTTTTGAGCCCACTATCAAAGACTTGTGCTCCATTTTGTGCTCTTAAAAGCAGAGAATGTCTAAATCTAATCTAATCTAATGGACTGTCTTAAACTAATTCTTGAAGATTCCTTTCTTACATGTCATAAGCTGATAGAGAAGAGATGAAAGTCTTACGAAATGGAAATACTCCGTTTTATCAATAGTTCATAATATTCAATGATGTGCTGACGAAAATAATTCGGCTAGCAAAGTCAATTTAATCACACGCTGTGAATCTCTCTGGTAAGTCTCTGTAAGGTAGTTTGGATGATCACCTGATCAAAGGAAATTGGATTCGTGTTTTACTTGTCTCCCTTGTCACTATTTTCTACAAACTTGCTTCAACAAGGAGACAATGTGTGCATTGACAGGTTGAGACGAGACCCTTCTACGGCAATATTATCCGTCAGAGCTAGACACAAATGAACTTATCATCAATGATTTTGAGATTATTAGCATATTGGAAACCTTGCATTTTATTAGAACAATATTAATAGTGTGATAAGTTTATTTAGAAATAAAAATACGTCAAGTATATTTATAGAGTTGCTATCTATTTCATGCGAAATTAGATAAAAATCTCATCTACAGTATAGGCACGTGCATGGTAATTTAAAAATTTCTCGTGCTTGAGAACACGAGTATTTTATGACCATGTTTTCATACTTACAAATAAGGTTGAGGAATGTTGCACTTTGCAATGCTTAATTAATAGGACAAGTATTTGCAATTTTCAAAGCAGTTACATCAATGATGCAATTCAGTTTCTCATTTTGTAAATAGCGGCAAAATCAGAAGTTTTCAATATTATGTTGCATACTTGATATACATGTCCAGGCAAATAATAGGACGAGAACTAACTTTCATCAAAATAGAAAGTGTTTGAAAATCGCTGTATTTGGAAGTACATGTACTTTGTGTTTCGTGTATAGGTTTACTCCTCTAAGTGCTTATGTCGGTAGTTCAATTCCTCTCCGACAACCCTCAGAGACCTCAGAGATCTCCTTTTCAAATTCTTAGCTTACTTTCTTGAAGCAATTTCAAAACATTTGACAAGTTGACTTTAAGTAAAACAATGACCTGCGGCTGATCGAAATATCTGATGCTCCTAATCTCGCTCACCCTTTTTCGCAAGTATACACAAAAATACGGTTTTTTACAAGTCAACAACATTTGGCAAAACATCATTTGCATCTGGAGGAGGTTTCACGCTGCTTTCAGCTACAATACAACTTCAGATAGTTCATTCAATTCAATTGATCTATTCCGTGGGTAGTAAAACTCTTAAATTTACTCTATATTTAAATTTTGTCTACCCCTGTCGGAAATAGGCCTAATGCCTAGGCGCAGGCATGAATACTACTACTTCAGACTCTCAAAGCAGTTGCAGAGATCTCTACTCATCAATTGCTGCTGTGAAAACTTGAGCAACAGTCTATTTTCGGTGTCGAGCTATGAATACAATGGCAAGCTTCATATTGAGTGAGTATTGACTTACACAGATTTCTTCATTAGGCCAACTAGTCACGCGCGATCATGTACGAAAGCAAAATATTCGCACTTGCGGTCTTCTTACAAAACACAGATATTTGATCATGATGTAAACAGTAAATAAATGAATTTCATGCATAATGCACCATCATGGACATGCACAAAATCATTTTTATCTGATAGTTAAAATATGTGATGAGAATTACTACACCTTCTGAGACGAGAGGATGTCCAATGAAAACTCTTGGTCTATCTACCAAATTTCTACAAATAAAGTTGAAATGAAATATCGCATGCAAAATCAGTGTGACAAAAACGATGATTTTACATGGAATTCAGCGGTTGCTACAGACTCCAATATAAAGAGTTGAGCTCCGGAGTTCACTGAACCCACAGTTTGCCCACGTTTTGCCCAAGTTTCCAGCAAATCTTGCTTGCACATGTAAAACTTTAAATGCAACAGAGATTATTATCTCATGTTTGTGTTTTGATATAAAATATGATTATGTAATGATATTAGGGAAAGACGTGGAATTGCGCCCATCTACTCGTGCATGTGCAAATTCGCTAACGCAGGAAGCTGCAGGAACGGACACTGATATGCCATAATTGGCTATGACGTCAAGTGCCTCAATCTATCTGGTTTCACCTGAATAATCTATGACAGGAGAGCTTGAAACGTGAGTTTAATATCTTGCTTTCATCAATTTAAATGATTCCTAGAATAATTTGATAGTGTAATAACTTCAATATAATCAATATATATATATATATATATATATATATATATATATATATATATATATATTTATATATATCAAATATATATCAACTTTGAATAAAGAAATGTATGATGGTACGTCGGGTAAGAACACCCTGTGTGGGCGTAGTTACCCGTCTGTACATGCTTTCATTGTATTGAATTCATGAAAGAACTTCTAGAAAGTTGAAACAGAGATAGACATATTTGCAATTAGAATCTCTAATCAAGATAATACAACAGTCTTGGCCATAGCTTGCTACAAAGTCCAAACTCTCAGCTTTTGTGATAGGCCTATTGTCGCTTCTGTCCTTGACATTGACACGACCTGTCAGGAACCATCACCTGGCATTGAGGCGCTTAACGAACAATCCCACATCGAACGTCCAACTACCGGACTATCTTCTAGTGAAAAGCAATCGACTTGGCCATCTCTGAAAGATGAGCAGTTGCCTGCACCATTTCCGAGCGGTCAGATGTCCACCAAGTCGTCACCGAGCATTTCTTATTCTACGGGCCATCTCCGAGTGGTGAAAAACCTACTGCACCATTTCCAAGCGGCCTACACTCGACCGGGTGATATTCCAGCAACGACTTATTAGCCGGATCATCTTTGAATGTGGACCAGACACCAAGGCTATCCTCGAACATAGACCAGTCAGCCGGGCAATTTATAGCAGTCAATACACCAAATTTTTGACTCATTCGGCCGTTCTTGGGGTTGAGTTTTATGGTGTAGAGATCGATGGGACCATCGATGTATTTCAAAGCTGGGTTTTGAGCATTTTTTATACAGCAGTTCATGTTTTTCATGTCTTAATTGAATCGAGATTCAAGTACATGATAGTTTTGCTGATGGGCTAGCGGTTTACTCGCATCGAGAGTATGTCAAGTACAACTGAGTCGACAATCCTTCTGTCTTTCCTTGCTAGAGAGACGAATGCGAAGACTCATGTTACTATACCAAGAAGTAAAGCTGAAGCCGACGAATATGCAGTGACACAAAATGCGCCATTGAACTTACAAATAAAATGTTATCGACATTACATGTGCGTCTTTCACACAAGAAAATAGCCTTTGAGATTGTCGATGAATTCATTAAGTTGGCTAATCGAAGAAAGCAATACAAAATGATGGATTTTTGAAAACTAAAGAAAGGACTTCCAAAGTACAATCAACATGTTTGTTTTCAATCTAATTTCGACTGTCAAAGACATGATCATTTTCAAGATGAATATATAATGATGAGAAATTTAGAATATAATTGATGTGCAGAAAATTTAGACTAGATATGATAGATAGGATTAGAGAGGATATTCCTAGTATACACTTTACATCAAGTAGCCACAAACTAACCCTAACCACTTGTAGGAACTAATGTGCCGAGTTACAAACATTCATGCTATGCTTGGCTTCACAAAGACAACTTATTACATTAGTGGTATGCATTATAAAATAATCCCTTTAGAGGTGCGTACCGGATCAGATTTAATAAGAATAATAAAGATGTATATTTACCTAAAAGCTGACAATGAATGAGCGATTTGTTATTTACCTTCTGAATACCTGAATGAAAGAATATTCAGAAGGTAATCCTCACTTGATTCTCTAATTCACTGGATATATTCGCATGTATAGCAACAACTTGAACGGAGTCAACAGGAATCGTCCTTTGAACGAGTCACGGTCTCACATCCTTCATCGAATTCTTTGATGAGATATTGAATTCTTCTAACTTTGAGAATGAGTTCCCCACGCAAGACGCTGACAAAAAGTATGTTAGTCTTTGTCGCATAGTAGCTATAGCTATATTTTAGACGGCGTTCTGATGAGAAAATGCATGTCATGCTAAGTTCTTGAATTCCATATTCAGACAACGAATCTCGAAAGGCAGTCAACTGATGCATTAACAAAAGCCTTAATTCCATATTCACTGCCATTAAGTATAGCAGAATAGCAGAACGTATATTGTTCAACAGAAAACACGCTTTGTTGATGATACAAAAAAGTAAGGTTATGAATGACAGCAATGTGACAATGAAAAATGATTGTGGGTGCAAGATGATGGGTCACCACGATAAGGTGATACATAATGATATTTACGACGTACATATGACAGACGCATGCATGATCAATGGACACGAGATGTTGAAACACTGGAAGGACTGGACAATCAATAGTGCATATGTATTTAAAAGATTATTATCTTATGACGAAATCGACGGAGCAAAAATATAGATAATATTCACTATCATCATGGAAAGAACCATGAAACAAAAATAAGCATTTCTCTATAATAATGATAAATCATTCTGTTTCAAATAATACATCCCAAGCTTCATATATATATATATATTTATATATATATATATATATATATATATATATATGTAAATGTTGTATAATCACTCTGGAAGTGACATCAAAAGCTATTTAAATGTTGATCAACAATCTACTTGTCTTGATAATTGTAATATTATTTAATTAAAACGATAAATGAAATCTTCATAAACCAATCGTTTCAAAACACGCAATTTTTTTGTCGATCCATATACAGCTGAAAATCTTGTGACTGTTGGTGCACCCAATAACTTGCAAAGCCTTTGTCTCTAACGTGTGTGGATAAACCGATATTTCAATGGGTAGGCTTCTGGGTACTCCTTATCCAATGCAATGCAAATTGGCTACCATGAGTTCGCTGTTTTATCGCGAACTCATTTTTTATTGCCCATTTTATATTGATAATGGGCATGGTGAACATGCCATACATAAAGTTAAAGCGAAAGTTGATAATCGGTTTAGAGTTGAAAAAGAAGCTTAACCTGAAAATTTAAAGTCATCAATTGGCAATTTCCGTTTGTGCCTGAAAAAGCGCCTGTTCTGTAAAGCAGAATACACGATTTATACAAGCCGCTACCCAGGAATGTCAGACTCCGGCTAACCATAGCAGTCTTTCAAGCGTTGAAGACCATCAAGTTTCTTAGAAACAAAGATATTATTCCCTCCGACCTGAAATCAAAATTTGCATGTACGTACACCTGTGGACATTGATATTGTGTCTGTATCGGGTCTATATTGTGTCTATACTCGCATCTCAGAGCACATAAAGGGTAGGCCTACCCAGTGCCCACTGAAACATCGACTCATGCATGCACGTTAGAAAGAATTTTATAGTCATTGCATACACCAGCAATCACAAGATTCTCGAATCGATTCTTATCAAAAACAATAATAATTTACTTAACATGACGGTTCCTTTCCACTTTTGTTGAATCTATAGCTATGTCATTGGATCTAAACTACGCAATTTCATGTCCTTTTTCTGTTTCATCTGTACATTGCCATGTGACGCCATTTTATCAGTGTCCAATTAATTTCATTTCATGTATAAACGATTTTACCATGTTTTATATCAATCGATTGACAAAGGAGACTATAACGCTCCGAAACGAGTTTGGAACAATCAATTTCAAGATAATTGTTCCGATCAGACATTTCGGCACAGCTGTCTGAATGGCGAGAAGATTTCAGAATCCCTCAAACTGGAAATTAATCCTAGATTGCCAAAACATTGACTAAGTACTTCCCGATATGTATTTGGGTTTTTTGGATGTAGGTGGATATGAGAGGCAGTAACTTATTTCGTTCGCTATTTTTCGGTTTTGGACTGTGTATGTTAGTCAAAGTGCTTATTAGTCAAAGTAGTATGCTTTGTCAAAGGCTCCACTTATTAGTTTCTTAAGATAGTTCAGCCTTAAAACATTATCTCTCAATTAATTAAATCAATTAATCTCAATTAATTAAATTAATTATCCCTGACAGATTCTTCAGTTACAATTCGGTGGATTCTATAAGTCAGATTAAAGGGAACATTCCGAATAGGGCCTAATATGATGTGGACTTATATGACACGCAGCTTAAGCTATACGTCTCTTTATGAAAGATGTCTGTTTCTACTTTATCCATATTTTTTTAAATTTGAACAAATAGAAATGTATTGAATTGCTACTTTTTTCCATCGTAAAATTTATATTTTCATGAAGATTATTTATTACATTATAGAATATTTCTACATCTCCAAAATTGGTTCCATAAAATAAAGATGTCTCAGTATCTAACCCAAGAACTTTTTATGCTTTCAATCAGTATTTTCGATGTTTTCAAACTGTTGTGTAATCGATCTTCTCAGCAACCCATTGATAAAGTAGCAAACGTCGATGCCATTTTAGTTCCCATGGCGGTACCTCTCTGCTGGATAAATGAATGGTCATTGAAATTAAAGTAATTATTAGTAAGAATTATGCTGATGGCTTCCAGGATAAATTCCCTCTGAAAGCGTTGGGGAATACTTTTCCTCTCTGGCAAAGTCAAAATCTAATGGCATTCATGCGGAATATTAGTGTACAGTGATGTTGTATCAAAAGTCACAAAAATTTCATCTTTATTCATATAAGTTGGTAAATTTTCAAGGAAGTCAAAGGGATCTCTGCAATAACTAGGAATGTTGTGCTATAAGGGCCTTCAAAACTTCTCAATCAGTTCACTTAGATGAGAAGTGGACGAATTAATGCTATGGCGCGAAATTTCAAAATCACTCGAAGGAAGTAATGCCACATATCCGTAATTATCGGGAAAATGTCACGAAAAATGTCTATCAATTTTCGGAAGTCCATACATAAATGGAGTTTTTGGATGATATTTAGATCAGTTTTTAGATTTCCTTGCTTGTTAAATTCATAGTGTATTTCTTACAGAGAGTTATAAGTTTGTTCAATGTTGTGAATGGATTATGACAATTACAATCGTTGTCACCCTTACCTTTTCTTTCAAAAAGTGATAGAGAAAGTAGTTTCTCTAACAGTTGATGCAACATCTGACTGCGAATAACATATTTGAACCTTTCAATCAGCTTACCGGTTGAATCATAACACGGAGACGGCGCCAATGAAAATTATGAATGACTTACTATTATCTTTTGACAATGGTCAAGTGCATGTCCTTGTCGTTGTTGATTTGACTTCTGCATTCGATAAGTTGATCATGATATTTTGAAATCCCGTCTCAAGTACACTCATGGCATGATAGGAACAGCTTTTGAATGGTTCGCATCATGCTTATCTCAAAGGACTCAGTCTGCTATGGTGTCTGACAGCACATCCAAAAAATCATTTCATTTATGTGGGGTACCACAAGGCTCCGTCCTAGGATTTTTTTCGCTTTATCTCTCACCAGTCTCGAAAGTGTTCAGCTACCACTCTTTAAAATAGCATATTAATGCGGATGACTGCTAATTCTATCAAAGCACGACATCTGAACGAGTACATGATCTCTTGCTATCAGCGAATAGCTGTCTTCATCAAGTGGAGGATTGGTTGGCAAGTAATCAACTGATTTTGAATAGGCGGAAGACTGAAATGATTATGTTGTGTCCTCCAAGCATAGGAATTCCAACTGAGCCGCTACCGCATTTTCATTTTTTTCAGAAAGTGAGGAATCTGGGTATATCATTCAATCAAAACCTTGATTTATCGTGTCAGTTGTGAGTTTCGCCCTTTGTGCCATATCGAACGCTATTTATCTACGGATGCGTGTAAAACTGTGGTGTGCACTACTATTCTTTCTCGAATTGATTATTGTAATTTTGTCCAACGTATCTTCTGGATAAGCTACAGCGTATTCAAAACAATGCGGCAAGATTAACTGTGCATATTCCGAAATACGATCATAGATCGTGTCATCTTTCTGATTTACACTGGCTTCGCATCAGACAACGGAAATGTTTTAGAATTTGTGTCACGGTGTCCACGGTGTAAGATTCTTCAGGGGTCTTATCCGTCCTATTTGTCAGATCTCAAATCCGTATATGTTCTTAGGCGATCGTTGCGTTCATCTGATTATGACCGAATTCTCGTAATTATCGGACTCGCTTTGGAAGAAGATCATTTTCCTATGATGCACCCGCATTGTGTAATTCCTTACCAAGGGACGTGAGAAACTCACATCCCTACACTCGTTTAAAAAATCTTTGAAAACATATTTTATTTCTTGCAATCGCTGACGTGTTTATGTTTTCTGTTTACATGCAATGCTGTATGATTTTGTTGCGCCATGAGCTCACCCAGTAATGGCGCTTTATAAATATACAGTTATTATTATTGTAATTTTGTATTCCACTATATATCGGGCTCCGCAAAAAAAACTTCGCATTTGTACTGACCTGTTTTTCTGGTTGTATGTCATGCCTTATTTGTTGTCCATTCTGTCCTAGAGGGCATAATTATAGCAATATTATAGCATGGATTAACACTATAGCACATTATAGCAACATGTTGCTACCTAGCATAGCATAGCAAGCTTTGTTTTACATGTATCTATTCAATTTCATTTTCATCATTGATCAAATTGGTCTCTCTACACCTCGATCTCATGGCTACAGCAGATTTCAAGCAGGATCATTTGTACTTTTTCATTGACACCTTGCAAGCAAATGGCTTTTCGTGTGCACAAATGCGTACGTTGCTAGTTCAGCGTTGGGGAGAAGAAAATGTTGTAAGCACTCGTCGGATACAGCAAGTTGCCAGCGAATTTTCCGAAGGAAAAAGATATTCATTTAAGAGAAAATCAGGGTCTTGAAGACCACGTACGAGCACTTCTACCAAAAACGTAGAACTAATTTGTGAGAAAATTGAAGAAAATAATCGCTTATCATGCAGTGATTTGAGCCGAATTACGGGAATTGACTGTGATGCTGTGAACCGAATTTTGATCAGAGATTTGCATAAGAAGTCTGTATGTTGGAAATAGATACCACATGAACTAACTCAACAAAATAAAGAAACAATAATTGAGTGTTGCCAAACTATGATTGAAAGATATTCAAGAAGAAGATCCAGAGAAAATCTTATTGTTATAGACGAAAAGTGGGTATACTTCAAGGATACTCCAGCTAAAGAGAACAACCGAGCCTGGGTTGATAGTGCGGGAGATAGACCTGCTGTTGCGAGGAGGACAATTTCCGATCGCAAAGTGCTGATCATACTGGCATCAAATTACTCCAAATCAATGCATTACCTTGAGGTATTGCATGATGGAGCATCAATTAACTCTCAACGATACATTGATTTCTTAGAAAACATGGCATCTGAGTTTGAAAGTGTGTTGCCTAGGTGGGAGATGGTTGTTCAACACGACAACGCTCGGCCTCATGTTGCTCGTTGTGTTACTGAATGGTTTGAGGCCCAACACATGTCTCTGCTGAAGCAGCCTCTATACTCACCAGACACAAACTTGATGGACAGATTCTTATTTAGAAATTATGAAGTGTTGAGAAGGGGACATGACTTTGAAAATTCACAAGAAAATTCACCACAATTTTCGTCAATACATGGATGCCATGATGAGCAGCAAGCTTCTTAAAGAACTTGAAAATTTACTTCTTCATTTGCAAAGAATCGTTGATGCAAATGGAAATTATGTTCAATAGTCATTTTGTCACTGTGTTGTATAGTTGCAACAATTACAATATCATGACTTGTCTTAAATTACAATGTAATCTGTTTTCATATGAAAAGCGAAGTTTTTTTGCGGAGCCCTATACTTCTTCATTTTGCAAATGTTCAGTCATTAGTCTATCCTGCAAAATTCAAAATCTAGAACACCAAAAGCACCCCTTTATCTGCCCTCGTTATAGAGATACAGTATTGTCATCTATTCTTAAATCTTGTAAACTTTTTCTCAAGAAGTTGTAAATTGTGCTTACGACTTTGATGTATACGAGTTGAATTCGCATCCACGCTGAATTCCACAGTGTTTTTCATGACGTTCATCATATTACTAAGCTCGCAAGTTCTCTTTATGAGGTGTAAAATAACTCTTTTCGCAGTTGAGTTTTAACTGTGCTAGCATTTCCGCCTAAATAATCGATTAAACGTTGTTTCCTGGAAACTTCAAATGCATCATTTTTAGTTTGTTCAAAACTCATGTTTGGGATCCCGACTGTTAAACCGATTTGAGTTTCGATGTCAGAGTTGATCACTAAACTGAGCGACGACTGACGAGTTGAAAAGTCCTTAAATTTGTTCCGCAATGCTTTGACTCCCAATACTCCTCTACATGACTTATGTCCAGTGGCGTCTTCTCCGTACCTGCGAGGCCTTCGGCGCATCCTCAAAAATTATTTACCAACATTTATAAAAATGAAAAGTGTCATCATTCATTTAAATTCGATAGCTTCTCATGATAGCTTCCGTCTCAAAATCAGACGCTCAACCTCAAGAGTGAACAGTTTTGCAGCATGTGCTTGAATCACAGCTGTTTTCTTCGAACAATTAGACACACAAGCTAGTCGTGTGTTCAGACGGAGCACTGATGTTCAGACAGCGAAAGAGAGTTATGTGCGTGTGAGGCAGTAAGCGCACGCGCCCGCGTAAATATTGGCTTTCCCGATAGACATGATGCTTCGCCTTCTCCAATTTTTGCAATGAAATTCTACACAATTCTTGATCGAGGCGGGGTGCTTAAATATAGTAAGGGGAGCGCAACCCAATTGTTCCTGGCCTCACTTAATGTGAGAGAAGCCAATACGTCAACAGTGGCAGGTGGATGACGTTCAGACAAGACTGCGATCAGATAATGAGCGTTCTCCAATGAATGCAGAGTAATGCATCTGACTCGAACACCCAGATTCGGTAGAATTCCATAATTTGTTTTTACGTGATTGATGTGACTCTATCTTTAGTACTGCAGATGAGATCATGGCCACGCCTTTCGTCCAAAGGGAATATACCGAAAAGATGACCGTTGTCAAGCAAGGTAGGCCAACACCTGATATAAAAATTGAAAGTACCCAGACAGAAATACACAAGACATTTTAATGCAATAAAATTTCAAACATGTGAGTGGCTGATCGGCTGTCTAAAACGCAAGAAACTGTTTCCTTGCCTCCTTTTTTCTCGAGAAAATGTGGTCTGGACAGAGAGGGGATATAGTGATCTCAGCTCCTTGAGTAAGGCGGTTAAGTGACATGAGCAATCACTTCTCATATGCACATTCACTTGGCATTAAAAAATGTTCGGGAAACTGTTATAAAAAATTCAACATTTATGAAAATTAATGTTGTAACATAAAAGTGCTTTGTATAGAAATAGTATCCCAATGCCGAGTGAAGGCCTATGGTCAGGGAGCACGCGACGCCACTGCTTATGTCCACATATTCTTGCTAACAGTTTCAGGATATCGATTCCATACACTCGAACGGAACGCAGAGCGTCATCTTTTTTCTCTTTATATAGTCGATTGTATAATGAAAGTCTCTAAAATTCGGCCCACTAACAAAGTTTTCTGAATTTTCAAGTTTTTATTTCTTTGACTTTCTGAAACTTTTGTAACTTTCTACGTGATGCGAATTGCATGCTGTTTTGTGAGACAACCATTCATTTGAAATAAATAATGCTATATATATATATATATATATATCAAGAGGAAATATCAACTTTTCCTCCCGCAGCCATGTTGTACAGCCCGAGCGCAGCACATTTAATTCCTCTCGAAAGAATGTAGCTTTTCATTTTGTACCTTATAGATGTCTATTGTTCATCATGAAGTTGATGGCTAAATCGCGAAATCTATGAATGAGCTAATGCGGAGACTGTATCGATATCTTGGTAGTCTCTGGCTAATCACAACTTGTTTATAGACTTCTATGATTTGTCCTTTATAGGACTTTGAATTGGAAACGTTAGCGGGAGGAAAAGTTAACTTTCTCATCCCGTGGGACTTAAAAGTTGATTTTTCCTCTCGGCAGTTTACATGGGAGAGATATCTTTCCACTCTCACACAAAATGAAAATATCTTTGTTTCTTTCATGCAACATATACGACGCCCAGACTACTCAACTTTTGATAAGGATCACTTCAAAATTTGCCGTGAATTCTACATGCAAATGATTTAAATGTTTTACTTTTAAAAGATGGATTGCTAATTTACTTAAATGATCATTCAGGCATGTCATGTTACCATAGATACAGACTTGATGAGATTCTTACATTTGCATGCACTTACAATTCATAGATATCAGTGATGGTGAGACGCATCACACACTGTGCTGCATGTTCAAGCACATCCATATATCGATGTTGGCTCATTTCAATGAAGCATTCAAAGCTGCTGCATTAGGATTTATATTCGGACCAAAATGCAAACATGCCTGGCAGGAAGAAGAGCTATAGAAAGGCAATCAGAGAGCTACTAACGAGTGTGGTCTCCTGTCGCTTTTATAGCGGCCTCACTAGTGCCTCTTCATATCAGAAATGAGTGTCCTGATATCAATCTGGGGATCCTATCCCATTCCTCTTTCAATGCAATTCGCAGTTCTTGAATGGATCGGAGCAGATTCATTCGAGCTCTCAATCTTCGTCCATTATGTTCCACACATGTTCATTCAGTTTGCAGATGGGGATTTCGCTGGCCAATTCATGCGTTCAATTGTTTCTTTTTCGACATACTGGTTCACAACTATGGCGCGATGAGCTCGGGCATTGTCATCCATCAGAAAGAAAATCGTGCCAGTGGCACAGGCATTCGGTCTGGCTAGCATACATATTGGGGAATTTCATCGCGAAATCTGGCTCATGCTAAATGTACAGGTCTGTTTACATCAGTCTACAACATGGACTCCAATCGTCGATATTCCAGTTGATGTGATCACTCGCTCTCATCAGTCTTAGCATCTAGTGATTTTTTGTCAATTTGACAGCTGAGAGCTGTTGATCTTCAGCGAAAGCCAGAAATGTAAAGTCTTCTTCTGATCGTTAGTGTGGTACCTGTTATTTCATTGGAAACTTCACAGTACAAAATCGATTTGAAATCAACATTCAACGTAAACAAATTTCAAAAACAGCCAAAAAAATCATTTTTACAATGAATAAATGTATGTCAGTGTTCATCAAGGATATCTATGAATTATACATTTACCATTTAAGTATCATGTCTATGATCTCAAGTCATACAAGAATAATGCAGAATCTCACCTCAAGCAAAAAAATTTTACATTCAGTTTTTAAAAAATACCTTCTTAACAAATGCTGTTGATTTATTTTTAGATGATCCTTATCAAAATGGTATAGTATTTGCAAATCCTGACTCATAGATATGTAGATTCTTTCTAATAGCCACCCATTTCATAGAATTTCAATTTTGGAATTTCAATCTATGAATGAGCATGGACTCCTAGATATATAACACGTGGACTGAAAGCTGAAATTCATTTATACACTAGACGGCCGGTTTGACTCAATAGCTGTTGATGGTGGAAGCAATTAATCAAGTGAAAACAAATTGTCTAAAAAAATAATAAGTTAGATAGCAGATAATGGCAGAGAGAGTGAGAAAATAATTCCAATATAGAGAGCTTGATCAGTCCAATACAAACTCTTAGGCGATAAATGACAACAAATATGAGAATGGGTTCAATGAGAATGATCAGCTTGAGCCCGTCGTACACTGCACCGTGAGATTAATGAGCCAGAATTTCCTTGATCAGTCCAATACAATACAAATGTAGATCTCACAGTGAAAAACAGACAGAAATCAAATCTTCAGTCGTGTAACAGGAAATTCTGGCTCACTCTATCTGCCATTGAGAAAGCCGTAAGGCAAAAATTCTGGCTACCTAATTAAAAGATCCATTGAAAAGCACCTGAAGGAGTTTTTATTACAGAATGGATAACAATATCCAGGTGCGTGGAGAATTTCCTAATTACATGTGACAGAGACCTGTGGATCTTCAGACGCTATATCACTGAGATATTCAATGTCTTTTATCCATGTCTCGATCTTCGAATCAACATATGAGGATTTGAATTCACTGCACCTTTCATTCTAATCGTCATGCATCCATTAGATGTTACAGGAAGTGATTTTGCATTTGTAAATGCATCGGCATTTTTTGCAATCAAAATGGGAATGTGCCTGTCCTTTTTTGATAAATCAAGCTAACCGTGGCTACTTCATGAGTGTCACTAGTTGGTATTTCGTATTTTCACTGTCCAAAAGAATGTAGTAGTAAAAACTTCCACTAAAAAGCGATGACAATAGTGAAGTTCATTTTAATTCATTTGCTTCATTTGATATAGTAAATATTCCATATTCAGTGATGACAATGATAAGTTAGCAACAACCCTATGTTCTTCCGATTTCCAGAAACTTCAACTTATAATTTTTAGACAATTTGTTTTCACTTGAATAATTGCTTCCACCATCGACAGCTATTGAGTCAAACCGGCCGTCTGGTGTATAAATGAATTTCAGCTTTCAGTCCACGTGTTATATATCTAGGAGTCCATGGAATGAGCAAATAAAGGGACTGTATCGATATCTTGGTAGTCTCTGGCTAATCATAACTTGTTTATAGACTTATATGATTTTTTTTACAGTGGAGATTGCTTACACAGGAAAACTTATTTGTGGGAGGAAAAGTTAGCTGTGTGATCCCGTGGGACTGAAAAGTTGATTTCTCCTCCCGCCAGGTTACATATAAGAGATATCTTTTCACTCCCACACAAAATAAAAGAGTAATATCGCATACTACATAATAATAACAGGGGCGGATCCAGAATTTTCGAAAGGGAGGGGTCCAAACATCGGGGGGGGCGCACACATATATCCATAGAGGCGCATCGGCCAGTACCGCAAGGCAAGACTTTGCTATAATGAACACATCACTTAAACAAGGTGACAGATTTAAAAAGGTTTGTGGTAAATCACTTTTGCAGGGCCAAACTTAAAACAAAAATCGCTTAAAATTAATGACAATTTCGTGGGTAATTGAAGTAAAGGGGGTGTGTATTGATAGTTTCATTCGTGTGACCGTGTGCAGCAGGGCCAAACCGTGTGACACACGAGTAAACTGTGTGAGTTGGCAACCCTGCGAAACAGTAACTAGGGCGCCCTAGAGAGGGTGGATTAAACAGTAACTGGGGCGCTAGAAACGCCAGATAAATGGGTACAGATAAATAAGCAATTAAAAATGAAAACACAGCATCATGAGCAGGCGAACGTAAAGGCTCAGTGAAGTTGATGACAGCTTTGATGCTGTCCGCTACATCACACTGCGGTCGTTTTGCAGAAAGAAGAGAAGGGGGAATCTTACCCATCGCCACACGCAAAACATTAATCATGAACCCTTCACAAATAGTTATTATGAAGCTGACGTACGAGCCTTTTAATGGGATGTTTTCAATAAAGGCAGCTGATATGCGACTAACAATCAGCTGTCGCAAACGATGGTCGCTAATAAAAATATTACTAAATTCGCTTGGGGCTTTTAAACGAATTGAGTCTCCGACTGTTCAAATGTCCACAGCTTGCAGTAAAGCTGAATGATTTCATACATGTATTTTTACAGATATACTATACCTTTTGCATTCTATTTTTCAATAAGTGAATTCAATTTCTTTTGACTTTTCCCTATCCATATACCTATGCCTATGTTATGGCAACTTTCATAGATTTTAATGCATTCATTTTCGTCATACTTATTTCCTATTTCTGATTAATGTTGTCCAAAGACATTTTATTCAAGAATTGCAACATTCATCCCTAAAAGTAGGATGGAAATCTGAAAGACAAGAAAAGTTCAATGGAAAATGATTTTCCGGATTTTCCCAGTGTTTTTGCTATTTCATGGTCACTTAGCTGTCTTTGGATACTAGGATTTGCACGATCCCTCTCGACATAGCGTCATAGTGTAGATCTGCTTCAGACTGCGATAATGCCTTGTCAATTACAGTCGTAAATTCTCGTAAATTCTTCTTCAAAGAGAAATTCACTGATTTCAGATAAAAAGTCAGGAATTATTGCTCATCATTCCGCCTTCAATCATGCTGAATGAACAATGTCCACGTGTTCGCCCAGTCATCTTGGAAGACTAATGTCTGCATGTCACTGTATACAAGCCATTGTTTAATAGCCTTGCTTTCTTGTTTGATGTTCCTCTCTTTCCCTAGATAGGTGCGGATCTTAGCTGCTTCTTGATAACAAGTTTCCCCTCCAAGCATCGACTTATGGCTTGGACGCAGATGGACTTGGTGAAAACTCCTGCTGCACTTTCTCTTTGATCTCCAACAAGGTGATGGGGAACATCTCACCAATGCGGCTACCATCGATTCACTCATCTCCATATAAGTATGTGCTTATCAGTTGGTCGCTTTCAGTCTTTCAAAAATTGGCTATCATGCTCCTTGCAGTTTTTCCTATGAATGCCTAACTGATCTGCATGCTGCAAGTAGTCTGACTCGGATTGTCAAGCTGTTATCAGACGATCTCGAGCAGTTTGCGCCATACTCATGCATTTTCTTAGTCTGTTGTAATAACATACATCGCCACTCTGCGTGTTGATATGACATACGAGAGAGTATAATGCCAGACACGCTGCCGGTTAGACGAAAAAAAGTGAGATCTAAGGGGACAGTATCCAGAAGCTCCACAAGAAATCTTCCAGAATTTGAATCTCAGAATAACGATATCGAATGTGCTATGAATGCATCTTTGTTCTATGAATAGCAGATTGAGAAGGAGTATCTACAGAAATCGGACATGATAAATTAATGGATATCTTGCTCAGCAGAAATTGAATTCACTTATCTAGAAATAGAATGCAAAAAGGTATAGTTAATAATAATACATGCATTTGTCTGTCTTGAGGCAACGATATCATAACGACATCATAGATTTTCGTAGATCATGCATCGCAAACATAGAAATTAATAATACCATAGAAAGTCAAAATTATCCACTTCTATGATAGCAAATGTCACTTATCGGAAATACCTTAACAGCGTAGAGAAGCTATTGGACATAATTTGGTACCACTATATCATAGAAATTAACAATACCATAGAAAGTCCTAGAATGGAAATTGGGTAAAAAATTACGGCAAACGCCGGGGGAACTTAGTTGGGGCAAAATGCAAATTGTACGAGTTGGTTTCCATGTTTTCTGACTGGCATTTATATTTATCAAGCCAATTTGTGATCTCGATTGTTGCTCCTTGTCCAAAGATCATGTTCACAAAAGCAATATTGAATTTACAAAATACTGCGGCGACAGGATGACAAAGAAGGAAATCCTATAAAGCGTTCTTTACGTTCATCATTTTGAAATATCGCTCCTATAATCTATCAAGAGTATAATAAGACACATGTGCAACTTGTAATGTCGATTTACAGAACCTGCATTACTCCAGATCAGAGGCCAAGAAATCTTAGAGTATTCTTTTTGCTTTAAAGGGCTCCCCTGTTCATTATATTTGAGCAATTTTCATAATCCTTGCATGCTTTCGAATATCGGCTTCCAAAATGTCATCACACTATATCGCATGTGTCATTCAATTATTCATTGAAAGTTCCAGTGCCATTTCATTTATCTGAGAAATGATTGTCGTTAAAGAAGCTTTCAGCATCTTTATTCCAGAAGAGCGCTAGGTTTCTGAACCGCTTGAAGGAGAAGTTATCCAAAAATTAAAAATGTTATCTGTGAATTTTTCAGATTCTCTTGCAAACAGCACACCGACCACTTTCAATTATGACTCTGTGAACCAATTTTCTATTCGCATTCCAGCATTGAAAAATTGGAAAATAATTGTTAATGACTGCTACAAATAGACGCAGTATATTAATTAATCCATGGGATAGTAGGCTATTTCACATGAGAAATAATGCCCCATCTATTAGATTTCTCTTCATGAAAATAATGTAAGTAATTTGCTGTCAACAACTTCCACAACCAACTTGGCAAATAGTTTGACTATCATGATGCAATGTATTAGATCGAATCTGATCTATGTAAAAGCCATAGATTTTTCCATGTGCCATAATTGTACATAGACAAGATATCAAACTTCCATTCTAGTGTACTATTATCCACTTCTATGCACTATCTGGAACAGCTGACATCAAGCAACATCAACCGTTTGAGTTAGTGATATCAATTTTGATAATCGATAGAAAATTCCTTGAAATGGATCTATATCCAGGCACGCGAATGCATAAGAGATGGCTGAAGGCGGATGCATGAAAGATCCAATTCCATGGAGAAAGTAGATAATACCATTGATACAATAAGCATCATGTTGCAGTGACTTCCATAGAATTGACGGTTATCTATGGAATCAATCTCCTATGGAATCCTGAACAATTTCCGTAGCAATATTGCAAATTATCAGATTAGAGAATTTTTAGAACACTTCCCCAGGAGGTTGATAATATTCATAGCATTTGAATGCTTTACTTTACGATCTATACTAAAAAGATGTTTCCTTGATGCAAAGAATACAGCTCTTTCATTCCAAATTCTGTGAGAATTTTCCTCTTCGTTATCTGTTGTAAATTTACATTTAGGCCTATCAATTTTCATTTGATGCTCCATTTCCTCAAAAGTATTCTTACACAAATTTATTATTTCATCATCGATTTGTTTTAACATAGTCCATCTTTTAAAAAAATAATTCTTAATGCTTGAATTTCATCCAGCACCTCAGAAATCGACAATTTTCATTATGTTGCGAGGATGCAGTGAAAAAAATATTTTCGAGGAATTTTCATTATCCCTTCACATAATGCATCTTCATATATACATGTAGATGTAATAGAATTGAACCTGTTAGCTTCAAAATACAGAAATTTTCTCCTGCTTAATTTCTTGTTCCAATCAAAATCTTTTAAAATATTTGGCTTAACCGTCAGTTTAATATCCCTTTTAACAGCAGATAAATCTTGTTTAAGTTCATCCTTTATTCCTGAAATGGTATTCTGAACAACCGATTTCACTGCCTTTGCTTGAAAATTAGTCAAAAATTATTGACTCGATGTAGGATACATGGGGAACATTGCTCTATATTTTGTATATATGTTGGATTATAAGCATTGCTACCACTTACACGTGAGAGATAGCGTACTAAATATTTGCGTGAACGTCTAACTCAGAAGTTGTGTGTTTTATTAACGGATAATCAGAAATTAAACTAATTAATCAGTACGAATTAAAAATAAAGTTGCCAGTCTCACAGAAAATGATAGATAATTAATTTGATCTCATCAAAGATCGAAATAGCGGATACGGCGTGTTGAGGCAGACGCATAAGTTATCCACGAATTTTTAAATAAAAACCAATCTGCCAAATTAGTGGTTTAATCGCGACGTATCGCAGACCTGCTGCTTCCTCAGGCGAGTTAAGTAAAATGTGATCAAAGATCAATTGTTGTATCAATTTGTATTCAATGAATGTAGTCAAACAATAAAGCCATCCATGCAGAAACTCGAAAGCGTTAGTTAAGTGAATTAACATAATAATTATCGAAAAAGGAAACGTGAGTTTGTTATAGAAATAAGAATCATTCAGGCAACAATCGCTCCTTGAAATATGAGCTAATGACGATTCAATGGCAAAACCTGAGAAGCCTTATTCCCATACTTTAAGTTGCGTTCGTATAGTTTTATGTTGGGTTTCAGTGTTATTTACAGATCTCTTAGCATGGCATCACATGGTGCGGTGCCTTTTGGTCTCATGATTAGAGACACAATTTTAACATGATTATTTTACCTGATAGAAAAGTCAGGATATGTGAGTCTCTCAATTCATGACGTATGATTCTGTGTTGGACAAAATCACATCGGCAAAGCTCAGAGGGGCACGAACAAACATTAGGAAACAAAGCCGAAAAAGGGAAACGAACTTGATAAAAACGGCGTTTGAGTGAAACATACAGACAATGACTGGATGAGTGGAGTATTCCCAAACGTTGCAAGTCAAATGAAACCTAATCATAACCTCAAACTTCCATTATGAGAGGATACTTAGTTTCTCTTCTTTGGAGATCAATTCTTCCACTTATGTAAAAGTCAGTAAGGAACGTAAGGAAAATCTTTTGTGTTGTACATCATTTTCATGAGAAGTATCAATAGATCATCAACTATAACGCAAAATTATGAGATGATATTTTAAGTTAGACGAGCAATGAAGCACCGATAGTTGGTAGGGAACGCGAAAAATAAAACAATATTGATTCATTTTACTCTATTGATGAGATGCTTGTTAGGCAAGAAATTCGCTGAAAAATGCCGCTTCTAAGCACGATCACTAAACTTTCGATTGAGATGCAAGGACGCAAAGTTGAAGTCGGTACTTTTCACCGAAATTGTACAGGAGTAATCGATCACGAATACAGACTGAAGAAAATATCCCTTTGAATAAAAAATACACTTGTTTGTCCTGTCATTTTGACAGAACTCCTACTTCAGCAATATGCTTAGTAAGAAGTATAAAAATATTGCATAATTGACATTCGGAGGAAATAATTTTCAGATCGGAATTAGCCATTTGTAATATGATACAAACGTGTAGCTATGAAATCATTAGTTTTCATGCCACTGTACAGATAGGTTATGAGAGTGTATTCGCCTTCCTTGTCTTCACTGGATGATTTCGGATACATTTCTACTACAATTACTTTATCTAGTAATCTTGTTAATGTTCTATAGCATGATCTATAAAATATCACTTATCCGCACCCCAATTTTGCATATAATGGCATTGCTTTTACTACAATTACTTGATTATTATGAATGTTAACGCGGGGGACTTTTTCGCCAATATGTTCAGTATTAGATAAAAACATCATGCTTGCGAATCTTTCCAACCAGATACATTGATATTTTACAAGTGAATATACATAAATTCCTGCAAAAGTTTTCTGCAACTGAAAATCAGAAATTCACAGAAATCCTCCAACATAAACGGTCTACTCGGAATTGCAACATCCGTTTTTGTCTTTATTTTCCACTATTTGGACACTTAAGTACACTAAACTTTTCACAGCATGCACAAGAAATATGAAATTGTGCGTGTGAGCCAGTTTTCAATTGTCATGATCATGCCAGCCGATGACAAGCGCAACAGAGACGCACGGTTGAAGTTTCGGATTTTACTTTAGTTGTTTCCTGACGGTTTCTGTATCTCGAAATCTCAATTTTCCTTCATTTTATCCTTCCTTTCACCTCTGCTCTCCATCAATTACCTTTCAATGTTAGATTTGTTTCTTCAAGACCTTTCTGCCATTTAGGCCTGCTGAATGCTGATTAAATTAATGAAGGGTATATTCCATCGTTGAGGACATAGCGCTCGTAAATTGAAACTTGCTCGGGCTTGAATTTGATCCGGTTCTGGTAGCACCTTGAGCAGTAGTGCTTATATTCAGATCCATTCTTGTTGGAAAAATAGGAGAAATTCAAAGAAATGTAAAATGATGAAATATGAGAAATTCGGTAACAAAGTTTACTTATGCAGACACAACGCCACCATCCATGCTACGAAAGGTGGAAGAACATTTCCAGGTACGTTGATAGTCGGAAAATTGAATGACAATGATAGCAATTGGTCCTCATTTTGATTGGCTGTGGATGGTCTGTGCAAATCATGATGCAATGACGCGAATTGGATTAACTAAATGAAAGTAGGACTTGAAAATTCCGTCTTGTTGATACTGGCCGCAGTAATTAGGAAGATTCCGATCATAATAGCCTCCAAGTCTTCTTAGAATTCTGACACTCCTTCTGAAATGAAACCTTATGCTCTCGATTCGTCTTCTTTAAATGATAAGTTTGGATGATGGAGTCTGCTTTATATGAAATATCATCGATCACAATGATCACAATAATCAACTTCTTCTGTTTATGTCGGTTAGGTGGTATGCGCACTGCAAGTATCTTCTCTGTTTTAAAATGCAATCTTACTGTTCGAAGAGACCATCCACGAGATGCAATGATGGGAAAGTCACTTTGTTCCTGATAAATTTCACACATCTTCTGCTCGCATGTAACTTTAGTCGGCCTACCACTATTCTCTAACTTGCATTGGTCCTTTAGCTTTTTCAGGATCTTGCACACCCATAAGAAACAATTCGATGCATTATAAACTGCGTGTAGAATTTTCTTTTCATTTTTATGGGAGTGAAAAGATATCTCTTCTATATAGAATGCCGAGAGGAAAAACAACTTTTCAGTCCCACGGGATCACAAAGTTAACTATTCCTGTGTAAGTTCGCTTGTAGAAAAAATTATTGCTCAACGGGTCGGAGCGGATGTTTGCGAACCTCATAAGTGCCGCTGCAATGGTCAGGTTGACAATTTAGCTCTGCATCCCTTGTCATACAGATATAACTCCGGTAGAGCTCCGCGTCACAGTAATGTCAATGACATCATACGTCGCAGCTTGAATACTGCAGGTGTTTTGGAGCCTGTTGTTCTTCATCGCAATGATGGTCGTTGTCCAGATGGTATGACTATCTTTCCGTTTCGCAATGGTAAATCGCTGGTGTGGGACTTCACCTGTACAGATGCGTCCGCGAAGTTCAACATCATCGATTCAGCGCACTGACAGCTGGAGCCGCAGCCAACACTGTTGAAGCTGCTAAAGAGCGGAAGTACTCAGAATTGTCAAGCCATTACCTCTTCCAGCCCATTGCCATCGAGACATCTGGAGTATATGGAATAATGTTTGGATATTGGATAAAAAATAAATATGGATAATGTTTGTTAAATTAGCAACTCAATGACCTGCTATTGCTGCCATACTGAACCTCAAGAGAATTTTCTTAAGGCATGATCATATCACAGGCAACCTGCAAATCACAGGTAGAGCAAAATCACATAATCAAAGACACTGACTTCAATTAACTTTGAAAGATGTAAATGGGTCCACATCACTATTCAGATTTAAGAAATGAAGCATGAATTTATTGAATCATAAAATCATGCCGATGATAATTGAATTTCATGAATTTCATGAAGACTTCCATTATAATGCGGCTCATGAAATTCCCTTGCAAATTAGGTTTGTTTCCGCCTAGATGGGATGCTTATTAGCAAATATTCATTCCTTTTGATATCCATCTTGTTCACACTGCTTATCAAGAAGACCTCATCTCGGTAGCATATAAAAGTAATAGGAAGAAGACCGTTCCAGGACACCGTAAAATTCAAAAAATGGTATTTTTAAAAACGACATAAATTCATGAATTTGAACCCTTTTTCAGGTTTTTAAGACCTAAATTCATAAATTTAGACCATTTAAAAAGTACCATTTTTTTGAAAAATTGGGTATTTTTAAAAACTACTAAATTCATGAATTTTGGTCATTTTTTCAGGTTATGAAGACCTAAATTCATAAATTTAGGCGTTTTTAAAAATACCCAATTTTTCAAATTTTTCAAAATCTCAAATTTGTGATTATGACATTTTACCCCCAAAATCATGACCGTTCAAGGACACCGAAAATCATAAAAGTTAAGAATCTCAAATTTGTGATTATGACATTTTACACCCCCGTTAAAACATGAACGTTCAAGGACACTGTAAAATCAGAAAAGTTAAGAATCTCAAATTTGTGATTATGACATTTTACACCCCCCTTAAAATCATGACCGTTCAAGGACACCGAAAATCATAAAAGTTAAGAATCTCAAATTTGATATTAAGATCATTTTTTACTTTGAAAATCATGGCCGTTCAAGGACACGGTAAAATCAGAAAAGTTAAGAATCTCAAAATTTGAGAATTACAATTTTCACCCCCTTAAAATCATGACCGTTCAAGGACACCGAAAATCATAAAAGTTAAGAATCTCAAATTTAAGATTAAGATCATTTTACTCCCAAAATCATGACCGTTCAAGGACACCGAAAATCAAAAAAATGGTAATTTTAAAAACGTCTTTTAAATCCATTTTTCCTTTTATTCAGGTTTTTAAAATATGAGATAACTAAAATTATGTGACTAAAAATATTTCTTTAAAAATGGAAGAAACAAAAGTGGAAGAAACCGCAAAAATGTATCCTTCGTTATCATATGAACGTAGTTCTACTTTAATGGACATTGAAAAAATGGACAAAGAAAAACATAAAGATAGAGTACGTTATATGAAAGATAAGGAATCTCAATTATTACTTAGACTAGAACATTATAATAAATTAAGAAAAAGATGGTCTAATGTTAAGAATGTAACACAAGGAATTGGCATATTCTTAACAATAAGTTTAGGTGCTTTAACAATTGTTATATTTTCAGGTGTTTTAGTAGTTCCAGTAGTTGCTACAGCTTTAACAGGTACGGTTGTTTTTGCAACTTCACTCGTTACAATGTTAGATAAATCTTTAATAACTAAGAAACGAAAATCATTAAAAACTAAGCATTTACATATTAAAGAAGTCTATGACAAATTGCATTACTACTTTCAAAGAGTATGTGATGATAATGTTATTACGTTAGATGAGATTGAAAAATTTGATCAAATAGCTAATGAAGTAAATCAAATATCATTTCAATTACAGTCAGAAAAAGTTGATGATAAGAATAAACAGGATCGCAAAATTTCTAGTGATGGTAAAACTTTTACTGATGGTAAAATTTCTAATGAAGAAAATGATAAAGTTTTTTTGGAAGAGCTAAAAACTTTAAGCGAAAATTTAAGCAAAACTTTATTAAACAAAACTTTATTAAACAAAACTTAAAACGAGAAAACTTTAAACGAAAAGATGTCAGACAACAAAGCAATAAAAAAATAATTTGTTCAGTAAAATGTTTTTGTTGTATTCCAATGTTACCACAAAATTCAAATATTATATTTTAAAAAATGGATAAAATAAAAGCTGACAATCAAAAATATATATAAAAAAATATAAAAATATAATATAAAAAAAATGGATAAAATTAGAGCTGATAATTTTAAAAGAATAAAACAATTAGAAGAGTTAATAAAGCAAAGAAATATTATGAAAGAAAATCATCTTGAACATAGAATGATAAAAGCTGGTATTCAATCTGATATGTTTGAAAAAATGCAGCAAACCGAGCAAGTAAAAACTGATTTTGAAAAAAACTATGAAACCATTTAAAACTCTTGAAAAAGAACTGACAAATAATGATAAACAAATTGATATAACAGATCCAGAGCACAAAACTATATTAGATGACTATGGATTACTAGAATCAAACATTAATAAGAAATTACCAAAATCTATGCAATTTGAACATTCTATTTCATTTATAGATGGAAAAACAATACCTAGATTTTATCTCGGACAAAAAGAAATATTTCCACAACCTTTTCGAGGTTTAATTTTTTCACCAGATAAATCTCCTTTTAGTTTAGATAGAAATTTTGTTAATCTTTTAAGAGGAGCAGATTTAAATAATTATGCTGTAGAAGATCTCATAAAATATAAAGCTATGTTAGACAGAGTTGGTGCAGTAAAATCTCTTAGACGTTATAAACAATTAGAAAATTTATTATCAACGGGAGTTAAAGTAGGGAAAGGTTTATCTGAAAAACAGAAAACAGAAACAACCATATTTTTACCAGATGATCCACAAGAATTACTAAATAGATTAAATATTTTAATATCCGCGATAAAAGAAGGTCATAATTCTAGTTTCAATGAAATTCATGCTATATTGAAAAGACTGTTAGAAAAGAAGATTCTAAATGAAGAGGATTATAAAAGTGTAGCAGAAATATGTTGTTTCTAATTTTTATCTATGATTTTTATCTATGATTTTCATCTATGATTTTTATATACGATTTTTATCTATAATATTTATTCAAAATTTTAACTAAAAAATGTGTTCAGCAGATTTAGACAAAATTAATAATCATTTAGAAAATCTAACAGAGATTTTGGGTTCATCAAAATTTAGTACGACGTTAAAAATTATAACAACTACTTCATCACACACTTGTAATTTAGAACCCATTCTACATTTGGAGCAAAATAAAAATTATCAAATTGCATTGACTAGTTTCTCCACATTTAACACTATTCAAAACGTTATCAAAGATGTGAATGACCAATTTAGATATTCTACTGATAAATGTAAAACATGGAAAATACTAACTTTTCTTCCTGGTTCCTACGAAGTTGAATCAATGTCAAATGAAATTAAGAGACATTTAGGTATAGCATTTAAAGATAAGAAACAATTACATTTTGCAGTTGAACCGGTAGTTAATAAATTTTCTCTTACTTTAGACGAAAATCATCAAGTTGATTTTAATCATGATAGATCATTGTCAAAGCTATTAGGATTTAATAAACAAACCTATAGTCAAGGTTATCATTTAAGTGAGAAGATTCCAAAAATAACTGAAATAAATTCAATTGTTGTACATTGTGACATTATTGAAGGAGGATATATAAATGGTAAATTGTCAAATTTAATTTTCAGTTTTCCAGCTTTTACTGTGCCCATTGGCTATAGATTAAATGTATTTCCCCAAACATTAATATATTTCCCTATTACAAGAAAAACTATTAACAACATTAACATTAGAATCACTGATGAGAAAGGACAAGAAGTAAATTTTGGAGGTGAAGAGATTATGATAGATCTTTTGGTTCGGAAGGTATAAACTCCCACGCAAAGCTAGAGAAGTTTAATTTTCTTCTTATTCTTCTTCTCCTTCTTCTTTAAAAACAAAAAATAAAAATAAAATGTTTTTATTAAAAATAAGTGAAGTACTACCAATAAATAAAAAAAAATTAAATTTAATCATCATCCAAATTTATCTAATAAAGTTTTGTCAGTTATTTGTGGAAGATCAGGTTGTGGAAAAACGTATCTATTATTTAAAATTTTAACGACACCAAACTTTTTGGATTATAACAATCTTATAATTTATACAAAAACAGCAGAACAACCCGTCTATCAATTTTTAAAATATGGATTTGAAAGTAATCTTAAAAAAACAGCAATTGCTTCATTATTCAAAGAATATGAAAAATCTGAAGACGAAGAAGAAATAAGTTCGTGGTGTGAAGAAGCAGCAAAAAATAATCAGTTAGTTGAAACCAATAAAAATAAGCATATGAAGATACAATTAATAGATGATAGTGGTAATATGCAAGATCCCAGTAAACTAGATAAAAGAATGAAACATTGTGTAATTTTTGATGATTGTGTTAATGATAAAAATCAGTCAGTTCAGAGAAATTATTTCACAAGAGGTAGACATAATAACTGTAGTGTTTTTTATTTAACACAAAATATGTATTCATTAGACGGAAGTGTTATTAGAAAGAATGCAAATATATTTATACTATTTGAAATAAATGCAGAAGCTTAAGTGATTTGTTAAGAGATTTATGCGTAAGAAATAAAGATGAATTTAAACAATCGTGTAATAATGCTTGATCAAAAGATTACGGCTTCATTGCAATTAATATTGATAAAATAATTCATGATAGAGTTATAGAATATTTGTTTACCGAGTGATAAAAAATATACAAATATAGTGTTATAATATTTTATTTTTTTATTTTAATTTTATATATATATATATATATATATATATATATATATATATATATATATATATATATATATATATCAAATTTGTCTATCTTAGAAATTAGAAAATTAAAAAGGTTCAGTAGTTATTCCATCAGGCAAAATCTTTCTTTTATCATCAAATGGATCTAATGCTAATTTATGTTCTTCTTTTAAATACATTTTATGTTTCTTTGAATTAAGTCTATAATTACATGCTGTTTTTATTTCATTATTAAATAATACATTTTTATAATCTTGAAATGTTATTTGATTAGCCACTGATGCCTTTGAAATTCCTTTTAATGTTATATGTGTTTTAATATTATTAGTTGTATTATAACAATAACATTTAGATTTTAAAAATATAGCTTCTGTTATGAAATCTTCATTTCCTTCTAGTTCATCTTTTACTTTACATAATTCAGAAGGATGAATGATATCTTTTATTTTATTAATTTTAGATTTTATAAATTTTGGATTTTATAAATTTTAGATTTTATAAATTTTGGATTTTATGAATCTTATAAGTTTTAGATTTTGTGAATCCTATAAATTTTGGATTTTATGAATCTTATAAATTTTAGATTTTATGAATCCTATAAATTTTGGATTTTATGAATCTTATAAATTTTAGATTTTATGAATCCTATAAATTTTGGATTTTATAAATTTTAGATTTTATGAATTTTATAAATTTTAGATTTCATAAATTGTAGATTTCATGAATCTTATAAATTTTAGATTTCATGAATCTTATAAATTTGAGATTTTATGCATTTTAGATTTTATGAATTTATAAATTTTAGATTTCATAAATTGTAGATTTCATGAATCTTATAAATTTGAGATTTTATGAATTTTGGATTTTATGAATCTTATAAATTTTGGATTTTATAAATTTTAGATTTTATAAATTTTAGATTTTATAAATTTTAGATTTTATGAATCTTATAAATTTTAGATTTTATGAATCTTATATATTTTAGATATTATGAATCTTACTAATTTTGGATTTTATGAATCTTATACATTTAAGATTTTATGAATACTATGAATTTTAGATTTTATGAATCTTATAAATTTTAGATTTTATGAACCTTATAAATTTTAGATTTTATGAATCATATAAATTTTGGATTTTATAAATTTTTCTAGATAGTTTTTATAATTATTTAATTTTAATATATTTCCTTCATCAACTCGATCTACATTTTGTAAATGCAATTTACTTTGTAAATGAGATTGATAACTTCTTTTTGTTTGCAACTTTTTTTTACATAAGTTACAATAAAACTTGGTATTTTCCATTTTTTATTTTTTAAGGAAAAAATTTGTGTTTTTATTTTAGATATAAACATTCTAATATCAAGGTCTTGAGAGTCATTTTATATTATTATATATTTCACGTTCTTTAGTTATTTTATTTTCTTTATCACATTAAGTTTTATCACATTACGTTTTATCAAATTAAGTTTTATCATATAATGTTTTATCAAAAGATAATTTAAATTTATTTTCACTAACTATTCATTCTTCATCATCATCATCATAAATTTATTCTTCAACATCATAAATTACACTTTTTGGTATAGGATGCCATTCCCTGATAGGAATATCTAATTCCAAGTTATATTTATTATTTGATAATAATATAATAGAGAAAAATATTGGTCTTTGATCTCTTTTGGAAAATTTAATAACACCACCATAATCTGATTCATTTTTAGTTTTTATTAAAGATGATGAAATTTTAAATTGATTAGATGTAAATCCTAATTTAAATTTTTTAGACCCGACACATAGTTGTCTAACAGTATCTTCAACTATTCCATCATTATTATTTTCAATTGTAAGAAAATGAAATTTAGATAAATTTTGATTATATGTAGTATTAATATCATGTTGAGAAATAAATTTTTCTTTACTTAAATTTTTATAATTACTAATATTTTTATAATCTTTGTTACCATTCACACCTTTTTCAGATGTTTCAGAATCATCATCTATATTATCATCATCTGTATTATCATCATCTATATTATCATCATCTATATTGTGATCATCTATATTATCATCATCATTATTATTATAAGATTCTTTAAAATTATTATTATAAGATTCTTTAAAATTTTTATTAATTTTAGAATTTTTATCAGTTTCTGAATTTTTATAAGGTGTGGTCCACATATAAATTTTCTCTTGTTGAGCTAAGCCATTTATATAAGATTTTAATAAATTAATATTTAAGTTTGAATATAATCCTATATATGTATCATCATCATACCTTTGCGACATTTCTGATGTTTCTTTTTTATAAATCGTGTCTCTATAGTAAACTTGATATAATAATTCTTTATTATGTTTTTTACTCTCTATGTGAATGTTATATTGGTTTTGTTCATCAAGAAATAATCTAATTTTCCTTTGAAAACGATTTTAATTTTTTAACTAATTCTCTAATATTGATATAATTAATAATTTTAGTTTCTATCCAATCAGTATTACTAATTGGTAACACTGCTCTAATAAATCCATAAACATTATTGTGACCAATAATAACCATATTTTCTTTATTTAATTCTACATAAGCAACATCATTATATTTACTAACAATATCCATAAATTTAATAAATGGATCACCTGGAAATATACAATAGTTAGTTTCAATAGAAGGTAAACCTTTTGTCTGTTCTCTAAATATTTCGGCTTGTAATTCAAATAAAATATTTACATCTATGCATGGATTATAATTATTATCAAAACATTTATTTTCAAATCCCGATGATCTCGTCGAATAAGAAGAACAGGATGATACGGGCGAATTTAATTTTTTTAAATTTGCATTTTCCATTTTTTAATTTTATTAGAAAAAATTTTATTTTCTTTCTCATTATATAAAAAAATTACTTTTTTATTGTTAAAAAATGATGTTAGAATGTTTTTAATGTTAAAATGTTAAAATATTTTATTGTTAAAAAATGAATCGTGAATTAGAAATAGAAATAGAAAATTATATCATAAAAACTGGAGTCGTTTTATCTGGTCCATTGCATCTTTCTATTTTTCCGCAACAAAATACAGAGTTAACAAATAAACAATATGTTGATACACAAATCAATGACTTAAAAGAAAAATATATCAACGATGTTTTGGTTCCACTGATGAATGAATTAAAGTTGCTTAAACTTAATGACAAATCATTAAACGAAAAATTATTAAAACTTGATAAAAAGGATAGAGAGCTAGAAGCAGATATAGCAAAACTTTTTAAAAAGATTACAGAACAATCAAAAATTTTAATATTACTTTCTATAAATTTAAAATCTGCTGTCATTAAAAATAAACATCAAATAGAATTATTGAAAGAACAATTAGAAGATGAAATAGAAAAACTTCCTGAAAGAATTTAAAAAAATTTAAAGCAGTTACAAACTACATTTCAAAAAAGTGTTGATGAATTAAGTTCTAAAATTACTCAACAAATGAAAAAGATGAATAGAATAATAAATGAAGTAAACTCACTTAATGAAAAGGTTGATAAAATGAAAAATCTTAAAATCAATTTAGAAAATAAATTAAAGAAAAATTTACAAGAAAACTCTAAAGAAAATAAAGAACAGTTAGATTCTGTTAAAAGACAATTAGATGTTCTTAAAATTAAGTTAAATGCTCTTAAAACGGCATTGAAGATTAATCAGCAGAAAATGCAAGTTAATAGAAAAGAAATTAAAGTACATCACACGCTGCTTGACGCAATAGATAAAGTGCAACAGAAAATTAATAAAGTTATCTGGAAGTTGTTGTCCATTCACAAACGTAAATCTTGATAGAACCTTGTTCAGAGGCTTTAGCCGATCGGACCAAAGGTCCTCAGGTTACTAACCTATCGGTCCTTGTCCAGAGGCTTTAGCCGATGACGCACGTATATCTTAATAGGGCTTTGTTCAGAGGCTTTAGCCGATCGGGCCAAAGGTCCTCAGGTTACTAACCAATCGTAAATATTTTTTCCCAAAAGTCAAATTTAATCCTAAAAATGCCTATAATTTATAAACACAATCTTAAACATTTTGCTTCAAATAAAAAAATTGCTCATGAACCATCTATGAAATCTGTTTACCATTATGACAGTGTAGAAACAATTCAAAAAGAAGGGGCTGGTATCTTTTCTGGTATTGGCAGTATCGTTAACTTAATTAAAAATAATAAAGATTTGATTACATCTGCTGCAAAAGGAGCAGCAGCTATAGGTAGTACAGCTGGTGCAATATCAAATGCTGTTAAGTCTCAAAACGAATTAAAACAACTAGAAACTATTCGTAAACTTTAGAATGACTCTGAAGAACTAAAAAAATTAAAAAAAACTTTCAGATGAAACAAAAAACAAAATTGCTAACATAGCTGTGGGGGGGTGAAACCTTGAGGAGCGGAGCTCCGTCTGATAGGAAACAGGAGAAGAAATCAGGCGTAGCCATAAAACGTTCAATTGAAGAAATAAGAGGTAATGGCGTGAGCAGCAACCTTCGGTCTAACCAGCAAAGCTGTAGCGGAGCTGGTCTAGCAAAATTCTAAAATATATTTTTTAGTAAAATTTTTTTAGTAAAATTTTTCTGTGTATGAGAAAAACAAAAAAGTCAAATTATTTTTTATAAAAATGTCTTCTCTTATCGAAAATAAATTTAGATTAGACAATCCTCCGTTCGTCAGTTGCAATCAAAAGAAGAATGACTATATAAGAATTGCTATGAATCCCGGATCTTCCAGTAGAGTAAATACTGGAGGAGATTTAATCTTTGAAGTTGATAATCAGCAGAGTTATTTATATTTACCTGATTCCTTTTTACACTGTGAATATTCTTTATATAGTGATGCTAATTTTACAACACCATTACAAGATAGCGATAATATTGCATTAGATAATAATTTCTTTCAAAGATTATTTACACAAATGCGTTTAGATGTTGCAACTCAAAATATAGAAACAATAAGTGATTCTCCAGGTGTAATTGATACAATGCTTAGATTTGTAACAATTGGTGAAAATAATAAAAAGCATGAAATCGAAGGTTGGTTTCCTGATACTAATGATGGTATAATTGTTGATGATTTAACTCACGCTGGAACAGATGCAGCAGGAATTGCGAAAGATGTAGAAAATACTGCAAATCATTTAAATAAAACAAACAATAGTGCATATAAAGAAAGACGTGAATTTAACAAGAAAAGTAAGCAAACAGTAAATTGGGCATTGTCTCCATTATTCGGATATTTAGATTATGACAAAATATCATATCAATTAAAATTTAAATTAATAATTCATCGTACAGCAAATAATGAATTAAAATTTTTTGGCAAGACTGGAAAAAAAGCATATTTAAAAATTGATAGACTTGAATGGTGGATTAAGCATATTACTCCTAGTTTAGAGGTTGAAACAGCTATTGCAAAAAGATTAAATACTAACAAACCAATTCCAGTAAATTTTCTAAAGCGTACTGCTAGTTCAGTAACTTTTTCCGAACAAAGATTTAACTGGTATTTTATTAGAACTTCGAATACTCCAAGATATTTATTACTAACTTTTCAAAGAAATAATTCACCAAGTTTTGATAAGAACAACAATCTTTTTCATATTGATATAATTCGAAGTTTACAAGTTTCATTAAATCAAACCCGATATCCAATTGATCCATTAAGATTCGATGATACCAATAATCAATTTATGGAAGGATATGATTCTTATCGAAATCTTTGTATAGAATTTGGAGTTGAACCACAACTAACTCCTGGAGATTGGAGACATTTATATCCTGTTTTCTGTTTCGATTTAAGTGCACAATCTGAAGATATTATCAAGACTGGTTGTGATGTAACAATTAATATTGAAAAGAAAGATTCCACAACTTAATTGATGGCTTATGGTTTATTGCTAGAAGATGTAAAATATTCTATTGAAATTCTTAATGGGAGATGGCTAGGATCGGCTGAAGCCTCTGAACAAAGTTCTATAGGTTAATTAAAATTTTTGGTAACGTAAAATTTTTTAGTAACTTAAAATTTCTTCTTAAGTTAAAAATTTTTCATAACTAGAATAGATTAAAAATTCTTAACTTAAAAAATTTTCATAACTCGAATGGATTAAAATTTTTCGTAACTTAAAATTTTTAGTAACTTAAAATTAGTTCTTAAGTTATAAATTTTTCATAACTAGAACAGATTAAAATTTTTCATAACTAGAATAGATTAAAATTTTTCGTAACTTAAAATTTTTGATAACTATAATAGATTAAAAATTCATAACTTAAAATTTTTTCACAACTACAATAGATTAGAAATTTTCGTAACTTAAAATGTTTTTATTAAAAATGTCGGAAGCGAAAAGTAATAATAATAAAACTGTTGAATTAAAATTACGTAATATTGTTGACAAAAATACCCCTAAAACTATTACTATTAATAAAAAAAAGTATTACATAAGTAAACCAATGATAGAGAATATTCAACTACAAGAAGAAAAGAATGGCGGGATTCTCCAATTAATTCCGCTAATAATAGGTGGCATAGCAGCTGAGGGAAGTGTTGCAGGTGGGACAGCTGGTATTGTCCAAGCAGTAAATAAAAATAAATCAGAAAAGGCAGCATTAGAAGTGCAAAAACGTCATAACAGAGAGCTAGAGAAAGTTGCTAAGGGAGAAGGAGTAGTAGATAATTTTATTATTAAATTAAAATTAGTTGATGAAGGAAAACGAGTTCTTAAAAATATTCTCCACAATGTTGATGATTTAATTGAAATTAAGGAAACTAAAGATGGTTCTGGAATATATCTAAGTCCTAGTATGAGAAGGTAAAACATTTATTTTATCTTTTAAAATGAATTCTACAAATTCCGAAAATTTAACTAAATTAAAAATTGCTAATTTAGATTTATTGAATTATCTCTTAAAAGTACGTAAAACCTCAAATTGTCAGCATATTGGAGGTGACACACAAAAAACATTAGAAAACTTTCCTGGATTTATTTGGAGTAAATATTCGAAAGAAAAACATCTTCCTGGTCATTCATATACCGGTCCAAGAACTCGATTAGATATAAGACTAGATGAGAATAATAATCCAAAACCAGGTGAAGTACCAATAAATAGAGTAGATGAAGCAGCTTACAGACATGATTTAGCTTATCGAAATCATGATCTAAGTTCTCGACATGTAGCTGATAAGAAAATGATAGAAGAATTAGACAGTATTCAAAATCCTACATTTAGAGTAAGAATTGAAAGAATGTTTGTTAAGAAAGCTTTACAAGCAAAAATATTATTCGGTCAGGGTATTGATCCGTCAGCAAATGAAACCTGCGCGTCTGAAATTCATAAAGAATATAGAACGCCTAAATATTTACTGAAAGTAAAAGTATTTAATAAAGATGATAATTGGAGTGCTGATCTTATTCATATGCCGAATGAAGGAGGGTTTAAGTATGCATTGACCGTTATAGATTTATGTACGCGATACGCTTGGGTAAAGCCTTTAAAAAATAAAGGTGGTCTATCAGTTAAATATGCGTTTGAAGAAATCTTTAAAGAAACTAATAGAAAGCCAAAGAAATCTTTGTTGACAAAGGATCGGAATTTTATAACGGAAATGTTCAGCCACTATTTGAAACTGTTTATTCAACTGAAAATGCAGGAAAGGCTGTAGTAATTGAGCGATTCAATAGATCATTAAAAAATAAAATTTTCAAGAAATTTACTGAGCGAGGAAATCAGAAATGGTTGAAGATATTACCAGGAGTTGTAGAAGAGTATAACAATAAGATTCATTCAGGTATTGAAGAAACTCCAAAGAATGCTTCTGACGAACCTGATTTAATACGAAAGAAAATATTCGAAAATAACTATTCGAATGAGAGTAATCCGAATTTGCAGAAACTTAAGCCGAAATTTAAGATTGGAGATAGAGTTAGAATATTTAAGTATAAGAATAAATTTGAAAAAGGCTTTGTTGGCTATTGGACTAAAGAAATATTTGAAGTTTACAAAATAAATCAAACTTATCCGATTACTTACGAAATCAAAGATTTAGATGATAAAGATATCAGAGGCCGATTTTATCAAAATGAATTGCAACGAAGCGATTTTTAATTATCATTATTATCATTCAATTCTAACACAATATCAAGAAATGGTACTCCTTTTTGTAATTTAAATAAAACATAAAGACATAATTGACCACAATAAGTAGTTCCTGGTTTTTGAATTTGAAACGTATTATAAGTTCCATTTCCAAGTATTTCTCTTACTTCATTTGTAGGTGGAAGTCCATAAGAGTCGAAATAGTAATTATCTCCATTTTTATTAGACGTACCTGCAGACCAATGTACTCCTTTTTCATCTGACGTGTGAAGATTTGTTATGAAATTTATAGTTGAAACTTTGTTCCGGGAACTGAAGGTTCCTGTTGGCTTATTTTTAATCAATTGTAATTCGTCTCTCATCAATATGTGAAAATTCTTTATTCCCAATTGATTTGCGATTTTCTTTAGATATCAATTTGTAGTTGTTTGCGTTCCATATCATTTTAAAAACTCGGTAATGCTAGTCATTTTATAATAAAAAAATTTTAAAGGGACCCCTAGAAGTCAGAAGGGGGGAATTGATTTAAAACTGTTCCATAATGATGACTTTCCTTACTACTTATTCGATTTTGAAATGATTTAATTTAATCTAAATTAAAACGTTACATTGTAAAGAATCGGTTTATTAGCAGAGTTAGTGCTTCGCACATCTTTAATCAACTGCAATTCATTTCTCATCAATAGGTGAAATTTTTTTATTTCCAATTGATTTGTGATCTTATTTAAATCGAAATTCGTAGTGGTTTGTTTGCCGTATTGTTTTAAGAAATCATTTATATTGCTCATTTTATAATAAAAAATTTCTTATAGTGTCCCCTAGATTTAAAAAACTGTCTCATAATGATGACGTACCTTACCATCTATTCGATTTTGATATGATTATATTATAATTATTCTAATCTACATTGTTTTACATATTTCCATTTTCTTCGTGAACTTCATTTGTTAATATGTTTCATCGTTAAAATGATTGTTTAAAATTGTTATAACAACTAACCCGCATATCGCCGTTTATGCGTTCTAAATTTAGAAGAAGAATTGGTTAATTGTCACTGCACTCTTATGTGCTTAAACTATTCATGTCTTTACAATGGGAAGTACTTTTAATCAATACATACGGAGAGGGGAAACGTTAAATGAACTTTGTGAATGCATGTGAGTTTTATAAATCTATTTGCAAAACAGATATTGAGAACTGATTCTGAAAATAATTTACGTAGGGGTAAATTGAAATGTCAAAAGTTTACGCACGCGTAAGTTGAAATGTCAAAAGTTTACCGATGGGTAAATTGAAATGACAAGAGATTCCACGATAATTTTAGGGGAAAGCTGCTAGATGTTTCCGTTGCTAGAACAATAAATCTCTTTCTCTCTCTCTCTTCAATTATCAGCCAGTGTACGGGTTCATTGAATAATTTTGAGTTTATGAGTTACAATGATTTTCTAGTTCACACAATTATTACTTTAAATAATGTTGAGAATACAATAACGAAGAATGTCTAAGTAATAATTGTGTCTTCTTAATTTATCATAATGCTCTAATCTTAATAATAATTGAGATCCATTTCACTTGTTATTAATTGAGATAACGAAGGATATATTCTTGCGGTTTCTTCCACTTTTGTTTCATCCACTTTTGTTTCTTCCATTTTTAAAGAAATTTTTTAAGTCACATAATTTTAGTTATCTCATATTTTAAAAACCTGAAAAATGGATTTAAAAGACGTTTTTAAAATTACCATTTTTTTTATTTTCGTTGTCCTTGAACGGTCATGATTTTGGGAGTAAAATGATCTTTATCTCAAATTTGAGATTCTTAACTTTTATGATTTTCGGTGTCCTTGAACGGTCATGATTTTAAGGGGGTGAAAATTGTAATTCTCAAATTTTGAGATTCTTAACTTTTATGATTTTCGGTGTCCTTGAACGGTCATGATTTTGGGAGTAAAATGTCATAATCACAAATTTGAGATTTTGAAAAATTTGAAAAATTGGGTATTTTTAAAAACGCCTAAATTTATGAATTTAGGACTTCATAACCTGAAAAATGACCAAAATTCATGAATTTAGTAGTTTTTAAAAATACCCAATTTCTCAAAAAAATGGTACTTTTTAAATGGTCTAAATTTATGAATTTATGTCTTAAAAACCTGAAAAAGGGTTCAAATTCATGAATTTATGTCGTTTTTAAAAATACCATTTTTTGAATTTTACGGTGTCCTGGAACGGTCTTCTTCCTATTACTTATAAATCTGGAAAATTTTGACTTTTTAAAACTGCTCAAATAATTTTTTGGACCACGGAAACGTAATCTCCGCAAAAAACTGAATCATTTGATAAAAAATTTTTCACTGTATACAGATGCTTTTTTGAGTCGACACTCTACCTGTATATCCCTACTCTATGCTAGTGATGCAAATGGAAAATTTTCCAGAAAATTTTCCGGAAAATTTTCCAATTTTTTCAAAATTTTCCGGAAAATTTTCCAATGGAAAATTTTGAAATTTTTTTTTCGGTGATTGACGTTTTTGCCTTTGTTTTGGAGACTTGTTGCAGTCGTTTGAAAAGACTATGTAATATTCAAAGACCGAAAACTTCTCATCATCCCTGCGCTGCATGTTAACTTTTGAGACCAACTGCACCTCCATGTCTATTTCAGATCTTTCCAACTGAATATCAGACATTAAAAGGATTTCAGATTTCTCTAATTGAATTTCAGATATCTGTCAGAAACTCAACTCTGAAAGGATCTTAGGTTCAACTGGAGAATCTCCAATTCATCTGGAAAAGTCTGAAATTCATTTAAGTAGATCTGAAATCGATTGGGAACTATCTGAACCATCTGAACCAGCTAGAAATGGAATGTGTAGTTTGTCCTCCACGAAGATATCGGACAATACGCCAGAAGTTAGAAGCTATCATAGATATTCTTCTACTCATCACAGATATCTTTAGTTTCCAAATATCTCACGAGTTTATAGTCTTTATATATCTTCCACTGTAGTGATGAAAATTTTCCGGAAAATTTTGAATCAAAATTTTCCATGGAAAATTTTGGAAAATTTTGAAAGTTCTAATTTTTTGTGATAGGCCCTATATGCTTTGACCGCTTCCACAGCCGAGGAACACACCAATAGAATGGGTCTATATAAAACTGGTGATTTTGATCATTATTTTGAATAAAATGATTTTGAAAAATGAAGAAATTTGAATTTTTTTGTGATATAATTTTTACATTTTCTATCACAGCCGAGGCATAGACATATCAATAGAATTGTTCTGAAACTCTTGATTTCATCATATCATTTCGATTAAAACAATCGTAGCAATACGAATCCCATCCGTGGATTTTTGAGCATTCTGGCTTGTGGCAATTTGCCATTTTTAATGTTACAACACAGACATCTTTTGGGACAACGTGAAGTTTTTCCTTTACAATAGGGGTATAATTTCATGCATTGTGAAAGATCTGGAGCAGAAATAATGCACTTTATATGGGAGTTTGTTTATGGCTTGAAAGTTAAGCTTTATTATGCAGCCTTGATTGCAATGATACAAATTCTCCATGTGTTGATGAACATGTGAAGCACAAGCACACAGTCCAACACAGCATTATACATGAGCGATCATATATTTAGTGATGCAAATGGAAAATTTTCCCGAAAATTTTCCGGAAAATTTTCCAATTTTTTCAAAATTTTCCGGAAAATTTTCCAGCGGAAAATTTTGAATTTTTTTTTTTTTGGTGATTGACATTTTTTCCTTTGTTTTGGAAACCTGTTGTAGTCGTTTGAAAAGACTGCAATATGCAAAGACCGAAAACATCTCTATCATTCCTGCATGTTACCTTTTGGAACCAACTGCACCCTTTCGATGTCTATTTCAGATCATCCCAAATGAATTTCAGATATTAGATGGATTTCAGATTTCTCTAATTGAATTTCAGATATCTATCAGAAACCCAACTTTGAAAGGATCTTAAATTCAACTGGAGAATCTCCAATTCATCTGGAAATGTCTGAAATTCATTTAAGTAGATCTGAAATCGATTTGGAACTATATGAACCATCTGAGCTAGAAATGGAAGATGTGCATGCAGTTTGTCCTCAACGAAGATCGGACAATATGCCAGAACTTAGAAACTGTCATAGATATTCTTCTACTCATCACAGATATCTTTAGTTTCCATATATCTCACGAGTTCACAGTCTTCCAATATGGTCGCTCATGTATAATGCTGCGTGGACTGTGTGCTTATTCTTCACATATTCATCAACAGATGGAGAATTTGTATCACTATGATCAAGGCTGCACAATAAAGCTTAACTTTCAAGCTAACAAGCAAACTCCAAAATTATTTTTGCTCCGGATCTTTCACATTGCATGAAATTATACCTCTATTCTAAAGCAAGATTCACGTTATCCCAAACGGTGTCTGTGTGATAATCAAAAATGCTAACAAATTAGCACAACCCACTGGTGGCAAAGGAATGTTCAAATATCCGCGGACGGAACTCGCAGTGCTACGATCGCTTTAATCGAAATAGTGATGAAATCAAGAGTTTTAGACCCACTCTAATGGTATGTACCTGCCTCGGCTGCGGAAGCGCCCCAATTATAGGGCGTATCACAAAAATCAAAACTTTCAAAATTTTCCATAATTTTCCAATACTTACCAAAATTTTCCAATTTTTTCCATAATTTTCCAATTTTTTCCATAATTTTCCATGGAAAATTTTGATTCAAAATTTTCCGGAAAATTTTCATCACTACTCTATGCCCACTCTATGCATCACTTCACCCATTGCAATTGCGGCGAATATCCTGCTTCGCTTGAGTGTCATCCTCAATCAATGTTGCGTTCGTCAAGTGACAAAAAGGGCACCTTAGTGATCTAGCCAGTAGGGATATATTGGTAGAGTGTCGACTCAATGAAGTATCTGTATACAGTGATAACTTTTATATCAACAGATTCAGTTTTTTGCGGAGATTACGTACCTGTGGTCCAAAAATTATTTGAGCACTTTTGGAAAAAGTCAAAATTTGCCAATTTTACCGAGATCAGTCTCCTATATAAGTAGCATGAACTTGAAGCAAGTTGGATATCAAACGGAATGAATATTTGATAATAAGCATCGTAACTAAGGGAAAATCAAGCTGATTGTCAAGGGAATTTCATGATCCGCATTATAATGGAAGTCTTCATGAAAAGTCGCGATATTATTCGTGCTTTCTTAGCTGAAACTTCAAGTTTTTAATTCAATTTTCATCGGCATGATTTTATGATTCAATAAATTCATGCTTCATTTCTTGAATCTGAATAGTGATGTGGTCCCATTTACATCTTTCAAGGTTAACTGAAATATCGTTGTCTTTGATTATGTGATTTTGCCGTTCCAGGTACAGGTTGCCTGTGATATGATCATGCCTTAAGAAAATTCTCTTGAGGTTGAGCATGAAAATAATAGGAAACCATCGAATTGCTAATTTAGCGAACATTAAATCTCCGAGGCTGTCATGAGAATCTGTGAAGTACCATCATTCCTTCAGCATTGCAATCACGATCACTCAATTCCGTGGCAAATTTCTTCAAAACTGCAAAAAATTATGTATCTCATATTTGGTGACAGTACCACCTGGTTCTCCCTTGAGTTCATTTGATAAAATCGAAAGTGTATACACATTGGGGATTTAATAAATGCGGAGTTACCACCCTGCCTAGCATACCTACTCTATGGATCTAGCAGAAATATTATTCAGATTTTCATTGTGAAGCAAAATTATGCTTCATTGCATTTTTTTTACTTCTTTACGTACGTATATGCGATTAAAATACACTGCATTGGGGATTTATCTAATGCTGAGTTGCTACTCTGCGCAACACAGAGCTCCCTAATATACTGTTTGATATTTTGAATTTGCGCAACTTTGTCGCTGAGCACCCTCAAGAAGATAAAAGTTTTCACATTTCTATCATCAAATTAATTTACTAAATCTCCATATTCTTGATTCTGCGCGGTTCTGATTTTTCTGTTTGAAACGGAGTTCCTCTCCATACTGCTGAAAACACTGATTTTTTGTGAAGTGGTGCATATAGCAAGTATATTCTATTGCGTGGTTCGTCTGATATAAATCACAACTCTATGACTGATTGATTAGTGGAAGAGGTAAAATGTCTACAGTTGTCAGAAATTTACACTGAACACGACACAAAATTCTTTGCACAGCGAATTGAACCAGATTGAAAGCCTTTTTTCTACTATCGAAACAATTTGATACAGTTTCATACTGATTTAATGTTGAGCTTTTTATCATGCTGCTCTGCATCTATCGAAATAATGTTTGATGTTTATGTTTAAGTGCATGGATATATATTTATCTGGACTTGAGAAATTGTTGCACTGAAATACATGCGGACTTTCGTAATCTGTTGCTTCCAAGTTGTGTGCCACGAGTCACGACTAATTTAAACATTACGTTCGTCTCATCTATGATGTGTAACCAATCATTAAATAAAACGGCACGTCTGCACAGTGCCAAAAATGATGCATTTAGAATGTGATTCACGTGATCTTTTCTGACGAGCAATTACACTAGACACGCCAGAAACGATCATCAGAGATGCATTTGCTGTGTGTTGGTTGCTAGCACGGCCCGCTGAACATTTTGAAATGGAAGGCCAGAATGTTTGCCTAGCGATAAGACCTAATCACAGCATGGCTGTATGAGCATCATACATGCCGTTTATTGACATGAATTTGCATGCAATTGTTCATGACCCATTGGTGTGCCACTACATGATGTTAATACAACAAATTGTGATATGGAATTGTCATGTTTGTAGGCGTATTCTTTGTAAGGACTAAGCGCGCATCAGGTTGGTCAAGTACGGTTGATAAAAATTTCACCTGCGGTTGGTAGGATGAATTCGAATACCGTTTTACCATCAAAAACTGTGTTAAGCCCGGTTTTGACATATTTTAATTAAAAGTATAGTACAGAAGGATCGTGATCGCACCATCCCACAGGTTTTGCAAACTCCGACATCTCAAGATGTTGAAGGATGACATCAGGGATAGCAAACATACCATCCCGAACCAAAGACTTTCATCCAGGTATACCCACAAATCCGGGGATTTCAAAAGTATCGGGGATTTGGGAATTTCGGTGAGGTAATTGGGAGTAGGGGAGCATAAATAGTGACGGGCGCTTATTTTATTATTTCTAGTCAATAAATCAGTTGTAGGTAACGGTTGAGAAATATCGTTGAAGGGCAAAAATATACGCCTTGACACCCGCCCAGTTATTCAATGATTTTGATAAATGACAGGTACAGTAGCAAATGATGTCAAGTTCAATTCAATAGGCAAGCATGATTCATTGGTTCTGTTTGATATTGAAATAATCAATTTCTGATAACTAGGTCTGACTATAAGTGATTCAAGCAATTCCTCAAGTTCGCACAGGAATCCTATAGTCCACGATGCAGGAAAAGTGGCATTTGTCGGGATGAGCTTGTATCCAAATATGAAATGTACCTATCGCTTGTCATGCGGAGCTGGAATCTAAACAGGTGTGCGCTGGATTTATCTGACGCACTTTTGAGAAGACCTCGGGTACTAGATGGTCGGCTTCGGCGCACTTATGCATTTGTTTTCAGAAATTTTGAAATAGATTATACGTCTGGCCCTCAGGTGCATCAGCATCGAATCCGGCACACCTGGCCCAGCTTTGGCGCGCTGTTTTCAGAAATTCTGAAAATGGATCAATTGTCTGGCGCGCTTGAACTTCAGAGGAATCTAAAACTGGCTCACCGAGGGTTGATTTCGATCACACAAATGAGCTATAAACAACTGTTTTCCCTTCTTCAGGATAGAGGCTTAGCAAATTGCATTTTAAGTGAGTTCTCAAAGAAATTCTTTTGAGGTTGTTGATTAAAATCTCACTCTTAGAAATGAGTACTAGTAATTGCCTGGTTGTATCTTTATCCAGACAGTTTACATCCCTTCTATTGGTTGGCGATCCAGCGTCGAATCGACGACAGGTTTTCTTACTCCCATCTACAACACTGCAACTACTCAATTCAATGCCACTGCTTCATTCTATGGTTCCATCACACTATGCTGAAAATCATTCAGTCTTGTGTCATGTCAGGTAGCAGGACTTTCTTTTCTGAACTTGGATTGAGGGTAGATGGAAATTAGTTGTACTTCAGTAAATATGAAGTGTCTGTATCTTTCACTGTTCTGTCTCATGCGACTCAACATATTCAAAGTGGCAAGCAAAGTTTATGAATTGTTTTAATAATACTATGTATAGAAATGAACTATCTAAAACAGCTATTTCATCCGTCGTTTTGCGATTATTGTCCGCCCCCTGGTTATAGATATACATTATATAGAACGGATTGCTGTGCATGAATTATCCGCCTTAGACGCAGCTAAGAAACCTGAGTGCTTTGAGGAAGTGAAAAGAAATTAAATATTTAGAAATAGTAATGTTAAAAAACTGAAATTAAATGCGAACTATGTACTAATGAGAGCTGGTTCTGCTACATCTGTCATGCTATAAGCATGCATATATCAAAGTTATATCAGGAAGCTTGGATACGAGGGATCCCCGGATCGTCGCCATCTAGGGTTTCCTGGTTATGCGCACACATTTTCCATTACAAATTTCTACAAAAGAACTACAACTTCCTCATAGCACTCAGATTTCTGTACAAATTCATCTTATTTGTTTCTTAACAGAATGATTCCGAAAGTAGCAGGCAATATATTATAACACATCGTAGGCATAAAATAACATAGCAAGCACACAAACCATAGTATAAAATAATGCAAAATCAAAATTCAACATGCACTACTGGAAGAGGTGATTGGGAAAGTAGTCAGTGTTGTCGCAATTGTATTTGCTTTATCCAACGCTCGCAGTAAGACAAAGTATTTATTTAAAATTGAGTTTTCTAGCCAGTCATTCAGACTGACTCTCTGACAGCTGTTTGTCATATTGACAAAAATTTTGAAGCGTGATCGTGTTTGGAGCTGAGATTTTCTGTGTACCAATTAGGTGCTTGACGCATTCAATCAATGATAATTCAAAGCAATTCGCACCGTCGTTCAGTGCAAAATGTTCATTTAAGTCAGACACATAGAAGAACGTGCATTTCGAAATTGTTTTTTGGAGGACCGGGAAGACCAGCGGGCAATGGATTATATTTGACAGAGAGAACGTCTTCCATTGGGCGATTATAGCACACGAGCGAGATCGCCCGGCCATTCATGTGATCCTTGCATGAATTACACAAACCGACACTGGTGGTAAAATAACTCATTTTTGTCCGAGCGAGACATAGCGATGCTAAAGTGGACAAGGGAGCTAGGACGCCACTGCAAACAACAAGAAAAGAGAAGAGTTAAGGCCAAATGAGTAGCGAAAGAAATACTAGCAATTAAAAAGCTCAATGAGCAAAATAGCGTTTTTTTTCAAATTTCTCAAATTTCACAAAGACATTTTGTCTCAAGTAACATGTCTTGTCTATCATTTATGAACGAGTGTTGCACGATAAAGCAGTTTTATGTCTCACTGTCTTGTGGTCGCGACCATCCGCCAAGTTTGGTTTCCATGAGTATCGTTTCGTCGGTCGGTCGCATTACTGTCAAAATTTGTGCGCTTTTCTTGCTATTTTTCATTTCCAATGTCGCTACGCATTAAGGCGACTATTTTTTTTTTACAGAATTTTCACCCCTAGCACAGCTATGAGCCATGAACGAAGGAAGGGGTTACTCAATGAAAAACCCATACATGTGAATTGTATTACTTTCTTTAAATAAATATAAGAAGAAAACAGACCTAATCTGATTAAACTGTCCCCATCAGAAACATGTTCGCACGCCTCTTGAAAGAAAGCATCAAGATTGTTTTGCTCAGGGAAAATGGTATGGGGAAGCAGATTCCAAAGCTATGCCGTGCGAACAAAGAAGCTTTTCGAGCGGCTCAGTACGTGCGCGTTCTAAGCTCACATGATAGCATGTGAGTGCATTAGTTCTGCGTGTGCCTCTGGAGATGATCTTAGGTTTGGGCACGCACTCATTTGCTGTAGAACTGCTTCTACCGAAATAGTATCTGTAGAAGAGACTGAGTGAAGCAGTATCTCGTCTAACGAAAGATCGGCTGCAAATTGTTATCAGGTTTTTCACCCATAAGATTCTTGACACGTTCCTGAACCCGTTCAAGGAGGTTAAGTTTTTATTTGTTGGGCGCCGGCCCACAGATGACATGACTATGATGAGCAATGAGTATGTTATATTGCTACAACGCTGCTGTTTGAGAGCTTCAGAGAAGATAAGCTCATTCAGACACTAACCATTGCAATTCATTCCTCAAACGGTCATATGGCAATTACATTAATGATCTTTTCCTGTCGTTGGAATATCCTGAGCAAAAAATAGAAAGCTGTCGCTTTATTCCGTCGCCGATGAAGACAGCATCGATATGCACTAAATCAGACTGTGACGCTCTTTGTGTAACGAGCGATATCTTTCATCAGAGCGATAAATTAAAGCACCTTCTCCAGTTGTTGACTGACGCGAAAAATGATTGGTGGCACCTGAACAAGCCGACCAATCATGGAAAAGAATCGAAGGACGACGATCAAGAGACGAAGCAATGTTGATGGAAATCAGACTTAATCCGGCAAAGGCTTCAGCAATTTTGGTGTCAGTGAGCTGTTGATGATAAAGACAATTTTACTTTCCTCTACACTTTTACATATTATGATTTTTCTATGTTTTACTGATTTGACATTATGTTTAAACATTTTTATAGTTGTCGACATTTTCAGGTAGTTGCAGGAAACAAATAATATCGTTGTAGTAATGTCTTTTCGACGTCTATGTGAGAAGTCCCTGAAACAAGTGCATCGGTTTTATGGTGGCGGTGTTTCTTCATACGCTTCGGTTTACGAAGCTTCCATTAATCAGAAGAAAGAATTTTGGGCCGAAAAAGCAGATGACCTGGTTTGGGAGAAGAAGTGGGACAATGTCTTCGATGAATCAAATTTAATTTATCCAAAATGGTAAGAAGCTAATTTTCTTGTGATCACATGTGGGAGTTAGTAGAATGAAAATGGATGCTATAAGTAAAGACGTGAGACTGATTCATTCAAACTTCAAGGGGTTTAAGTGAAATATCTTTTCTGTCCTTAACTTTCCAAAGTAAGTTATCTTGCAATGAATTACGCATAATATTTGTAATTATAATTCATATAAAACACACTTATTCATTTTATTTCATTTTCACTTAATTTTTCACACGTGTGCTATAAATCATGCAAACCATTCTCCTATACATGAAAAGGATTGTGATCCTTGCTGGATGACATGAAAAGCGTCCTAAGTTATTAAGAAGAGCCCATATGACTATTTATACTTAATTCGACTATGACCGATAATATTCTTTTTATCAGAGAATTGTTTATAATGATGCCGATTATCAACATTATTATTACATAAAGTTTTCATGCACTGCTCCTAGAATTCATGTTTCTGAATATGGCCCTTAACGCAATTTTAATAAATGTGAGGGTCTCTTTGTGCGCCAGTAAACGTATGCTGGACTGAAAAATCTTTCACTGAAGATTGATAATGAGAAAGCAAGACAACTTCGTCACAAAGTAATGTGAACAAGGTTAGAAACGAAGAAGTAAGGAGAAGAACAGGATTGAAGGACGTTGTGATAGAAGCGAAACATCTCAAATGGAAGTGGGCTGGTCATGTCATCAGGCGACCCGATAACAGATGGAGCCATAGAACGACAGTATGGATACCAAGAGAAGGGAAAAGAAACCGTGGAGGACAGAGAAAGAGATGGAGAGACGAACTCCCAAGGAACTGGCTGCTGGCGGCGAACGATCGTGCGAAATGGATTCGTATCACAAGGGAGGCCATTTTCTGCAAGGATGATAACGGCTGACTTAAGACGTAAGTAATGTGAACTCCGGGGAAGGAAGTTTCTTTACCTTCACCGCTTGTTTTATGTGACAGATGTCTTTCTATTATTACACGACGTTATTGCTGACAACGTCAACTTAATTGCTTTTTTGCTTTTTGAATATTAATTGGTACTATCAGCTAGTCAAACCGACATGGGATTTTATTAATAGTCGTGATCTAAGGAATAATTGACAACATCAAATTTGAAGAAGTTCGCAGAGCTTTTCTACGTTTCAAATTAATAATCGGATCAAAAATGAATGAATTTGCATTTAATAGTTCTGATGTTGTTGCTTTCAATCTGTTAATTTGACTCACTGCATGACCTGACAATGGCAATCGAAAAAAAGTCATTACAATGTCAGCTGCTTTTATGCAAGTACACTTTTGTCTTGGTGTAATCTTTCTTTATGGAAATTTTCTGATATATACTCATTGACATAATTAATTAAACAAACTATCATTGGCTTGAATTGAAGTTTGTTTCATTTTTTTCTCAGGTATGATGCAATATCTCGCTTTCTATGTATTACCATTCAACACATTAGAGAATGGAGAAAGATCTATGGTGGTCAAATTTCAAATTTTGATATCGATACAACTGTCACAATTACTTTTACAAATTGAACATAAACGTGAACTGAAATCCAGCTTTTGTAAAATAAAATGGCGCATGATCAGTTTACCAGAGGTATGGCTATTGGAATGATTCGTTGTGGTAGAAGTTGTGCGAGTGTTGCCGAAGAGCTGCAACTATCGAGAGTCGTTGTTTGGAGGTGGTGGTGTCGATGGAAAGCAGAAGATGTTAAAAAGAAGAAGGGATCTGGTCGACCAAGAAAGTCTGCATGAAGGACAGACGCACGTCTAGTTTTAGGTGCAAAGAGGAATAGATTTGTGTCAGTTCCAAAGCTAGTCGCACACTGGAAGAGTGCCTCAAATATAGACTGTAGCGTTCGAACGGCTTACCGAAGATTGCGAGAAGCTGGAATTCAATCGCGACGACCAGCTGTCCTAATTCCATTGAGTTTTGAGCACCGCAGAAGACGAGTTGCCTGGTGTGATGCCCATCGCTCATGGAATCACTGGCACCATCACTGGCAGAAAGTCTTGTGGACCGATGAATCGAGATTCACTCTGGATTTCAATGACGGTCGTGTCAGAGTGTATCGTCTTCCAGGTGAACGCTTTGCCCCATGCTGTATTAAAGAACACGACAGATATGGTGGTGGAAGTGTTATGCTGTGGGGTGGCATTTGGCATGGTGGACGAACGACAGCAGTCATCATCAAAGGCACGTTGACTGGAGAGAGGTATCTCAATGAAACTGTGCTTCCTGTTGTTGCCCCAGTGGTCAGGGTGGAGGATCTCGTCTTCCAAGACGACAACGCAAGACCACATCGCTGCTCGGCTGTCATTGCCACTGTTAGGAGATTGAACATTCAAACCCTTGACTGGCCTGCACGCTCACCTGATTTGTCACCCATTGAACAAGTCTGGGACGAGCTTGGGCGGCGAGTGAGAGACCGCTATTCACTTCCACCAGTGTCCCTGAAGATTCTCTCTGAAAGACTGACAGAGCAGTGGCTTCTCCTTGAAACATCCTTCATTCAGAAACTTTGTGAATCCATGCCATCTCGGATTACTGAATGTATTGGAGCTAGAGCACACGCACTATTAAAGTTGAATCTGCTACATGCGTTGTTTTTCTGTGCTAGCGACTTGGTGGAGATTGTGACTAAATTATCAAGGTATCATACATACATGTATGTATACCAGTCAAAAATGAAAGAAGTTAAAGAAGTAAATGTTTCAAAAATTTTGTCAATGAGTATATTAAAAATGTTTCAAATTCCAGGTTCGATGGTGGTTTAATCAATACAACTTATAACTGTCTTGATCGACATGTGGAGAAAGGATATGGAGATCAACTGGCAGTTATTCACGATAGTCCAATCACCAGCTCTTTGCGCAAACTCACATACAGTGATCTGCTTGATAAAGTGAGATGAATTGATATTTCATTAGTACCCAGATGTTCGATATCTATTTTTAAAAAACCTTAGAGGTCCGGGCAAATTCAATGCGAAGAAGTCAAGCTTTCGAAGTAATGATGATACAAATGTAGCGAGAAAGTACTTAGATTGAAGCCGCTATTGGACTTTAACACCATTACTTGTCTCATGCCTGCCGATCGTGAATGTCGACGACCTCCGTTTGATAAGGTCTTCATCGTTAGCTGAGCTCATGCGTTGAGGTAGTCCATTGGGTTGTTTTTGCCTTTTATATATGAATCTGTTCGATATCGATCTGTTCGAGTCGAAGATTCCTCAAAACGAAGTGATAGACAAAAACTTTCCTATATCGTAGATCTAAAATCCATCTAGCAAGCATGCATCACTTAATTCATAGGTGAATCAGTGAATTACACGGTTTTATTGCAGTCAAATGGTTATGGAAATGAAAAATGCCTTGATTGATTTTAAATGAAATGAAATTTACAGTAGAATGTTACAGAGTTTCAGTTTGTCTGGGCGCAGTCTTGACAAATCACAGGCGTCATAACTCACCCATCTTTGAGAGTTTTGACGTCAAGGGCTCGTCATTTAATTGATTGTTCTTTTGCTCAATGTGACATCGTGTATCGTTGAAATAGGTTTGTCATTGTGATTTCCGTGGTAGCTAGCGATCTTTTGGTCCAGAGGTCGAGCCCCGAAAGTGTCATTGGAAGTCGTTAGGAAGGGCATCCGGACTAATAGATCACTATGCTCTTGATTAAAGTGCTGACTACCTTCCAAGCCCTCAGTATGGGAGTAGTGACGTTAAACCAGCATTTTTTCGCGTTCACGATGGAAAAGCCTCTTCTCTATTCTGGAACCACTATTCATCAAGAGATAAATGCCGATTTCATGCTCACAAAAAGAACTTGTTTTGCAACTATGAATGTTATGGTAAATGTAAAATGGACTGACCTGTCATCAGTGTCACTCTGTATCGCATTGAAAAGAGCAAACGAATGATCTGAGCATGATTTTATTAAGTGACTGAGATTAAGGGAGCTATCATGCAACCCACCATTAAATTAATTAATTGAAACCTTGATGGTGGATTACTTAACGTTTTGCTGTCAAACTACATGTGATATATTTCATCACTAAATTACATTTTATTACTCTCATAAGTGCATATAGTAGCAAGGCAGATCAAATTTGCAGTGAGCATAGAGCAGAGTCAACACATACAAATAAGGGATTATATATATTTTATGCAGGCACATGAGGAGTCAAAAAGCTCATCTCTCCATGAAGAAAGTTGAACAGACTCCTCTTGAAATCCCGAAGAGATGTCGATTCAACAATACCTGCCGGAAGCGAATTCCAAGCGTCGATCACACGCTGCAAGAAAAACATACGTGCGTATTCCCGAGCTTGAACTCTCAATGGACTTTGAAAGACCCTCAGGTCATGTCCACGAATCCTTGAAGGGGCAGGATTGAAAAAAGTTCCAGGATCACATGGAGAAAGGGAATGAAAAAATCTGTATTCGAGAATCAGGTCAAAGGTACGGCGACGAAGTTGTAGGGTAGGTATTCCTACTATTCGGAGGCGGTCTTCGTAGGAATGATTCGATAGACTAATTACATAACGAGTAAACAGACGTTGGACATTTTCAATTAAGGCGATGTTCTATAGGTTTAATTAAACATCAAAATTTACATCTACTTTAGGTTGAATAAATAGCATTGTAATAAGCCAATCGATTGTCCCCTATCAACTGTTCGGACCACTCCGGACCCCATGACACTCCGTGGACTTTTATATGTTGTCAATTTACTGCATCTGAAGCCGACGTGTGTTCTTTGTATTACCTGGATGAGACAAGTTCACAATTTAATCTGAAGATAGCAAACGAAATAAAGTTGGGCTGCTTGCACCTAAAGTCCATGCCACACTTGAGCTACTTCACTGCTAGCAGACTGACAGCAAATTAGTGGATGCAGTTGCTGTATTGTATGAAATGCAGCAAATATTCAGCCGCGCGACGACCTAATATGTGGAAAATTAACATGCTATCATTGACGTCCGACTGACCACGTGGCAAGGAGAAGTATGATGTCGCTGTTGCAAATTTCAGTGATCTCTACCTGTTCTAATGTCAAATGTAGACGTTTAAATTCGTGAGTTGCATGAGTTTAAATAGTTCAAATTGTGTGAAAATAGTTTGAGTTGTAATGCTTTACAATGTTTTAAAATGACTGGGCAAATGGAAAATTTCGGTTGAAAATACATTCTCATTAGTTATGAAAAGATTGTTACAATAATCTATCAGCTCCGAAATGCACTTAGTGCTCTGCTTGAATGACCAGTAGGTCGCGATGTCATGAAAAAATGCCGAGACTGTCTCTATATGACCCTTGCACGTACCGTCTACTTATTTGTATCGTTCTCATTAAATTAGATGCCGTCTTGTCAATCCACAGCAATCTGCCGATAGTCGGCTTTTGCACTAAGATTGTGATCACAAAGGACCTTGAAGGACCTAGTTTGTTTGCTTTAGTTTTCATATTTTCTGTATTAATTTCTACTACATTTTTAGCAAAATTTCTTTTATTGCAATCAATATTTGATGCAGATGGAAGCCAAAGCTTCTATCACCAATCTGTACATGTGGAGAATCGTTTGATGCTGACTGCTCGATATCTTGCATGAAAGTTAGTTTCATTCACAACATCATGATATTTTAAGGAATTTGTTCGGTTAATCATTTTCAGATGTTCGATGCTCTGGTAGAACCGCATTTGCAACTCCTGGTCGGAGAGGCTTCTAACAGAGAACTATGAGCGTTATAGAGGAAGTGCTTGTAGATGTGAGTGCTTGCAGCTGTTAACTATCAAGAAACAATGCGCATATTTTATATGTAGCCATTCAAACACACCGTCATTTTGTCCAAACTTGAAGACTGCTTTTCGCAGCAATTAGTCAGAAGAAAGAAAAAGTTATACTGCCAAACAGTTGTGGTTTCTTAGCCCTTTGATAATAAGTTTTGTACAATGGAAGATAGTGGAGCAGTAATGAACGTAACGACTTGCGGTTTGTTTATCAATCTAGTGAGTTATAGGCCTATTAGGTGATAGCTCAATCAATAATAATGATAACAGTGATAGTAGCTGCAAAGTCAATCATATACAAGTGAATTGATAACAGAGAATCAAAGCAATGAGCCGAGCGGGCATAGAATGATGCAATGTGATGAACAATATGATTACTGACTGCGTGCTGATGTTGTGAAATATTTCGTGTCTGAAAGTGCATTATCAAGCTTGATTTGAAATGATTCACTGAAGTGACATTTATCTCACTTGTGAGGGAATTCCAATGATTTGTAACGCTAATTGAGAAGAAGAAGTCTCTACACCGAAGTTTAAATGCATGTCTTATGAGTTTATATGAATGACTGCGAGTTGACGTATAGAGGCTGGAGCAAAGAGATCGCCAAACATGTCATCAATTTTTCCTTTCAATAGGTGCTTCAAGACTTCTGCTTTACAGGTACAACGCCAATCTAAATTTATCGCGTGCCGTTAACTTATCAAACAATCTCCACGATCCACTGTTGAATGTTCAGGTACGACATGGTATTACATGCAGTTGCATTGAAATCCACTCACTGCATTTCCCAAGCTGTGAGTGTTAAATAAGCTACCCACCTCATGTAATGATATTGTTCAAGATGTGAAATAATTTTCCGATAAATGGGCTAAGAAATACACAATTGTTACAAAATTCATATTGGCTAGAATATATGATTCTGGAAACTTGATTTGAGATGATAAAAGGTTTGAAACTACGTATATGAGTTAATTATTTTAGCTCTTAAGAAACGGTTCGAAGCTTTTATGTCACTTGGCATTCATATACTCTTAAAATGTGTTGCAATTGTATGTTCTTGCAATGTTGTAATTCTTCTGATTGACTACGCAGCAACGAAGTCGTCAGAGGTCGACAGTGACCTAATTAAAGCAACCTGCCGGCAACGAGTAGGCGACCTGCCGGCCAGCTGTTCCGACAGTTGGGGCCGACGTTGACTAGGCTGGCCCGACCTACCGGCAGCCGGTTCCAGCCTCCTGCCTCTGCTGTCTAATTACTTAGTGGTGTAGACTTGATCATTGTAGGCGTTGCATAACAGCTCTTCAGTGCTTAAGCATATTTAGTGCCAGACTGTCTCTGTCCTGTCACTTCTTTTCAACAACAATGTACTTCATTGCGACGTAGACAAATCAGATATCATGAAATCAACTGGAAACTGATTTTATCTCGTCTATCAGTGTTTCTTAATGTGTCAACTCGAATATATGACGTAGATGGATAAATTTGAAATGATTGTCTAACTGATGTCAATGAGTTCTTCCCTCGAATTACAAAAAGTATTCTGCTGAGTGCATAATTGGTCATATTTGGGACATAATGTCATCCTGTGGGTGATTTGGCGTGAGCACTAAAATCTTTACAACCACAACTTTGAATCCCTTTTTTCTGGTACATATCTCACGGTCATCGCACACTCACTAATGAACACTTAACTATCTGCACACCTCTTTTTATCTTAATTCATACATTAGTTATATTTTTTGACACGATTTGCTGTTGTTTAGGAAGTTGGATTGTCTTTGCCCACTTCATGTTTGAGCTCCCGCAAATTTGCAGGCTGGATCATGTCCGTCATCCCCAACTACCCAAAGACCTTAGGTCATCAGAACGTGACTCCAGCTTTGTGGCATTGCGTTCTATCTTCCATAAACGTGAAATCCGAAGGTGATGATGGATCTTGCTAATCTAGAAGTCTGCCTGTTAGTGCAAGTGCACCTGTTGATAGTCTGTGTGTTGATTATGAATTTACTTGATAGGAAGATTGCGCTCAAGTTTTCTGAGTGGATAGTTAAATGTTTGGTGCAATTTTTCAAATTATCGATTTATATGAAATTGTGTGCTTAAAAACACGTCAAGCTTGTGCTTGAAATAAGCTTTCTATTTGTTCAGACCTTATATTTCGATCCCAATTGACCAAGTCTACGTGTGTACATTTTTATGCTACATTGAGTACGTTTGATGTCTGAAAGTAGGCCTTGTTTGAAAAGATTTGACTTTATAGCAGACGTTAACATGTAGTAAACGGAATATCATCCAAGTATTTCATAGTCTTATTTGAATATGCAGTTGTCGTTTTTTATTACGATGTTTCAGAAATGCGAAGGTTTTGATTATTTTTCGTTGTTCTTCAATGCATGAGAAGAAAGATATCCAAAAATGTCATTTTAGCCACTAAGTTTACTTGGTGTTGCGAACTCAATAAATATTGAAAAGATAAAACATTGAATTATGCGTGATAACGAATGCGACATACTTGATGAATTTTCTAATCTATGAATTTTCTTTTAGGTTCACCGTTTCGCTGGTGTCTTGGCTAAGCATGGAGTCCAGAAAGGTGATCGAGTTGTCATATACATGCCAATGATTCCAGAGACGATGATTGTTATGTTAGCATGTGCTAGAATTGGAGCTCTTCACTGTTTGGTCTTCGGAGGGTTTTCCTCTAAAGAACTCGCCACACGTATCAAACATGCTGCGGTGAGTAATGTAAAGATGGAATCACTCGAATTTTGAAGCTAGAAATGATTCTTTGATGAAAATGTAGAAATTAAATTAGAAAATTAGAAGCATTGGAATTTTGATAAGCATAGCATAAGCATAGTGCTTATTTTGATCGCTTGATCTTCTCAAAATTGTTGTAATGCTATTAAGCACGATTAATCTCGCGATGAAGTAAAGTTTGTTAGTGTTAGTTATACACACATTTAAATTTGCTCATGTGTCGATAAATCTACTTACTGAAGATAACTCTGATATATATCGTTTTATTTTAAAAAATGATGAGCTGTAATTTATTGTAAAAGTAGGTAATTGATTAATTAATTAGTTAACTGATAAAGTACTGAAGTGGTTGAGTAATTATCAGGTCACATAGTCTTGTCTAGTCTCCGGTCTCATCGTCGACATGTTGCATTTATGCTTGATGAACTAGTTTAATCGTACACATTCCCTTTGGGTACATCTTCGCATGCAAAAAATTCAATATGGCGTGATTTTCAAGCAATGGAGCAACGCCGATTTGTCCAAATGTTGGTCGTTGTTGAAGTCGTATATGGAGGAGGTGCAATCGTAGCTGCTTGACGCTCTTTATTGGGGTGGCCCAATATAGATCACGGTTGTACGCTAGAATTGAATATAATACTCACGCTTCGAATCGCTCGCCTCAACTACCGAAGCGTAATTTAAAAATGTTCTATGGGGGTTCTGCGTGCATGTGCGCTTCCGTCCTTACCGGAAAGAGAAGGTTGCTCGAATTGCTAATTATCCGTTCGGCTGCTTAATATTTGCCCACCGTTACGAGCGCGTAGACAGGGTTGCTACGCAGCTGATTATTTCCCCATGTAAGCTTAATCTTCTCCTTTGTTGTCTTAACTTAATACGCAGATGCAGTTATTCATTTTAATTACCTACGTGGGCGATATGCAAGTTGATAAATCTGCCGGAAATTTGTTAGTCGATCTGTTAAGAACTTCTCCGCCTTCACGTAAAAGCAATCTGGCTAAGAAAAGATGCAGACAACAAACATATCATTACTGTCAGCAGCAGAGTAGCCAGGGGTTCAACTACGAATCCGCCCACGGAGTCTGAAAGCTTCAGAAGAAATGCGCAGATTGTAGCGGAATTTTATTGTGCATTTCAATTCTGAAGACAGTCACGGACTCACGGTGTTTCTTGAACTCGGCCCCAGGGAAGTCGCTTCTTTCAGTTGTATTGACATCAACAAAGATAATTCACATCTAACAGACATTTATCTGATTATAGGTTTTACAGTAAGTTTTTTACGAAGGATTATTGTGCTGAAACAGCAGGCGGAATGATTGAGAATGAAAAATTAAACAAATAAACTGTTTCACAATGGCAACTCATGCACTGGTTATAAGCTATTACCCAGTGATCACGTGAGTGCATCAGTAACTCAAAGGTCAAAGAGCTGAAACCTATCGGCTGTGTTATTCCTCGTCTTTACGGTCTTCCCAAGACACATAAGGATGATTGTCCAATGCGTCCGATCTTGTCGATGACAGGATCGCCCACTCATCAACTTGCTCAGTGGCTTGCACAACTTCTCAAACCTGTTGAAGACCTTGTGAATCGTTTCTGTTTACGTGACTCATTTGAATTTGTAGATAGCATTCGTGATGTCAATCTCGCAGATGCGAAAATGGTATCCTTTGGTGTTTCTTCGCTGTTTACAAATGCACCTTTGCGTGAAACTACTGACATTATGAGAAAGTTAATCACCGATAGTGAAATTTTGCTTCCTTTTTCCATTGATGATCTGTGTGAATTGATTTTGCTTTGCTTGGAAAATGTTCAATTTTCATTTGATGAAACGTTATATTCAAAAAGACGGTATTGCTATGAGTAGTCCGATTGGACAAATGTTGAGCAACATTTTTGGGGTACTTTGAAGTGCACAGTTTTAAAAAATTGCATGGTATCTATGACATTGTGCTATCATGGATACATTGATGTTACTTTTACACTTATTCCCAATACTTCCTCGGCATCTCATTTACTATCTGTTTTTAATTCTGTTTATAAAAATTTGTGTTTTACTTGTGAGCCTGAATCGCCGACAGGAACTCTGCCTTTCCTTGATGTGTTAGTTTCACGTAGTTTAGACAAGTTTGTTAAGACTTCAGTTTACAGAAAGCCTAGATGGACAGGTCTTTTGTTAAATTTTCAGTTTTGCGCCTTTCAGATATAAGTCTGGTCTTGTCAGAACATTGTACCATTGTGCCAGGAAAATGTTTTCAGTTTTGTGCTTTTCAGATATAAGTCTGGTCTTGTCAGAACATTGTACCATTGTGCCAGGAAAAAATTTTCAGTTTTGTGCCTTTCAAATGTAAGTCTGCTCTTGTCAGAACATTGTACCATCGTGCCAGGAAAATGTTTTCAGATTCTATGTTACAAGCAGAAGAATCACTTCTGTTTGACTCTCTAAAGCAGAACAATTTTCCCGAGGCGTTCATTCGTCGCTATAATCTCCACGTGTTGAACGCCCAGAAGAATTCGGACCTAAGTGCAAAGACGTTTTTCTGAGACTCCCATTCACCGGAGATTCTCATTCTGGTGTTGTTATAAAGCGAATATTTTCTTCTGTGAAACAGTCTTTTCCGTGTGTCAATCCTATTTTCTCCTTTGATACTAAGCGCATTCCTGTCCGTTCTCTGAAGGATCCTAATCCTCTTGTCAGTCGGTCACATGTTATCTACGAATTCAAATGTGACTGTGGAAGCAGTTGTAGTCTACCTCGTTGGCTACAAAGTGAAGTGAGAAGGTCCAACCGTGAGCCACCGTCGTCTGCATGCAGGCATGCAGTCTATTGTAATGATTTTAAAGGATTTTCTTTTCCGTCTTATTTTTCTATTTTACAGTTCTTTCAATGTCACTTCCTTGCGTATTTTAGAAGCCTTGCATATTTTAAATCATGCACCGCCCCTTTGTGTTCATAAAGAGTTTGTATATAGTTTATTGTTGCCCTGGTAGTCTTGATTGTCGACATTCTTTTGTGCTGTTTTTCCATCGTTCGTGTCTTGAGTTTTATTCATTGCATCTAACTGTGTGCGCATTTCACTTTTACTCGGCCGTATCGCATGATTAGAGGCCTCGAAAGCGCTCGCGATGTCTGCATATTTTACTAAATTTACGTTAGCGACTCTATTCCTTCTTAAATGTGTTGGTCACACCGCATTTAATGTGTTGCTATTACCGCTGAGGACCGTTGACAAGGCCGTGTTCGGAAGACGAATGAAGCCGCGCCGAGGCCGGTCCCTTGTCTGGTAAAGGGGCAGAAACCTTGCACGCATTGCGGCCTGTGAAAATAGCAGGTTAGAAAATGACAGGTTAAATCCCTGTAGTGCTATATTTGTATTTCTGTTATTCGAGCACATCAAAGTGTGTACTCAGTTTATTCTAGAAGTAAATAAGTATATTGCTGCTTTCTTGTCTTTGCGACTGCTGAACCTTTGAAATTGATTAAGTTGTTTTATTTGAATCAGAGTCAGTTGTGAACATCTTGTCTTATTTCGATGCTCTTCATGTATTTACACTTTCAATTTCAGCCGAAAGTGATCGTTGCTGCCAATTGTGGAGTGGAACCAAATACTGTTATCGACTATCACAGCATAATGGCCGAGGCTATTTCTATCGCAGATCATGAACCCAATAAATGCATCATTTACAACCGCAATGGTTTTCCTGAGGCAAAAATGAGGGTCAATCGAGATGTTGACTTTTATGAAGAATTGGAAGGATCGAAAGGTCATGATCCTGTACCCGTGGGAGCTAATGACCCTATTTACACTCTTTACACATCTGGAACGACGTCCCTCCCGAAGGGAGTTGTTCGCCCTACAGCTGGTCATGCTGTGGTTCTCAATTGGTCCATGAAGAACCTCTACAATGTTGATCCTGGTGAAGTCTGGTGGTCAGCGAGCGACTTCGGTTGGGTAGTTGGTCATTCGTATATCTGCTATGCACCTCTCTTCAACAGAAATACCACTATTATTTATGAGGTAAGTCGATTCATCAATTCAAAAAAATTCCTTTACACATCCAGTCCTATACCTATGCATCCACTCATTAATATTCGTTGGTTTCTTCTGATAATATTAGGACGACAAGAGATTTACATTCTAAAAGTGGCAGACGGTACAATAATTACAAACCGGGACAGACTAATAAGAAGAACGGAAGAATTCATGGCTGAACGTTGTGGCAGTGGAGCTCCACAAATTAGGCAGCAACCAGCATCAATGCAGGATCAAGACCAAGTCCTTCCTATTCTTCAGAGTGAAGTGGAATCATTAATCAATAAACTGCCAAGTGGAAAGTCAGCCGGAGATGATCATGTTACCAATGAAATGCTGAAGCTAGGTGGTGAGCCCGTATTTAAGATTCTCACACACTTAATAAACAGGTGCATCACTGACAAGCAGACACCTGACTCCTGGAAAAATGCTATCATCATTCTCCTCCACAAGAAAGGTGACAAAGCTGACTTGAGAAACTACAGGCCAATCAGTCTCTTGACGGCTTTTTACAAAGTTTTTTCACGCTTCATCTTGAACAGAATTCGGCAGTGGCTAGATCTCCACCAACCAACAGAACAGGCAGGTTTCCTATCTGGATACTCCACCATCGACCACTTGCACCCTATCAACCAACTTATCGAAAAGTGCAGAGAGTTCAGCATCCCACTCTGTATGGTATTTATTGACTACGAAAAGGCTTTCGACTCTGTCGAATTCGCCTCGCTCTTTGATGCATTCAGAGGATGAATGTAGAGGAATTAATGTCGATGGGAAGTTCCTTACTAATCTACGCTTTTCCGATGATTTTGTGTTAATTGCGCACACACCTGAAGAACTACAAGAGCGCATTGAAGACCTCCACAACAAAAGCACAGAAGCCGGTCTCAGGATACATCCTACAAAAATGAAAATCCATTCCACAGAGATTGAAGACTAAAGCTTTCAACCAGTGCATTCTACCAGCAATAATGTACGGCGCAGAGACATGGACAACAACAGCAACAGCCATGTCCAAGCTAGGAGTGGCCCAACGACGCATGGAACGCACTATGCTAGGCACAACACTCAGCGATCGCAAAACGAACGAGTGGATCAGTTATCAGACGAAGTTGAAGGACATCATATTAACCATCATGAAAAGTAAATGGCAGTCGGCTGTTCACATGATGTGCAGGATAGACGGAAGATGGACCCGGAGAATAACTGAATGGTATCCAAGAATTGGTTCCAGACAACGTGGGAGACCTCCATGACGGTGAGACCATGAGTTGGTCTAATACTGCAACCAGTACTGCCGACAACACGCGATCGACCGACAGAGGTGGACGATACTTGGGGAGGGGTTCCTTCAGCAATGGAGCGATTAAAAACTCATCAAGGTAAAATTATTTTGTCAGCGCGAAGTGCGAGTTTAATCGAGAGTGGTGCAACCGAAATGTCGCCACAGTTTTCTGCCAAGCTGAAATTACTTCCTCATAGATACCGGACCGCGTGACCAATGATTTCTGGAAGCTGGTCTTCTAATTAGACGGATTCTAATCTTTGGAATGTTCATCTTGCCGTCATGTATCAGGGAACAAAGTCAAATGACCTCTATGTGTGAAACTCTTTCATTTTTTAATCTGATTGTTGAGTTTCTGCAATTGCATAGAATTCGGTTCAGTGTGCAGCATCATTACAAAGAAGTCGCACTTGTCATACTTGCAGTCTCATACAAACTGTCGTTCTACAAACAAAAGCTGCAGCAGCTCTCCTGTGAGCACCATATGGTTAGGGAGCAATTGTTAGTCCCCAAGAACTCACAATCTTCTGTGCGATCGCCGCTGATGAATTGAGATCATGCCCGGATCAGCTGATTCAAGGGAACATTGTACAATTCGAGAATCCGATGTTTCGGCTTTCTCTCACAAGGACAAATTACTGAATGCATAGTTTGCAACAAAATGCTCGATGTACATAATGAACAGTAAAATCGGCTTCACGGAACCCCGCTTCACGGAACACCGCTTCACGGAACCTCGCTTCACGGAACCTCGCTTATCGGAGCACCGCTTATTGGAACCCCGCTTATCGGAACACTGTTTCACGGAACACCACTTGGTGGAACCCCGATTATTGGAACACCGCTTCACGGATCACCGCTTATCGGAACACCACTTATCGGAACACCGCTTATCGGATATCGGAACACCGCATATTGGAACATCGCTTATTGGAACCCCACTTGTCGGAACACCGCTTCACGGAACCCCACTTGGCGGAACCCCGATTATTGGAGCACCGCTTCACGGAACACCGCTTCACGGAACACCGCTTATCGGAACACCGCTTCACGGAACCCCACTTGGCGGAACCCTGATTATTGGATCACCGCTTCACGGACCACCGCTTCACGGAACACCGCTTCTTGGAACCACACTCATCGGAACACCGCTTCACGGAAACCACATATCGGAACCCCGATTCACGGAACCTCGTTTATCGAACACCGCTTATACGCAAGGTATGCCTCCTCACTATTCTTCGTTTTAAGCAATCACTTCCTCGACAATAACCCGTTTCCATCGCTCATGGTTTGTGGCTTCTGCAATACTGTTGCGAAAAACTTTGCAAAGGAACAGTTACTAATACATGGCAATGAATGCGCCATTGTCTAATACATTACTAGCTATCTTTCGAAGTAGCATGAAATTTGTGGAAGATCATATAGAATGATAATATTAGACTTGTCGTATGCGTGTCTGATTTTTAGCTTTTATTATTCATCTGATTAGATATCTTGATTCAGAAGTCATGATTTCGGAATTCTCCATCTGTTTATTGCACAGCAAAATGCACGAGCTTTCGATGGCTCTCGGCGCACCTTGATCATGTGATGACAAGAAATATCTGTCATCTGCCCCAGCCCGACATGCACTGGGCCACAACGATGACGAAATAGACGCAAAGTGACAATGAGTATGAAACAATTAGTCAGAATAAGACGCTATGAAAACTGAAGATGAATGCGGCAAGAAATGTGATAAATGTGAAATTTTCAATAAAGTCATGAACTCAAATGAATCCTAAAAGAAATATGCAGTATATACATACTACGTCAGCATTCAGCTGTGACGAGGACCAAGATAAAATTGATTTAAACAATTATGGATAAGAGAGTTCTGAATGTCATTAATCTCATTGTCAGTGTCTTTAGTGCTGATCTATAGTTTATCTTTTTTACGTAATTCCAGTCCTCCTTTGACCAAGTGCTCAAGCGTCTACCAGTTTCTCCAATCATATACCTCACTACGTCATCCTTGTGTCTACCATAAGTCAAAAGTACCTCAATGGTTTTGAAGGCGCCAGTGAAATGACTTTTGTCGAGGCGGTGGTTATTCTGAATGAAGTCGACAGAAGAAGCGCATTGTAAATAATATTTAAAATGTGCTGCTTTTGTCGATTTTCTAAGCCGCTGATTTGAATCATAATTAATAAGAATATAGAATGTTCATTCCTCTATCATATCGACGTAAGGTATTGGCTTTTCGATTATTCAATCAATTGGTCAATGATGAACTTCATTCTTTGCAGCATCTTTCTTTTCCGATTATGAACTATTCCCAAAAATTTCAACTGCTGCTTATTGACTCAGCAAGGCGTAGTAGATCTTTCATCATTTCGATGTCAAAACTTTACAATGATAGATTCAAACTTTAAGTTTTTCTCTGAATCACCTGTTTGTTAAGACATTTTGCTTTGCACTTTATTTCTCATGACTTGTCTAACTTGCGTTTCCCCACGATTACCATTATTGTGGATTTTTCTTTGAAATATACGTTCATTATTATTATTGTAGTCACCCATACAAAGATTCATGATAACAAAAATACAGCACAAGCATTTAATCAACTTGCAGTTATATATGATATTTACCACCAATTTTGCATATTATATCTGCAAAGTGCATATTATGTTGGACTATGAAGTAAGTTGCCATCAACTTTGGTTGTTGTCGTACATGTATGCTTCTATATCACCGCACTATGCATCCTTTAACATGTGAAATTATGTCATGCACGTTAGAAACAACTCAAACTCACACATGTTAGCTAGAAAGAGTTCTAACATGATTTTGTGGCGCAATGCGATGCTTTCCGTATTTTGTAAATACTGCAAATGACATCGAGTGTTCAACCGATGCTCTTGTGAAGCATTGAAGAAACCTATTTTGCATGTAACTTTCATCTATATAGATAGGGAAGTAGAAACTGATTCGAATGCCAAGCACACAACCTTTACAAGTCATTGCGATTCAATGCCGTGCGAAAGTACTCGTTTAATAAGGTGATGATTTATGGTCATAAATGTCTCTTATTAACTATGAATTGGACTGAAAAACACTTCACTTACGGTGTACGGCTGATGGATTGTAACTTACGGCTTTTGGGTTGTGACTTATGGAGTATTATGACGCAAAAAAAGCCTCCGGCCTTAGTAAAAGTCTCCACTTCATGCTCTCGACTTTTCGACTGTGCACGTTACTATTGGGCAGAATATCATCGTTTGACACTTGTTTAATTTATCAAACAAATTCTTTTTCTCGAAAAATGATGTGTATCGGCTAGAACTGTAGCTAATGTTTAGACGGTGGAGATCTACTCAGTCAATGTGTTCTATAAGTCACGTGGTTACAATCTGCAAAAAGTGGGTAATAAAGAATTACCTTTTCTGGATGTCCTTCTGAAAATTGATGAGGACAATGTACTTACTGAAATTTATCGTAAACCTACCTTTACAGGTCTTTTACTGAATTTCAATGCTTTATGTCGTCGCAATTGGAAAAACACACTAGTATTAGGCATGCTTCATCGCGCTTACAATGTATCCATCAATTGGAATCTATTCCATAATGAATGTAGTAAAATTACCAAAATCTTTAGTAGAAATGGCTATCCATTGCAATTAATTCAATTGACAATCAACAAATTTATAGGTCGTAAATTAAACAATTCTTCACGCGTTACAATTGATAATGACTTCAATAAAATAATCAAAATCCCCTTCGTGGGTTATGCATCACAGAAATTTAGTAATAAGTTAGTAAAAATATTTCGTAAACTTAACTTGGAATGCAAGGTTGTTATGACCTCGTTCAAAACTGGAAGATATTTCTACCTTAAAAGTAAGTTAGGTCCAGACATGCAATCGCGTCTTGTCTATTGCTTTCAATGTCAGGTTGATCCTGATTGCCAATATATTGGCAAAACCAAAAGACGTCTGCATCAACGTAAACTTGAACACTTAAGTGGCAATAGTGCCATTGCAAAACACATAGAACAATGTAACCATTGTTTCCGTAACTATAATGATTGCTTTAAAATCATTTACCGTGGAAACTCGGACTTTGAGATTAGCATTGTTGAATCTATAAAAGTTTTTAGTAGCAATCCATTGCTTAACCGAACATTAGGTTATAATGGTAGCTCTTATTTCTTAAAGATATTTAACTAACAATACCTATTGTTTAATTGTTTATACGTAGTATTTAAATAACCTTTTCTTCGTTGCAGATTGTAACCACGTGACTTATAGAACACATAGAACTGTAGCTCTTTTCGCTATGAAGTCATCTGTGGGCTGCCATTGTTGTGATGATTTTCAGTTCTCATAAGAAGTTTTTCGCTTGAATTTCTGAAGAGTCTTTAGTTTTTGGTTGATTTAAAACTGAAGTATGAATTTTAATGGGCTGGCATTGTAGCCCTGTTGTCGGATTCTTTTCTTCTGCATTTTGAGTTCATCTAGCTGAAGTTTTAAAAACGATTTTTTGGTATCACGAAGATGGTTTCCCACAAAACTGTATACGTTTAATGGATTGCTAGCTATAAATATTTCGGAGTTTTCGGAGTACTTGTTCTACAGTTAGATGTAGTGTATTTCAATATGGTGTCCACTCGTCTGCGAATTATAAAGTCCTTTTCTTGTTTCGAAAATCTTTAGCCATTCGGTGTGGATGATGCGAGTTTCAAATCATGCAGTTAGTTGCACGTGCGATGCTCTTTACTTACACATCCTGAACGCTGTCTTTGAAGTGACTGACACACTTAGTCATCCTGCCATCGTCAAGGCCGTTTAACCCGCCATGTCAGATTTTGTTCATATTTGGTTTAAAGGCAGGGTTTGGTCTCATTAGAAGTAATGTAGATTTGTCTGCTTCCATTTGCCGCAGTTCATGAGTTACAGTGCCTCAAAGTTCTCTGTCACTTTGTATAGGAAAACAGATTTTCCCTTGCAACGGTCCTTAGCACCGACTAAATTGCGTCTAACTTTGCTTCTGTTGAAGCTAGCCTCACCAAATTTTGTACACTTGTTTTTGATGATGTGCTTTAGTACCTAGACACAGCCAATCCACCATCTGTCCTGTTTATCACATAGATATGGACATTAAAAATTGAAGATTTTCATTCCAAAAATTGCGATAATTGCAAACTTTGAAGCTGAATACCCACTTCAAACTTCTTGAAAATTTTATGGCATCATTACTACATATAAGCCAACTCAGTGACAAAAGATTGGCGTGCTTTTTATTTCTTTTAGAGTTTAGGAGATAGGGACAAAAACCACATTTATATTTTTTACCTTTTCTCATTCTACTTTTGAATCAATAACCCACCAATGGTCATTCTAAGCGTGCTTTTCATACCTATTCTGTTAAACAGGATGAAAAGATATCATTTCACACCAATTGGTTTCATGATTCGCTCTGTTGGATTACATAGTGCTGAAGAACTGTGAAACATAACTGATCATTTCCCGTCAATTATTTGCCGTCATGGCCCACAGTAACTACGCTTGCGGGCTGCATTCTGTTTATATGTTATTCCATGCTTTCTGTGTTATATGTCCATTGTGAAGTAATAAGCTATTTTTCGTTCCAGATCTTGGTAGCGGAATCATGTCTTAGGCTAACAAGATTCTTGGTAGTTTTTAATGTTGGAAATCCTCTCTTTTGGTAGTAATAAATGCCGTGATAGTCCGGCCATTTCGGCACGTTTTCCTGAAAGGAACGAGACCGGAGCTGTGACTTTCACAGAATGATGTGCACCTTGTGGCTATTACGAATCTGCACGTCTGCCGAGTTCTACTCGGATCCTCTTCTTGTCAGACGGAATCAAAGGAACCTTGATTGAAGTTCAATGGGAAGCAGTCCGAGGCTTCCGATAGAACAGCATTTGTCTGTGCTTTCTCTGAAGAAGTGAGAAAGAAGTAAGGAAACGCAGATTCATAATAGCCATAGGATGTGTATCATTCACTCTGCCTAAACTCGTGATGCTAGGTTCGTGCTTGCATATGTCAATATTTTATTACATGTCATGTTTTTGTCATATGTTCCGTGTCTGATTATTTTTTGTCATATTTTGGTCATTTTTCTGCAGTTTTTACTGTTAGAGTTGTCGGGAAGAGGGGAATAAAAATGACCGATTCCTGCAGAATGTCGCAATATTGGTCTTCTCAACAGCGCGATGCAGTCTGAGGACATCTCCAATGCATATAATGTCTCCAGATATGAATGTTGCCGGCGGCGCCAGGATTGGCTCGCCTGTCGATGTCGTATGCCGAGCTACACAATATCAACCTATAGGAAGATAGCGCACAAGTCAGTGGCTACCTGACAGGAAGACTAGAAAAGAACGCGGATTTAGATGCCATTATCACGATGGAGAAGCAAGAATTTTCGCCAGCGCTTTACACTGAGCTGCAGCGGTGCCAGCTAACCGCTGATTCGGTAGAGAGCACTTTCTCCATGTTGAAGAAGATGCTTTGCAAAGACAGATCTTAATTAACATCAATTATAGTATATTACACCACTGTTTTGTAGAACAAGCTGTAAATGGGTATACTGAGGCAAAAGTTTGAAATTGTTTTATTTGTCGTAAATTGAAAATTTTAACTTGCCTGAAAATGGAAGCATATATTTTGCTATATTTTAAGATCTTTAAATCTTACTAAACTACAATATAAGATTTTTAGGTCATATTTGGTTATATTTCAATCTTTTTAGGTAATATTTGGTTATATTTCAATCTTTTTAGGTCATATTTGGTTATATTTCAATCTTTTTAGGTCATATTTGGTTATATTTCAATCGTTTTGGGTCATATTTGGTTATATTTCAATCTTTTTAGGTCATATTTGGTTATATTTCAATCTTTTTAGGTAATATTTGGTTATATTTAAAGCTCTTTTAGGTCATATTTGGTTATATTTCAATCTTTTTAGGTCATATTTGGTTATATTTCAATCTTTTTAGGTCATATTTGGTTATATTTCAATCTTTTTGGGTCATATTTGGTTATATTTAAAGCTCTTTTAGGTCATATTTGGTTATATTTCAATCTTTTTAGGTCATATTTGGTTATATTTCAATCTTTTTAGGTCATATTTGGTTATATTTCAATCTTTTTGGGTCATATTTGGTTATATTTCAATCTTTTTAGGTCATATTTGGTTATATTTCAATCTTTTTGGGTCATATTTGGTTATATTTCAATCTTTTTAGGTCATATTTGGTTATATTTCAATCTTTTTAGGTCATATTTGGTTATATTTCAATCTTTTTGGGTCATATTTGGTTATATTTCAATCTTTTTAGGTCATATTTGGTTATATTTCAATCTTTTTAGGTAATATTTGGTTATATTTCAATCTTTTTAGGTCATATTTGGTTATATTTCAATCTTTTTAGGTCATATTTGGTTATATTTCAATCTTTTTAGGTCATATTTGGTTATATTTCAATCTTTTTGGGTCATATTTGGTTATATTTCAATCTTTTTAGGTCATATTTGGTTATATTTCAATCTTTTTGGGTCATATTTGGTTATATTTCAATCTTTTTAGGTCATATTTGGTTATATTTCAATCTTTTTAGGTCATATTTGGTTATATTTCAATCTTTTTGGGTCATATTTGGTTATATTTCAATCTTTTTAGGTCATATTTGGTTATATTTCAATCTTTTTAGGTAATATTTGGTTATATTTCAATCTTTTTAGGTCATATTTGGTTATATTTCAAGCCATTTAAGATCATTTTTCTTCGATTCTTAGATCATAAACAATTGCTCTACTTATCATACATCATATGCGGATTTTGTCAGTGCAACTAAAATTGTTGCATTTAAGTAATGATTGAATTGAAGCACTTCTGACTGTTCTTTGTTAACTGTTGAAAGTTGTTGAAGATCATGTGAAGAAATCATGCCACATTTTCAAGAAATCAGTGGATAGCGTATTCTGAAACAATTTACAAAACAATGGAATAGGACCGCTTGAAATCAGCGACTATTTTCGTCATTTGCTGTCATATTACTCATAATGTTTCAATCCTGTGTTGGTATGATTTCAGGGGAAACCCGTCGGTACTCCCGATGCTGGACAATTCTTCCGTGTTCTTGCCGATCACAATGTTGTCTCCATGTTTACTGCACCAACTGCGATTCGAGCGATTCGACGTGATGATCCCAATGTTACCCATGGATCTGCATACAAACATCCGAATTTCCGAGCTTTATTTCTGGCAGGTAAGTTGATGAGAATTCATGAAGCTAATTTTACAAACATATCTAACAGTCATATTTGCTGATTTCATCAATGCGGTTACAAATGGCAGCAGTAATAATCGTTAGGCTTTAGTACAGAATTGCTGAAGCTAAACGGTGTACAGATTCTTTTATAAGTACATGCACTATGTGTTTCTCACTAATAAAGGGTTGTTGTTATTTTATACGGCTCCATCTAGCGGATACGAGGCTTCGTATCAAGACAATACGAAGCGACACGATACATATCGTCACATGAATGTAGCTAGACAGCAATGTGCGTTTTGGTGTGCGCAAAGGGATATCACAACACGCACGTCTCTCACTGGCTGTTGTCCAAAATCCTATTGCTTTAGAGAATTTGTGTCATTTCCAATAGCAGGTGATGTACGAATTATCCATTCGAGAGACACTGAAGGAGCAAGTTGTCTAATTCTGTGATTTGCCATTTCGATGCTAAGGACCGATGCGATACTTCTAGAAACCGAATGCGCGCGCAGATGAATCTAATTCTGTGGTGGCTTCCCTGCAAGAATATTACAAATAAAAGTGACTAGGGTTATCACGTTGCAACTTTTCCTTGCTGCCAGGGTTTCAAACGTGGATGGAATTCAAACTTGTCGTTCCGTTATCGCTTCCAAATGGGAATTGCATCATCATTCCAACCAATACCTCCTTCTTGACCGTACAGGAGTGACTAAAGGACTTGAATTGAGGTGTGAAGATCTTAGAAGATCATGGTTCGGCTGCTGGTCCGACACTCTTGTTCGCCAAAACGCTTTTCGGCGAGAATGCCCGATAGTTGCAAGGTATTGCTCGGTGACTAGACGGTGCATGTAACTTAATGCACATTGCATTTGACATACTATGCATTAAACATGCACCGGTGCTGTGGCCTTGTGGTAGAGTGTTCGCTCTGCGTCCGGGAGACCCTGTTTCAAACTTTGGCCGGGTCAAACCTAAGAGGCGATTTACGATCAGAGGCATCAACATTATGGAGGAAAGTTGTGCGCAATGATCTGAATTCTGAAGGAATTGTGGCAATCGAAGCACTTTGATGGAATACACAGCAATCCGCAAGCGATGCACGACTTTTTTTCTATCTCTGTAAGGTATTAGGAATTCCTTTTTGCTCACTCACGAAGCTCCTGTATCGTTTTGAATTATTCTTCACTTCTAGTGAACAGAAAGAGTTAGATAATCTCATTCTGTGGAAGCTATAAAGAATGAAATTGAAAAAGGTATATAGCAATTTTCTGACGGCTTTGAATGGCATCCCAAAGGGATCATCGCTCGGAGCCATCAATGTATGACACCGCCAATAATGACAATGTTTGTTTGACTAAATGCACAGATGACATCCTGATTACAGGAGCTATATCTCAGAACTGCGTATGAAGTCCCATCCTATCGGCCTACTGACATCATTAATTGGACCAGTCAAAAGAAAATGTCTATCAAAGAGGAAAAGTGTGCCCAAATGTTCATTTCCTCCTCAAATGCCCCACGATTTCTCAATCTATTCCATCTCATTTTCTAACGTCATCGGTCACTTGATGAATATTTTAAGTGGAAGTTGAACCTGATAACTCGAAAAGCATCTCCGAAATTACCCGTGCTAAGGCAACTGAAACCTTTTGATTGATGGCGATGGATTACTGACAGTATACCAGCATTGTATAAGAAGAGTTGCTGAGTATGCTGCTCCCTTGCTTGTCAACCTGCAAAAATGAGAAATTGGAAACCCAAGGACGTGGTCAATGTGTGAATCATCAAGTTGTGATTGTGTAAACTTTGTACGGTTGGAATATCAGCGACTCATGATAGACACCTGCTTTTTCAATCAACTAGTGCAGGATGAATCTCATCCGTTACATCAGATTAGTCCGAAGATGAAGCAGTACTCGAAGACATGCAGAATGCCAAAAATATCAGCATCAAACAGACAGAAATATTTTCTCATCACTATTATTCGACTCGCAAACAGTGGACTTTCTTAACGTTTAATTTTTTCATTGTTAGTTTTTTCTTTTGGCTTTTTTTGCATCATTTTTTGCAAAGATGCATCAGAATATCCAATATTGAGACAAATCAAATATACATGTAAAAGTAAAATACAGAACTTTATTGTCTCACTTATACATGCATGTAGTATATTCGGCAATTCAAGAGAAAGAAGACAAAGTTTAAATTCTTTATTTGACAAAGTGGACGACGAGCATCAAATCAAGTGAACTTCACTGTTAGTTCACAATCGGGGCCGGTGTTGTGATTTGCATTTTCCTGACTTATATACAGCATGTTCCGGCAGGAAAATATATCATCGAATGGATGCGCTATGGATTTTACGCGCTTTTAAATTACAACATTAGCTGTGATTTGCATTTTCTCATCATGCTCCGTAGCATCCGTAGCATTGCTGTGAGTAACAAGGATGACGGTTATATGGCAACAAGAGTCGGAAATCAAAAGGCTCAAGAAGTAAATGAAGGCACAGTACGAGAGGAGACATAAAGCAGATGAACGCTTCGATGTTGGTGAGAAGGTGAGCGTCCGAAAGGAAATTCATTCGAGTCAGCATAGAGGAACGTGGTGCTTGTCATAGGAGCGGAATATGACAGGAATACCTAGACCTATAGACGTAGAGGCGAGGTGTCTCAAAGGAATGAAGAAACTGGTAAACGATATGAATTTGAAACCTTTTCATGAAAGAATATAACTGAAGAATTCATATAATGAGACTCGATAACAAAGAGTTGATTGGTTCTTGCATAATAATATCACATTCCATGAGTACGAGTATTAACGGGCCAAATCACAAATATGTATCCACTCAGTGGGTTGAGTCCTTTTGAATCTGGATGAATTCTGTGTTCAAGTGTGCACCTTATAACAAGCAAACGAGCAGACATCATGAGAATTTGTTTTGTAGGGTTTGAATTCTCTCTTGCTGTGAGAATTGATTCACATACATGCTTTTCAGATAATGAGCGGCTCTGAGACGACGCTCTTCTATGCTCAGCCACGCACCTCGATTTTGCATATCTCTACTGCTAGCAATTAAACTAAACTATAAATGATAGGATAATTAGATTTGAAATTATTGAGTCTGAAGTGATGACCAATCATCACCAACACGCGACGAAAGCGCTAGTCAGCGCTGAATGTTATGTCACTCGAAGCATCACAATTTGATAATTTCAGGAAGAGAGAGGGAGGTAGGGAGGGAGGGTCTGAAGAGAGGGATAGAGAGAAAGTTATAGTGGAGCAGTAGTGATGCCAATTTTTATAAGAAAGACAAAATAGTTCTCGCATTGTAAAAGCAGCAGGTTTTTCCAGTGTTTTTCCACCTTAATGTCTTCAGCAATCTGAATGATCAAATGAAGTAGTGCAGTTACCGTCCACGAACTCAGATTTCCGAATTATTCAGTTCTTAGTCTTGCATGAAAGATGACGATAACATTAATGAAATTCTTCATTTCCATTCACTTGTATCAGAAGAAGAATTTCGATTCTAAGCGATGTTCTTGAGAAATTGTAAACATCGCAATTCCATTCCATGAAAACGCTGAGCTAGTTCGTGAATGAATCAGATGAATGTCATGTAGAGAAATTAATGCATGAAAGGAGAATTTGTCGGATAAGACAATGAATAACAGGCTGAACAATGTGGAGATGGAGTAACAAATACCTTCAGGACACATTTCTATTTCAACGTTGCGTTATCGAGTCAATCGCAAAGGAAATACAAATTCGATAAGCTTCAAAGATTTAATTTTGATGTATTACATAATTTCTTTCTGATAAAAATTGTGCTATTTTCAACCGCGTTGGTATTGTTAGTTGTTTATGTTTAAAATTAATAAATGAATGAACTTTGTTTATGCTTGGAATCACATTAGGCACGGAGCCTTTCTTCCATGTGGCTGAGTTGTTATTTGTCCTACTCTCTTTCCTTTTGTGCTGAGTGTTTAGCAAGAATGCAGAGCGTGCCTGTTTTATAAGTTTATATAGAATGTAATGTATAATATATATATAACATGTATATATTTTTATGTTTTATAAGAACCAATCAACTCTTTGTAATCGAGTCTCATTATATGAATTCTTCAGTTATATTCTTTCATGAAAACGTTTCAAATTCATATCGTTTACCAGTTTCTTCATTCCTTTGAGACACCTCGCCTCTACGTCTATAGGTCTAGGTATTCCTGTCATATTCCGCTCCTATGACAAGCACCACGTTCCTCTATGCTGACTAGAATGAATTTCCTTTCGGACGCTCACCTTCTCACCAACATCGAAGCGTTCATCTGCTTTATGTCTCCTCTCGTACTGTGCCTTCATTTACTTCTTGAGCCTTTTGATTTCCGACTCTTGTTGCCATACAACCGTCATGCTTTGTTACTTACAAAACTTAGCCTATCTGAATTATGGGATACACAGTTCATTGTTGATAAACAATTATATTTAAGGATTACAAAATGTTGCTTAGCTGATTATCATAGGGAACAGTGGATGTCCTCAGCAAAAAACAGCCATTCTGGGCTAAATTATTTGGAGTTATGACTGTTTGACGATACTATTAAGTCATATCTAAATGTTGATATCGATTATAACTATATCAATATCATACTGAAGTATAGAGCATTAAACCACAACTTAGAAGTTATCACCGGTATTTATGGAAATCGTTTGAGGTATGAAGAACGTCGATGTGAGCAATGGTGATTCACGGGTAGAAAATTTGCATAATTTTATGATTGAATGTTCAAGATATCAGAAATTACGACAGGAACTAGCACCGATATTGTGCCACTGCAAAAGTACAACTGAGTTCTACAAGTTGATGAACACGCATATTCCAAATAATCTTAAATGCATTGCTAAATTTCTTCAAAAAGCTAAAGAGTTGCGACAGTCTACTACAGAGAACACAAACTGAATGACATTTAGAAACAAATTTTTCTCCTCTCCTTCCTGAATACGATTTCTTTTATTGTTGAAATTGACCGCACGCTTGAAATGTACTTTTGATGTCTGAGTTTCAATAGTTGTGTTTGAAACACGAATGTTTTTGTTCACACACATGTTCCCCATATTTTTCCATGTTTTCCAAAGTATTTGGAAATAAACATTTATTGACTTATTGACTTACTCACAGCAATGCTACGGAAATTCTAGCATGATGAGAAAATGCAAATCACAACACCGGTCCCGAATGTGAACTAACACTGAAGTTCACTTGATTTGATGCTCGTTGTCCACTTTGTCAAATAAAGAATTTAAACTAATCACAGTTTATTGCTGATAAGGTTGCTACTGAGATTCTGTTTTGATGGTTGAATTGCTCTCTGAAGGTAATTCCACTCTTCGTTTGGTCATCAACGTTCTTCTTCATTATTGTTTGTTACGCCCAACATCTATAACGGAGTCATTCACATCGAAAATAATCTCAAATGATTGACCATTCTACATTCGCTAGACCCATCAGTCAGTCTGGATTTCACCTGACGCTGATGTAACAACTTCAGAATGAATCAATTTCATTATCGCAATGATGTCATGATGACAGACATGAGTGCATTAGTGATGATATGTATTTTCAGAAGGTAAATAACATGCATGATCAGAAGCGGTTGCCGCATATCTGATTGCCTTCTCAGTTCGGTGAATCAGTTCGTTGTCAAGTAACTATGGAAGTTGCTACTGAGAAGATTATTGAACATTTTAAATCCATTTTTGTGGAATAGTATGGATAAAACTACCTTGAGTGGTGCTCTAAATGAAACGTTTATCACCTGATCACTTTACGAATAGGTCAAAGCTGCGTGTTTGCTTTTCAAATCAATGCAACCGTATTTGCAATTCACCAAAAAGTATGGTCAACGAGAACGACTATAAATATCGACCTTCAAATTAAGCGAGGATCGACTGCTGTATTGAAGCCATTCGTCTTTCATATAAATGGCAAGATTCTCACGACTTTCTCCATGTGATGTGACGGGGTGATTGCATTTAATTGAACAACTTTTATTTATTAAATATTCTTATCCGAGTTTCTCCTGTCAAATTAGATCAGAGATTAGGTCAGAGATCTTTGAAAGATCATCTACGACACGACGGGGAAACAATTGATTGTCAAATAATTTTGTTTCCATGATGAACGATGCACATAATTTGGCGAACATTAATTCGTACAATGCCACGAAATATTTCGTCATTCACATTATACACAACTGTGTTTCTGAAAGTTTTCAATTAGTGATATCGAATTTGTGTGTATGAACAAAACAAGAAAAAAACACATCTAAAGAGATCGTTTAACCACATGTGATTGTCATTCGATGTGGTAGTTGTTCATACGTTGTAAAGTCAATAGTTGCTCAGAGGTAGTGAGATAATTCATCAATATACAGCGAGCTACGGCAAACTATTGGATTTCTTAGAAAAGGTTGAGTCTTCAGTTTACAATACTCCGTCTTCTTCAGAAGTCCCGTCAATTGAGTTTCCGATAGATGTCTGCCATTTGAAACCCTAGACGTCTTTGAAGGCAACGATCTTTGGAATATTATTTATGAATTTCACTAATCATCAAGTATCTCCAAATGTACGTTTATGCGAAACTGAGACATGCTAAGTCAATGTCTGTCTTTGTAAAAACATCGTTCTCTATGTTTAGCAAGGTTACTTAGAAAATATCATATTTTATGAGAGACAGTATTGAAAACTACATCATGTTGCATTCTGCAAAACAATGTGAACATTTACGAGTCGGATACATGCTTACCTTCATAAAGTCCATGGATGGAACATGCAATTGATTTTTCACGTGCATCTCATGCGTTTATGACAGAAATAGATAAATCAATTTCTGAATATCTATAGAGAATGAAAATTATGTATTAAGTCAATTAAAGACACCAACACCCTTGATTCCCCTACCGCATTCGCCTGACCCAGGAATCGAACCGAAGTCCGCGGTGGAGACGAGATCGCACCTTCTTCACCAGGCCACGCTGACAGTACAAAAGGAATGCCAGTGAAGGCACAAGTCATCTCTAGGTGATGATTGCAAATCAATTTCTGTCTAAGATTTGCCGTCGCAAAGCATTTACAAAAAACTCAAAAGTTACCATCTATTTGAACTTGACATAGTCAGTCCAAGTTAATTCTAAATTCATAAAATGATGCATATGTATTCTTGAACTCTCATCGGACCACTACTCATGGTGTCTACAAAGTTCTAAATGTCCTAAAATTGAGTCTCGATATTTTTGTAGACACCCTGAACCACTCTATATGCACATATGCACAAGTAGAATCCATGACTTCAATACTGTTACGGACTTTATTTAGGATTTAAACATGCAGGCCCGTTGAAGAGCCAAATGAGTCACCGACATACAAATAGCTCTGAAAGGAGTGGAACAGCGATCACGAGTTGGTAGAATGTTTCGCGGACTTTGCCGCAAAGTGTTTGTCAGCATGAGCACACCAGTAAATAGGGAAGTATGTCGATCTTCTTGGCGAGCACTGGGCCTTGCGGTGAGTTGGCTAGCGAAAGTCATTGCCGCGCACCGTCAATCGGCCAATACGCCTGTCTTGTCTACAGAGTAGGAGAGTGAGAGCCCGGGCCGGCGGTTGGTTTTAAGATGCGACGAGTGCCCCGCTGCGATATACACACATAGCATTCGTTTTACACTGCAATGCGAAATGCAATGTCAAATGTAAGTCACTTGAAGATGAAATTGCTATGACATTTATTCAATCTCAAATAAATGAAAACTATTCGGTGCGTGACAGGATGAATTAAGTCATCTCTTCAGTCTGATTACGTCATGATTCCCAAGCCTCTGCCAGTTCTTTGATGCGGTGAGTGACTGACTTTCGTGACTCTGCTGATAGTTGGCAGCACCAATCTCTTTTTTTCTTAGGTATGTAGCTCCGTCACAGTCACATAGTAGGACGACTTTGTTAGAGCTCCGAAATAGTACGAATGCGTGAAAAAGAAAATTCTGAAGATGAGGACTTCGAAGAAGAGAAGGCACCTGAACCAGAAGAAAAACCGGACTTCCGGGTCCTCAAAACGGTCGTCAAGGAGGCATTATGGACACGGAAGTTGCAGTCCTCAAACTATACTAAGCACGCCCTGCCGGAGTAATTTCTCTTTTCTCTGAACTATATTTTCTTCTATCTTCTTATTTTACGTCACACAACTTTCACACTACTTATCTTGTGATAGTATCATGGTTTATCTGTATAATTTGACTTGATATTTCTTTTTGATGTCTTTTTTTATTTAATTTATTTAATTATTTTTTTTAGTGTCTTGTTTTAGCCTGTGTGTTCTTAGTTTATTATCCGCGCATGGAACTTGCCTGTATTGTGATATTTACTCAATATAATGAGCTGAATGATGAAAGTCATTCGCCTGAAGAAGACCGTTGGTCAGAGCTGAAAGGCCTCGTGTTTGACGATAAAGAGAAGACATCAGATCTCAAGCACTTTTCTCGTCCCTCTCTGACTATGCCAAGTCCTTTGAAATGAAAAAATGAAGCTTTTGCGTCACTACTACCCATAATTGGGACTTGGACGGTGCTGACATAGTCAGACTTATGGAGCGTTGTAGTACTTTTTGTCCGGATGCCCTTCCTGCCGACTTCCAATGACACCTTCGGGGCTCGACCTCTGGACCAAAAGATCGCTAGGCCAAGCACTCAACCACTGTGCCACGGAGACCACCTTTACTACATGATAATGCAATACAATACATGCATATCAGCTATCTAATGACAATACATTGAATGAGCAGCGGCGAAGTGAATCCGAAGAAGACGTTGATCAAAACGACGACATTCACTTGATTTCGGCGGATGCATCACATGGACGCTCGATGCTCCGCCGCCCAGACGACTTGCAAGGAGCATAGTAGATTTTCTGGAGGATATAACTACCACTCCGAATTCAAGAGTGTACTCCTTAATGAGTTTTACAACTGCTTTACAACATGTCTTTTACGAACCAGTGGCTTACTGCTCTGAGGAACTCCTTTATGTGTTACAACTGAATCTATGCTTCGCACGACGTCTTCTACGAACCAGTGACTCAACTGGTCTGAGTAAGAAAACGCTTTCTTGTGAGGAACTGATGGTTGTATTAGCTGCAATTATTTAGACCACTTCATAAGACTTACATAGCATATCATATGCAATTTCTACAAATTGCACTTGGAACTGTCAATAGAATAGCTGTAATTTGATTGATATATTCTGATGTTTTATTGTAATCCATGAACAACAGATTTCATTTCTCTGTTATATTGAGTGAAACTAGTTTTGATGATGATGATGAGGCTGCTGCGGCAGTGACGTAGGATAGTAAGAAATGAGTGCAATAATCGGACAAAAATTGTATTACCTGAAAATTGTAACATACGACATAGAGAATCCGATCATTTGCGGATTAACAACTTCCAAAATTTGCTCTCTGGTGGCCTCGAACTCAAAACATCATGAGTCTTGCAAGCACAACGCTATGATTTAGCCTAATCTGTGATTGTTACATTACAAATATTGCTTCTTATAGGTGTACACTGTAAATGGATCGTGCGATAACAATACACAAAATGGCTCTATGTAGAGTAGCGGCTCAAAGATGATTGCTGATTTTCCGCTCTGTTGAGGGTTAAGTAATAGTACATATGTACTTGGTTTGCCCTAGAGGACTCGCGACATTTGCAACGAACAAACCGTTGAACGAAATCTTGCAGCAGCGATATCCGCGCATAAAAGACCTCTCTAATTCGGAGTGTCTATAGCAATCATGGAAAGTTAATGCGATGTCAATTTAAAAGAGGAAATCGTAACAATTAATTAAGATAGGAATTAAAAAAGGAAGAAAATATAACAATGTACTAAGAAAATAATCAAACAAGCTGCTTCAAGACTTACTAATTCGCAGCTCTACATAAGAAGGAAGGATATCTTTTTACCATTTCTGCAACTGGGATATTTTCTTCTCCTTTTCAGGCGAGCATTGTGACCCTTCAACTTTAGATTGGAGCAAATCGGTCTTCAAAGCCCCAGTCATAGATCATTGGTGGCAGACGGAGACAGGCTGGCCTATTACTGCTATGTGTCGGGGACTTGGAGATACAGAGCAGCCTCCGCCACAAGTAGCGGGCAGAGCAGTTCCTGGTTATGACATTCGAATAATGCCTCGTGGTGGTCCTATTGGACCTGAACACGAACTCCCGAGGGGTGACCTCGGCCGAATCCTTGTTCAGTTACCTCTACCACCTGGCTGCATGACAACACTATGGCAAAATACGGAAAAATTTGAAGAGACTTATTTCCGACAATTTCCTGGATATTATGATACCATGGATGCTGGTTACGTAACAGAAGATGGCTACGTGGCTGTGATGTCACGTGATGATGACGTAATCAATGTAGCTGGCCATCGACTCAGCTCAGGTGCTTTGGAAGAAGCGATTCTCTTAAACCCAGACCTTGCGGACTGCGCTGTTATCGGTCTTCGTGATACCCTTAAAGGAGAGGTATGTTATTGTTTATAACCTATTTTACCACAGGCGACTTTTTGCTTTGAAAATCCGGAGGACGGGGACTCCTGATGTTCCTGTGACTCAATATTTCCCGCAAAATACAACACAGATGGCGTGTGCTCATTTCAATGTTGGTATCAGTTTTTACCAACTTCGTCATCTTGTTACTATTTATAGCACTTTAAAATGTGAAGTCCATCTTTTCAAAGAAAAAGGATTTTTTGAGCATGTGTTTGCAGTTGATGGCTGTTTTGATCATGTTGGGATCATATTTGATTGCATTGGGACAGTGAAGCAGTATACAATATTAATTGCGATTATTACATAGCGCGGACATTACCTGATAATATTGCTCACAAATCTATTGTGAGTAGTGTTTTGAGGATTGTTGTTGTTATTCATGTAGCAGTTGCATAATGCATTTGTGGAGGAATGAACATGCTGATTATAACTTCACATGTTTGTCGAGGATCGCCAGTTAGGGACCTACAAGAATCATTATACGTTGTAAATGCATTTTATGAATTTCGGTTTTCATTTTGTGAAGATCGTCAGTCGTCAGGAATGTATGCAGAAAATGCTTCAGGCAACATAGAAACTGTGGAGATTTTGTTTCCCAACCTTCTTATCAGGGCACCCTTGATCGTGATCTTGCCTTAGGCGACACCTACATGCAAAATTCTTTGATTTGCCGAATTCTTGTTTTGTGAACCATTTGTACATTATGTGGTACACAATTCGGTGCATCACCAGACATTTGTTCGACACTCCTTCAGATTACGTTCGATTTCACCGTTTCTGATTTGAAATGGCTCACATCAATCCTCAATCTGTTCGCTTCCATCATTGCTTGTCCTTGACATTTCTATGTCCAATGACAGTTGGTCTCCTACATGGCTCTGTGCTCGTTCCTCTGCTCTTCCACCGCTGATTTGAGCAATGCCTTTCAACAGCATGGTCTTCACGCTCTTTTGTACACTGATGACATTCAAATATATGAATTCACGCGTCCTTCTAAAACTGATGTCCCTCATTCAGAGATATCGTCCTGTAACTACTGCATAAATTCGTGACTGACGGCCGGCCAACTTCAACTGAGTGCTACAAAATCAGCTGTAATGTGGGCTGCAAACTTTGTCAACGACTTCCTTCTTCCGCGTAGACATCAACAAACATCCTTCCGTTCCAGCGACTTGTATGCGTTTCCTCGACGTTGATGCTCATCTCGAGACCAGTATCCGCGTCTACCATCATAAGATAAATTTGGGTTGTTCGTGCTCGCATCTCTCGCTATCTGACTAAAACATTAGTTGTCGCTCTCGTTTTCAGTAGACTTGAGTGCTGCATTGTCTGGTTCCCCGCCTGTGCTCTGAAGCGCATACAAAAGGTAATAGCCGCGTCGGCTCGCCTCATGTTCTCTGCAAGTCACCGCGGACACATTTTACTGCTACTGCGGGAACTGCACCGGCTGCCAATTCATATCAGAATTGACATTCGCTTGGCCTTGTTGGTCTTTCTGTGCCTCCACGATCATGCTGCTTCTTATCTGTCCAAACTCCTTCAGTCAGTCACGGAACTACCCAGCAGCACTCGCTTCCGTTTGCAGTCGCCGTCTACATTATCCGACACTGGATGGAAGAGCTTGTTTCAAAGACCTGGAACAAGCTACTGTATTTCGTGGCCTGCTGTGACTCCCTTCTCCCGGTTAATCGAAAGCGTCTAGACTTCCTGTATCAACAGCTGTTAATTGTTTATTCTCTCAGACACTGTCTAGTTACCTTGAAACCTCAGACAAGGCTCCGTGTAATAAATCTTTGAATATCAAAATGGATAATTACATGTAATTAATGAGCAATATCAGACAGGAAAAAGAAAAACAGTTAAATTGAACGCTGTAAATGTTAAACAAATAGCGTGAGCACTGATTATGTCAATAGGTCTTCTATGTTGAATATTCTTTTAATGTACACAACTTTAATTTGAACATGAGTTAGGCTATTCGGATACTACATAAACCCTAATGCATAACTTGATAATAATCGGCATTAAATAATGATAAATTTTGCGGACTCATGTGATCATAGTAACTGTAAGGATTCAACTTTCACTCCGTCGAACCATGACGAGGCAAGGAATTATGTCTTCACCTCCCTATGTATCACGTGGAACTTTGGGATTAATATTGGTACTTAGTATCTTGGAATCCGTGCAATGTGCACACCTTCTATGAGAACTGTATACATGATAACTCATCTACATAAACGAAGACAGATATGAACAAGCCGTTTCTTTCACTGAATTTGTCTCACTCTTAGCTTTCAAACGAGCTATTGCACGACTTTCTACGATCCCTAGAACCAAAGTTGGAAGCAACGCTGCCGAGGGGGGGGGGACGTCCCAAAAAATTTTTCTCTCCGATGGAGCTGGAAATCACCTTACCGATGCAGAATTTGACGCTGATTCCAAATCTGGTCTCAGATCTGCCATTGGAGCTGCCGTTTAGACGCTAGAGACCAAAACATCCCAAATTCACCGTTAACTCTGTCGTTTTTCAACATCTGACAACCTGGACGGCCGACCAAGACTCTCTCCCGACGGCGGGGGGCTGTGTTTATTGTGGAGGTTTGCTTACTACTCATGATAACTCATCTACATGTTTGAGAGACACGCGTGCGCAGTACATGTCCCTAATGTGTAGATGTGGTACATTGCCATGTTGTGAACCAGTGCATGTACTTTTTGGACTAATGTCTTTAGCCATGTCTACATTACAGTGGTATTTACTCATTATCTCCTCTTTCTATGCGTTATTTACTCCTGGACTCTATCGGATAAGGAGGATTGTGAACGAAGACACAGCGTCGTCCTTCCTTCCGCTATCGATATTAGCCGTCAACTAATCTTAAACATCTACTTAATCAGTAGAGGTCACGTGTATTTGTGAAACAGTGAAGAGGTTTGAAACCAAACTCATTTGTCCTGTGAAATGTTTTCTTGCATTCTCCTTTGGTAATATTAAGTATCGATCAACAGATGAACAAGAGAAGAATTTATTTCTATTTATTTTCTATTATAATTGATTAAATCTGGAAACGATTCAGCTTTGAAACGGAGTGTAAGTTGAGTCTTGCTGCATTAATATTGATGCTCATTCACTAGAATTCTTTAGATAATGCACTACTATCTTTTCTTTGCTAGTAGTACAATATTTAGTGAAGTTTATTATTGGGCAGTAAAATTACAAGAAAATTCCACTAAATGCACCAGCTTTTTCTCAGAAGGATTCAAAGATTGAGTGATTCAGGGGACTCCACTGTTATCGATTGAGGGTAACTGATTGTCGACTTCTAACATTTGCGATTAAGAAGAATGCATTGCAAGGACTCAGTCAATCAAAGCATCAAATCATTCAACTAGGTGCTGCATGTCATGTCAGACTTATAGTACAGTCTGCTTTTTACAAGTAATACTAAAGAAGTGCAAAAAATATTGGCACTTATAGGTTATCTGTTCCATGTTTTCGAATTTCTCTAAAGCATGAATGTACATGGTGTTAACGTTAATCTGCTGATTTTTAATGAAAACATTTAACATAAATGAATCGATGACACGGACTTATTCGGCTTCTTTGTAGACTATACGACCAAAATATAAATACAAAAACACTTCATTCATTGTCGATCGATTTCGTATCGTTTATTGACACATCATAAAACACAAAAGCAAACCGTCTAAAATCTGCAAAAGACATTTGCATAATCTTCGTGGTCTCGCCAAAGACAAAAGTCTTTATGTTTCCAAATTTGATAAAGGCAACGGTATTTGCATTGTTGATAGATCTCACTATGTTGAGTCTGTGAACAAGATTCTTTCAGATGTTGACAAATTCAGTCCATTCGTTGGCAGCAATCGGTCTTCTAAGGATCCCTTTATTCTCTCTGAGGAAAAATTTAATCGCAAGTTCTTGCTGTTGAAGTCTGATGGTTCTATTTCTGACTATCAATATTCTCAGATTCGCAGTTGCGGGTCTCAACCTGCAAGGCTTTATGGCCTTGCTGAGGTTCACAAATCCAAAACGGATCCGCCTTTTCGCTCAATTTTGAGCATGACCGATGCTTACTGTTCGAAGCTTAGTAGTTGGCTCGATCGTCTTTTAAAGCAGTTCATTCCCAAACATTACAATCTCAAAGATAACTTTGAGTCTGTAGACTCTGTGAAAAATTTGAATGTATCTGAAAGTTTCATGGTGTCTGATGACGTGCAAAGTCTATTCACCAACGTCCCTTTGAGAGACACGATGGACCATATTAGTGGTTTGATTGACTTCAGCAATTTTCCGATTAGCCGTGGAACTTTGGAAACATTATTGAATTTACCCTGTAAAAATGTCTTGTTTCAATTTGTCGCTATGGGCTCAAAATTGGCTCCTACTCTTGCTATGTTTGCCATGAATATGATAGAGAGCAAATTTGATCGTGGTCCTCTGTATTAACGTCGTTACGTGGATGATGTTTTTGCCATCTTCAAAAATGAAGATGAAGCTTCTATCTTTCTGAAATATCTAAATACTCATCACAAGAATATTCAGTGGACACAATCATACATGGACACATATATTCTATGGACACTGAGAATGATAAAAGCTGAACTTTTTAGATGTCATTGTGCACAGGCTTGATGATGACTTTGGAACTGAGTGGGCAGTTAAGCCAACAAACACGGGTGTTTATACACCGAAGGAGGCTTTCTCCCCGTTCAGGTACAAAACTGCTGCCATCAACGCTTTGATTTATAGTGCCAAGCATCTTTGTAGTAATGATGATTTTTATGAAAAATCCTTTGAAAAAATTTTGTCGATTTTTATGCGTAATGGCTGCAATCAAAGTTTCATTACCAAGATCAAACAAAGAGTTGATAATACTACTTCGCATAATTCGGATCAAAATTTGAATTCGAATATTTCCTATACTTATTGGAAGTTACCTTACGTGAAAGAAAAAGAGACATTGAAAGCTGTTCATGTCGTCAACCGCATCCTACCGGAAAACCAAAAACTTTCCGTAGTTTTTTATACCTTCAAAACTCGCAGTATCTTTCCCAACAAAGATCCGGTGCTTACGAGTCTCATCTCTAATTTAGTTTACAAATTCAAATGTGGGCAATGCGACAGTTACTACATAGGTGAGACTTGTAGGCACCTGATTACTCGTATTGATGAGCAAGACCGCAAGATTCTGAAATTACAAAGCACATTCATAAAGCGACAGCCAATGATTTTTCTATTGTCTGCCGTACTAAGCACACTTTCATAGCTGAATCCATATTGATTAAAATGCATGAAACTGACAATTTATTGAACGAATGCGATTCTTCTGTTCCGTTGCATATCTTTTAATTGTACTACAGAGAGGTTATTGTAAATGCGCAATTACCTCTCCAACCATTCTATGGTAAATTTCATTTTAGATGTTCTTAACTGTGTTTACTTGATCATTTTAATTTGTATATAAACCTCATTTTGCTGATTTGACTTGATGCCCTGATGATGTATCAATAAACGATACGAAATCGATCGACAATGAATCAAGTGTTTTTGTATTTATATTTTGGTCGTACAGTATACAATGCTATCGTTGGGCTCATTTTCTTATGATTCGCTTCTCTGCAAATTATTCCAATTTCAAAACTCTCGCTGATAGAAATTGAAATTAGACACAACCTATTCAAGAATATGAACTTATGAAATGTTGATTCTCTTCAGGACGATAGGAAAGTTCAATTTCTTGTCAGTTCTTCCTTGACTTAATTTCCCTGGGCATCGGTTTTCCCCTTGGTGTCGATGGTGGCCTTACGAATTATCTTTCTCCATAGAATCCAGTCATTTGCGCTCCTCATGGTGTTGGTGAGATTCATCTACGTCCATAGCTTGACATCCTTCCACATTCTTGGTGGCCACTTTTGCCACTGTTATATATACCGCGGACTACTGCTATGGATGTTTGCTGTCAATCTACTGTATGTTACGTAGTCGAATGACAAGCTGATATGCTACGACCTAACGCATGAGCTTAACAGAAAACCAATTAGCTAACGATATTAGTAATCACGCCTTATCAATCTCTCACATTTACAAACTTTTAAAATTACAGCTTTAAGTTAATGCATGTAGGCCCGTATGCACCAACCGCGCATTAAGTTAAGTCTATCCTTACTCATGGATTAACATTTTTCTTAGATTAATGCATTGGTGCATAGGGCCCTTAGAGATCGAACACAGGGGTGATCCTACCGTATTGTTTTAGTCTAACGCATTCTATTTATGTTATTTAGCCTAAAAACTTTTCAATTGTGTGACCATGCCTACGAGGAAGATATATATTATATAGACCTATTCATTATGGAGAGAAATTCTAAAAATATCATCTTCTACAACAGGATAATAAGGCTTATATGTAGACTACTAACAGGTCTTGGTCTAGACTTCAGGAACACTGAATAAAGAATACGATGACAAAACTCGATATTGACGAGATTTAATTCAATCATATATTGAGCTAAGCCTACATTAGGCATATGTTATGCCGCCATGAATCCCTACCTGCCGGGTATGAATTTGCAGATCAAGCCATTATTGGACATGCCGTGCCCGCGCCTGTGCCCGCACGCGAATGCCCGCTGCCCGCAACCGGCCCCACCCAAGTTTATCTATGAATGATTGCATTTATTCTCCGGATAGAGGATGGAGTCAATCGATCAATAAAGTCGAAGTTAGTAGGCAACTGAAAATTGCTGTCATGCTACGTAAACTATTCTCTGCACAGCTTTCATTTCATTTCTATTTGAGTCGCTCAAAATTTTGAAAACCGCCTTGCACTACTGATGAATGATAAATCTCAAAGTTGCGCCTTGTACCGTCCCTGTACAACAGCAATTTTCTGTTTTGACACATTTTAGGTTCCATTTGGACTGCTATGCATCCATGAAGGACTTCAGAAAACCTCCGAAGAAATTATAGACCAAACGTGTCAAATTGTTCGGCAGCATATCGGTCCAGTTGCAGCTTTCAAGAAAGCAGTTATTGTTCCTAAATTGCCAAAAACTCGCTCAGGGAAAATTTCAAGAAATACACTGGCAGCAATGGCAGCAGGAAAACCTTTTAAAGTGAGTTCAATAACCTCGTAAAGCTGTTGATTATGACGAACAGGAGATAGTCAAATGTCATGTTTAAAACAAAGAAGTTGTTGTGTCTCCCTTTTGCATTACAATTTGAGATTAAAAAAGCCAGCCTGTGTCCACTGATAGCTTTACTGAGTGTTAAGAACATTATTCACCACCAGGAGCGACCACACAGAAGCACTGTTAGGATAACAAATCTCTAACAGCATCGCTAACCCCTTGGGGTGCGCACAGAAGCACTGTTAAGGTATTGGTTAGTGATCGCTAACTTTATGACAGCCTATCATTGATTGGTTTCTGTAAGCATCAAGAGGTTACTATTGTTGAGTGGCAACTCCGCATTTATTAAATCCCCAATGTGTATACACTTTCGATCTTATTAAATGAACTCAAAGGAGATACAGTCGGAATTGTTTCAAAATGTGAGATATACACATTATGCAGTTTTGAAGAAATTACAACGGAATTGACTGATCATTACAGCAAAGCAGAAGGAAATGATATTATTTTACAGATTGTCCGTGTCATGACAGCCTTGGAGAGGTAATATTTGTTAAATTGGCAACTAGATGACCTGCTATTGCTTTCATGAATTATAAACATGAAATTTCAGCCAAGAAAGCACAATAAGATTTTTTCATGAAGACTTCCATTATAATACGAATCATGAAATTCCCTTGCAAATCAGCTTAATTTCCGCTTAGTTAGGATGCTTATTAGCAAATATTCATTCATTTTGATATTCAACTTGTTTCATACTACTTACATAGAAGAGTCATCTCGGTAGTATATAAATTGGCAAAAATTTGATTTTTTTCGAAAGTGCTCAAATAATTTTATGGACCACGGGAACGTAATCTCCGCAAAAAAACTGAATCTTTTGATATAAAAAATTTCACTGTATACAGATACTTTTTTGAGTCGACACTCTACCTACATATCCCTACTCTATGGTTGAGTGCATTGCATTCATCCGACTGGTTCGAGATTAGAAATCGTGCCGCTTTCATGTATTGATCTAAAAGCAAAAGATTGGTGATTTACCTTGAGCATTTACCTACGCAAAGCTTTCGTGACGATTGCAAAGAAAAAAATGACAATAGCTCTTATTATGCCGTGCATGGCAATGACAATAGTGTGTGCTAATTCTGTCTCTGTGTGCTAATTCTGTCTCTGTTATGTGGTTGCTGACATAGCGCGCACGCGTGAATGAGAGAACTCACTGTCTCAGCTTAATCAGCTAATAAACTACTTGTAAATCTATGCCTTCATGCCGCAATTTTCTTTGACTTGTTTATTAGAAAGTTTCATTGGGGCTGTTCATTGGCTAAAATTCTGCCGACTAAATTATAGTTAAAGAACAGCCCCTTTATCATAAATAGCACACAGATTTATTGCGAAAGCAGTCAGCACAGAAACGAATCGTCACCCTCGGCGTCATACATTGACTATGATCGTTGGTCACAATCGTTATTGTCGATTTCTATGGTCATTGCGACATACTGTCAACATCAGTGATGCATTTTTAGAGTTTCAGTTTATCACATGCATAGAAATAAACTGTTTATCTGAAGTTCGCTAGAATGGAAATTGACTCAAGGTCGCGGCACATCCGGGGGAACTAAGTTGTAGCATGAAGAACCAATTAAAAGCTTCGATTTACTCATGTGACTGATTCTAAACCAATGATACAGACGTTGGCAGGTACATCTAAGTGAAAATGCGTGCGATTTATGTGCCGTTATTGTGCATTGCATGAAGCTTAATTTCCATTCTAGAGGTTTTATTGTTGTCAATTTGTATGCTTGAAACGGAATTCCTCTCCATGCAAACTGTCACATAAAGTGGTTGTCATGCATGAATTGAAACAAAGCTCACCATCTGTGCGCACCATGCGGTTAGGGACTAGCAAGTCTCTAACAATTGTTAGAGATTTGTTAGACATAAACAACTCATTATCTTGATACTGTTTCTATGCTGTCGCCCAAGGTCGTCCGATAACTAATTAAATAATGGAAATGCATAGAGCATGCAAATTTACAATGTTAGGCATATGTCGAGTAACAGCATAATTTTGAGCAACGAAAAAATTTACCTGCAGAAGAAAATGTCAAAACTTGCAAGCAACCCATTCCGGCAGCCAGAACGAGTTTCTGCTGGAAACAAGGCCGAAAGTTAGACGTTCACAGAATGATGTACACTCTTAGTCTACTACGAATCTGCGGGTCTGCCGAGTTCTAACTGGCTCCTCTTCTTGTCAGACAGGATCAAAGAAAAACGCTTCTTAATCCAATGGGACGCATATTGCAGTTTTTTGGTAAAAATTAAATTTCCTATGTTTTCTCTGATTAAGTGAAAAGTGCATGTACTAAGTCTAGAGCCATAATATTTGACATGGAATCTCTTCAAGATATTTCTCATTATCCTCTGGAACTTTTTTCTATGAAGCTAAACATATTCAGATTTGGCAAGCCTCCTAATGTCGGCAAACACAACCATCTTGTACAATTGAATTCAAATTTAACCACAATCTCACATGTATCGACGATCAGAAACATGATAATATAGCATTCACATGATAGGAAATGACCTGAAGACACATCATTCCAAATATTTTAACCTTTTACTTAATCAGCGAAAGCATAGAAGATTTCATTTTAACCAAAACCTTCAATCTGCGTCCCATTGGATGTGTTTTTCTTTGATCGTGTCTGACAAAAAGAGGATCCAGTTAGTACTTAGCAGACGCGCAGATTCGTAGCAGGCAAATGATTTACATCATGATGTGAAAATCCCATTTTTGGCCTCATTCACAGCAGAAACTCGTTTTGCTAAGACCAGAGTCGTAAATTTCAACTGCGAGTGTCTTCAGGTATTTTCCTATCATGTTCATGCACCCAAATCTTGGAAGCTATACACATGCAGATTTTGCAAGCCTCCTTATGTCGACAAGCGCAAGCATTTTGAACAATTTAACCCACATTTGACCACTTTCTCGCATATATCGACGATCAGAAACATGATAATAACACATGGACGTCACAGTAAATTACTTGAAGACATTCCATGTTAAAAAGCTCATGACTTTGTTTTTTTTCCGCAATAGACGAAAATATGGAAAATTTGATTTCAACCAAAAGCTGCAATCTGCGTCCCATTGGATTAAAGTTTTTCTTTGGTCCTGTCTGACAAGAAGAGAAACGAGGTAGAACTCGGCAGACGCGCAGCATTCCTAGTAGTCATAAGGTGCACCTCATTCCATGAAAGTCTTATTTTCCGTCTCGTTCCCCGCAGAAACTCGTTCCGGCTGCCGGACTCATTTCCGAGGTGCAGCATTGACAACTAAAAACAAATTTTACACAATTTTTCATGTCACAAACATGCCATGTGATAGAATCAATCAACATTGCAAAAAGTGCGGGGCCAACCGCGCTCCCCTGAGGAACTCCGCTAGTGAGATGAGACCACGTCGATGTCTCATGATTCAAGCGGACTCGTTATTTGCGATCACAAAGGAAATCTGGCATAAAATGAAAAGCTTGTCAAGGAAGTTGGAATTCGCAAATTGCGGATGGTATAGAATCGAAAGTTAATCTGTCAAGCGCCTTAGAAAAGTCCGCCGCCAATACTTTCACAGCACCTGATTTTACAACTAGAAATTGAAGAATATAACGGTAATGTAAGAATATGACGCTGCTAGTGTTCTTTACCAACACCCAGGATATAAGAAAACTGGGATGAGTCCTTTTTTATTCTTAATATGCGGAAGATTCCATTGATATAGTACAATCATTTCGATGACTTTGGATAGCACGCTTGCTAAAGAGATAGGGCGAAAATGTGATGTCAGTTTCGGACTTGTAATCTTTCAACTGGGATAGTATCAGCACATTTGAACACAGATGGAAAGCAACCATGAGAGAATGAGGCATGGAAGGTGTATGCAGTAGCACTCGCAAGCTCATGAATTCTCCTTAAAGATCCCTAAAAGGTATCGCATCAGGACCATCATTTCCTTTCTTGAGTTTAAGCAAGTAATCATTGACCTGGTGTTCAGTTACCACAAGCGAACGATCAGGTAATGAGTTCAAGTCATCTGGTGAAATATTGGACTCTGAGCCATTATTAAGCATCGATGAAAAATAATTAACACAACAAATTTACAAGGCCTTTGAAAACTAGCTGCCGAAATCGTGCTATAATTGATAGCATAATTGATATTCCATGGAATAGAATTATAATAAAATAGTGTAATTTTTAGTGTTATAATTCACGTCAAGGGTTGCGGTGTTTTCTTAATTTGATTTATAGAATAAACAAGTACATTTCGATTGTGTTTTATGATTTATACTCAACAGAATTCGTTCCTATAAAATGAGGAAAACAGAAATCTGCAATTTTCTCTGTGGTCTCTTTCAGTTTTTCAGACATATCATTTCTCGCTATTAGTAAGTTTCTGTTATAAACGAATTTGTTATCTAGGTGGATTATGCTGCACATTTCAGTCGAGAAATTATTTCAAATACTTTGATGCACACTGCTACGCTGAGTAGTAGCGCCGATATAAGCAAATTTTGCTAAATGCAGTATAACTAATGAAAATGACAACAATATCAAGTGACTTTATTGACCTGTTTTGCTTCTTTTCAGATACCTGTTACCATCGAGGATGCGACTGTATATCATGAAATTCGCAGTATATTTGAAGAAATTGGATTAAAGCCATCTGAACCTTCAACTTGAAAAATTGATGAACGGATAGAAGATCACTACAACTAATGGAATGTTGTTATGAAATTGGACGAAAGCGGACAAACGTTTATTATTTAAAGAAAATTTGATTTCTTAGAAATATATAATATTTTCGCAATAACCTTTATTCTCATTCATTCTAAATGGATTTAACACTTAGAATGCAGTGATATACTGTTCATTATAGGAAGCCAAAAGCGTCGATGTATGCTTGTTACTGTATTCTTTTTTCAAAGAGATTACGAGGCCTTTCGGGCGTCGCAGACGTCCATCGTCAGGCAATTGAATGTAAGTGCAGTGTCGTACACGCGCGGTACATGATTAACATTCGATCATATCACGCCATTCAACTGAGACAAATAAAATAAATCATTAGTAGAAAATAACAAAATAAGACACTACCTCTTAAGACATCAAACTAGTAGTAAAAAAATCAGTTAAAAGAAACGAAGGAAAGACAGAATCATTTACTCCACACATTCCCGACATGAAACTTAGTCTTGTTGGACGAATTGAGAGTTTGAGACCAAAACGATTCCTTGATGATCCGCTTCCTCCAAACTACTCTGTCAACTATCCCCATCATAGTGAGATCCACATTGTGATGGTCTTCATGCACATGTCTCGCAATCTCAGACCTGTCAACGTCTATTTGTTTCACTGCTCGAAGATGTTCTTGCGCTCCTCCATCGTACGACCAGATTCTCCGACGTAGGACCAGGAGCAGTCTGGCTGTGAGCAGGGTACCCTGTAAACTACACCAAGCTCCAATCCGCGAGTCGGTCTCTTCTTCACCAAAACCTGTTGAAGAGTGGTTGTGGGTTTCATACCGACGTGGATGCCAGCTGTCTTCATAATACCTTGTATCTTCTCTGACAGACAAGGAACATAAGGAATCGAGCCTTTGATGGTTTTGCTTTCAACTTCAATCGTCTCTTCCTTAGCTTCTTGAGACCACCATTTTTTGCATTCCTGCTCAGTGAAACCATTCACTTTCAAAGAGTTGAAAACTTCCGCCTTCTCGTCATTGATGAGAGACTTGGAGCATACCTTGAGAGCCCGATGAGATAATGACCGGACCACACCTTTGAAAACCGCCGTTGGATGAGCCGAGCCTCTATTCCCAGAGAATGCAGTGAGCAAAATCTCGTGGACACATGTGGGGAAGCATGTGAGCAGGCAGCAGAAACAAGTTGATAGTACGATAGCTACTGACGTTTTCTTCCTAAAGTCGCGCACGAGCTTCTTTATTATTATTTATTATACACTGTAAACTGTAGGGCACGAAGTCAAAATCTGGTGCCTATTAGCGCCTATTGATGCCTGAAGGCACTAATGGGCACCAAGCCAAATATTTGTTTATCTGGTAAAAACCATGTACAGAAAAATTTCTTCATTAACGATTGCTAATTAGGAAGTTAATTTATTCGAAATTAAGCCATCTAAGCTTCAAATTACTCAACTCGTCAAATTTAAATCTCCTTTGATTGAGTCTCCTACATTTTAAAGACATTCTTTCATTCTTCCATCCGTGAAGTGTTGTTGAGTAGCGTTTGCGACAACAGCTGTTCAGGATGGCATGTGGGCTTGAATCAAGCAAAATTATATTTGAAGAACAGAAAAAGGTGCTGCATGGAAGAAGGTAAGTACGACATGAGTTCGTTTGAAAATATTCATGCATCCTTGGAAATATAATGTACTAAGCCAAATTGTGTAGTTTAGCTTTCCGACAAGACCAAAGTCCAGTCAAGTTTCAGTATGATGCATTTTGAAGGTTTGCTGCATACTGCAAGCACAGACAGAACAAATATTTCTTGGAAAGAAATGCTTTCTCAACTTAAGTCATGTTTACGCTCTGTTTTACTACCGGCGCGGGCGCCAGCACAGAATTAGATTCATCACCAAAGCAGATAATCAAAAATTTAATTCTGTGGGCGACACACATTAATAGTTGGCTACCTAATAATAGAAGCACGTGAGGTTTCAACGAAATCACTGGATCCAATTAAAAAGTCACAGCTCCTATTGTGAAGAGATGGTCATAGATAGTGACGCTGCTCTTTTGGAATTTCCTCACTTGACTGATTGTGAATCATCAATGTTGTATTCCAGCATTGATACCGCCCTTCGAAGTCGTTATTGTTCGACCTTCCTCACAACGGGTTACTATAGACACGTCAACGACGGAATGCCGAGAATGTTTACTTGCTTTCCGAATGTTCAGTGCGGCAGTGACATCGTGATTATGCATCATTCTGTCGACTGACAGCTGCCTTGGAATAAGGTGAAAGTGTTTTTCTGGACGATTTTCATATTCATGTGATTTTTTCTTTGTGAATTGCACTGTTCATGCAACATTCATTTCGAAACTGCAAATCAAATTAAGATCATTCAGTGTCCCATTTTCGAGGTGAGAACCATTCCATTCATATTTGCTTCAAGACGATATTCACAAACGGTTCTTTAGGTATTATAAAATATACATGAAACTAGGGTCTTTGTTCAATGCAATGGAATCTTGAAACCATACACAATGGTTGAAAACTATTCATTCCGAAGTAAAATGGAGTTTTATATTAAATCTCATTTTCTTAATGTTGTGGTTAAATAGCATTGTAAAATAAAAAATGCAATGCTATATGTTACACAGCTTCAAATGGGCAAAATGTGTGGCTAGCGATCTATCGAATCTTACTTCAGAGTAATGAATTCGATCACGAGATCTCGACCATTTTTTAGGCGTTCGAGATCCCAAGATGCCAGTGCCGAGACCACAATTATTATATTAGGCGTGGACATACAGTTAACAAATGAATATTAATGGTTTCCCCCAGCCAGTACCATAGTACGTTTTGTTATGTAAAACGCATGAAATCAAAAAGGATCATAGCACCAGGAACACGAGTAACTTAGATATCGGGTATAGCTTATGCTGACGACGAATAGAACCCGTATGTGACGTCATAAGCTGCGCGCTCGTTGAGTAGGTTCCACCGGAAACGTAATGTGCGAGTTTTTATTGCAACGCGTCGCAATGATTCACCTTAAAAATTAGGGTTTCGACAGGCCATTTGATGCTCGATGCCCGCAGAATAAGGGGATTAAGAAAGACATTAAAATCAGAATTGTAGAGGTGGCCACCTGATGGTCCCGCAAAGAGAGAACTGCCTATTAGCTACTGGCAAGGGGAGACTAGAAAAGAGCTAATTAATGTTACATTGAGTTGCTTGCTGGGACATTAGCTCAAATGTTGATGCCAAATGCACTAGCATTCGCATGCCCACATTTTTTGCCCACATAATTTTCTATTTGAGTTAGAAAATAGTATATTGATGCAACAACATCTATTCCAACTCCTGAAATATGTGCTCAGGTTAATAGCGTGATTTTCACTAATTGCGCTCATTCGAAAATTACGAAATCTAAGGCTATTACTTCAACAATAGTCAAAATGTCAATACTTTGTTGGTCCTCCCATGACCTTCAGGACAGCTTATGCGTTTCGGCACTGGATTTAATCAGCATCTTCCAATACTCTTCGTTAATTTCGGTGGTCCACGCTACAATTACCGTCTTCTTGAGATCATTGAGAGAAGTGGGTTCCGTTGAGCAACTCGCTTCTTCACCACAGCCCAGCAGTTCTCGATGATTTTCATGTCAGGAGAACTGCCGGGCCATGGTTCCAAGACTTCGATACCAGAGTTTGATACTATTTTCTAGCTCAAATTGGAAATTATGCTAATCAAATGGCCAATATGGCATGTAAAATGCCATCTGAAAAGTAGGCCTAGTGAATGATCTGGTCTTACGGATGCACAATATTTAATGACTGAACCTTTGAACTGACTTTTACATGATGACAACTATGGCTATCAGTCATCCGTGCATGTTAGGGTGTGCTGAACATGGATGTTTCAAACAATTCCTCCCGTCAGTAAATATGTTAACTCAACGCTGTATTTAGATAATTATTTTTTCATTGGGAAGGCTTATTCATTACTCTTTCATATTATTTAACAACCATAGATCATCATTTTCAGATAATAATTCATTATACTAAATGTTTCTTTTGCTGATTTCAAGTCCGCTATTCAAGAGAGCTTGTACCATATTGATTAATAAATAACATTCGTATATTAATCGGGTATTTATGGGTTATCTCAACACCTTTTCAAATTTGTCTAAAATCATCAGTATAAATGAATAAATCACAAAACTTCAGATACACGCATTTGAGTATATTTTCTAACCACATGCAAACGTTTATGCAAATCGGACAAGTGCTTTTTGAATTAGAGACGATAACGTGAAGTGTAGCGATGTCAGCGGCTTCATCAGTGCCTGACCTCATCGTCTGAGCACTGAGCAGATAGCACTACATGTAGGTCAACTAAGTTATGTCGCGACAACTCTTGAAGTTATAATGACCCATATCATCCTCTCCACCATCTTCTTCCCCCAACCAGACTGCAAAGCGGTTTGAGAACCTCACGACAAAAGGAATCCCTGTACATTCCAAAAATTCGAACGACACTACGTAAAAATCCTTCATCATCTCTGGCAGCAAATTGTATAATTCTGGACACATTTGATTATTTTGTATGAATGTGTGGTATTCTTACCGACAAACAAAAGTTTATTCTAGGTTCATGAACAATTTTATTGAGAGTACAACAGAATTTGTATTTGTATGATTTTACACGTAGTTTCGTTGGTGACGAAAAACAAAGTCAAGGTCATATATTTACAAAAGGATTCCACATAAGGTCCGGGGCGAAGAAATGCTGCTTCAGGAGAGAACACTAGCAGCATACATGTGGATATAGACGACTTCAATATGGCGTCGCAATATCAGCTTCTGCTAAAATGTTGATTTTGTCAACAGCAATCTCAGCAGCTCTTCTCCGTGGGGGGCGGTTTGTCCGATCAGCATCGTGTCGCAGATCGCTCGGTGTCGTCCTTAGCTCGAACGATGGCTCCTCGACCGCTCCGAGAACGTTTGCTGCTTCTAGAGGATACAGTCTCGAGATGGCGCGATTCGTCTTCCCCGTTGAGGTACGCAGATTAGTAGCACGACATTGTCCATCTTCTCCGATGATAAGGCTGTCAATGATACCTAGTTTCCATTTATTTCGAGGCAATAAATTATCATGTATCAAGACCAGCTGTCCTATGTATGGAGAAGAAGGGGTAGAAGAAATCTTACTATTTCTGTTCGTATAATAATGTCGCTCGCGAAGAGCTGACAGGTATTCAGACTGAAAACGCTGAATGAAATGACGCTGCAATAAAGCTCTACGTGAATTCATTCGGTTCAATGTAGTTTCACTGCAACTAATGAAATCATCTTCTAAATCAATGCGAGGATCTGGCAATAAACTTGGATTGTAACCGTATAGTAAATGGGCTGGAGTTAGCGGTTCTAAATCATCAGCCGTATTCTCAATTGATGTCAGGGGACGAGAGCTCAATGTACATTTTATCTCCTTCAAAAGAACACGCAATTGTTCAAATGTGATACAGGAACGACCAAGAGTCTTTTTCAAGCACATCTTAACCAAACCTACAAAGCGTTCGTAAAAGCCTCCCCACCAGGGTGTTTTAACTGGAATGTTTCTGAATTTCAACTCTGTCCATGTTTTCTTTTCTATACCTTTCTGAGAAAATGAGGTGTCTGAATCATCGTTCCAGAGAAGAGAATACAATTGCTGAATTTCTTGATCTGCCCGCTTGAAAGTTTTGGCGTTGTCAGATACAACAAGATTTGGAGTGCCATAATCAGCGCAGTGGCTACGAAAAGCGAGTAGAAAGGATTCTGTCGACATGTCATTTAAAAGCTCAAGGTTTAGATTTCTGGTTGTGCAGCAGGAAAATATACAGATATAGCACTTTTGGAATGAGTGGCTCGTAGATTCATTTCTTACGGTAAGGCTTCCTGAGAAATCAACTCCTATTGAAAAGAATGGCTTTGTGTTATTAGCCCGAAAATCAGGTAAATCAGGAGAAATAGGCAGAGGAAAAGGTGTACCAGTCAATTTTTTGCATATGATGCAGTTGCGAAGAACACTTCGACAATGTGACTTGCCACATGGTAACCAAAACTTCTGTCTCAATGCGTTAACAGTTGCAGGAACGCCTAAATGGAAAACAACTTCGTGATAATATCTGATAATCAATTTTGAAAACGTACTACTTTTTGGAATCAGTATGGGCAACTTCGCACTTTCAGGGATCTTAGCCAACTGCAGTCGTCCTGCAGTTCTGATGATACCGTCTCTTAAAACCAAGCCCAATGAACGTACAAGTTTTGACTTCTTATCTCTGCTATTTTCATCATTCAAATATTCATACTCTTTTGGAAATTCTACTTTTTGAACAAGCTGTATCAAGCGATTTTCTGCAGAAGAGATCTCGTCACAGGAAAGTTTTGGAGGGAACTGTGTATCAGGATTTCTCAATTTCGAAATGAATCTGCGAACGTAAGCCATGGTTCTAACGAGTTTAGGATACGAACTGAAACGTTCTATGTCAACAAGTTTTGACAACTCACTACTGTATTCAGTAACTGTGGAAAGAACGTTAGCAGGGGATTCCTCAATCTTTTCGTCAATCCTATACTTCCATTTTGGCCAAAAGTCTTTGGATTTTATCCACTTGGGACCAAACTTCCAATTCTCACAGTTGAGTAATTCTTCAGCAGAACAACCTCTAGTCATAATGTCTGCGGCATTCTCATCAGATGGAACATGTGACCAAGCGTTCTGTGGAATCAAACTCTTGATTTCGGAAACACGGTTGTTCACGAAAACTTTAGTCCGTCCTATCTTATTGCTGCTCAACCAGTGAAGGCAGATTTCTGAGTCTGTCCAGGCATTTACTGAATCAATGAAGAAGTCGTTCTTATAGGCTGCGATGACATGACTCACTAATCGAGATCCAATCAACATAGCGTGCAATTCCAACTTTGGAATAGTCCATAATAACTTTTTCTTCTGCGGAACTATCTTGTACCTGGCACAAACAAAAGTGGAAACATTTCCCTGCACGAAGAAAACTACACAGCACATTGCCATGAAGCTGGCGTCACAAAATAAATGAATCTGTACTGGTTCTCTCACATTTATGTTTAGATATCTTGGAATTATCAGATTCTTGCGGATTTCATCAAGATCAAATTGTAAATCGAGAAACTCGTCTTGGAATTCTTTCGGAAGTATTTCATCCCAAGTGAGTGATAACTCCCACAATTTTGAAATAAAATGTTTCATACGCATAGTGACTGGGGAAGCTACACCAAAGGGATCAAAAAGGGATGAGGCAATTGAGAGAGCAATACGTTTGGTGAGCGGTTCATGAGTTTCTGTCAATTTCATGGGAAACAATAATTGATCTGAGTCACAATTCCATCTCATACCTAGGAGAGCTGCTGTGTCTGACTTCGATGAAACTTTCTCTGTACTGGCAGTTTCGCGCAAGGTTTGGCTATTGGTGTACCATTGTCTCAAGTTCATCTTAGCTGAATTTAGAATGGATCGAGATTTATGAAAATACTCGACCGTATCTTGCTCAGTTGAGCATCCTGAAGCTAAGTTGTCAACGTACAGCTTCTCATACATGTCTCTTGAGACTTCACAGTCATTGATTCTCAAATGATATCTGACGATTGCGTTCATGATGAAAGGAGAGCATGTGGGACCGAATGCTAAACAACGATATCTAAGGGATACAATCTCACAGTCAGGATTACTATCTCTGAACCACAAAAATATGAGAAAATTTCGATCATCTATCTCAACTTGGATTGAAAGAAATGCTCGCTCAATATCTGCACAAAAGGCGTATCTATGAACACGAAATCTAAGTAAGATTTCCCAGAGACTGTTCAACAGACAAGGACCCGTCTTAAGACATTCGTTCAAAGATACGTGACCTGAGCTTGCATCAAAAACTACTCTAAGCGGAGTCGTGGAATTATTTTCTTTGAGGACATAGAAGTGTGGGAGATAATGACAATTGGACTCATGAGAAAGTTCGTCAATAGGTACGTCTTCGACATAACCTTTCTTAATGTGGTCATTGATCACATTTGAATAGGCATCAAACAATCCTATTCCTAATAGACGCTTTTTAATCTGAAGTAGACGTGACTTGCTCATGTTGAAATTCGATGGAAGAACGGGATGATCATCAAGCCAGGGTAACGGAGCTACATACTGGTTACTGTCAGAGTCAAACTGAAGGCGATTGCAATAACTTCTCAGAAAGTCATCATCACTCTTTTCTATAGAGGGGTCAGTCAAACCAATTGATTCCATACTTAAAGAATCTCGAACAATAGTTTTCAAGTTATCTAACTCATCTTCTCTTACATTTTCAAAAGACAATTCAGGTAAATTCGTTCCATGATGGAGTGAGTACTTAGGAGACAAGATATTCTGGAATATTTAGTTGGCGGATATTCTTGCTTCTTGTGAATTGGACCAGAGAGAATGACTCCGAAGACGCTGTCTTGAGCAACAGGTCCATACGGATCGGGAGAGAAAACAGCGGACTTCAAGAAACTCCAAGCGAAGTCTGCTCCTATCAGAATATCAACAACAAATGTATTTTCATCAAATGGATCGGCGAATTTCTTACCTTGCAATTGTAGCTGACTGATGAGCTCACACGAAGACCAACCTGATTGGTCGATCTTGACAATTTCGGGGACGACAAGACACTGGATTGTTGCAGAACCGTCAGTAGTTTCAAGACTTAGATTCACTAGCTCACATGAAATGATCGAAGATTTACCTCCAAACACGTTGTTTTGAATAGTAAATCTTTTTTCAGTTTTCAAACTCAATTTATCAGCAGTCGTTTTCCTGATGAAACTCAACTGCGATCCTTCATCGATCAGAATCTTTGCGGTAAGCCTTAAATCATCAGAAAATGCAACAGTTTTTACAGTTTTCAAAAGAACGTTGGAAGAAGTATCCTTAGATTTATACTTCTCAGAAGAAGTCAACGATATGGACGACAAAGTGGAATCTGGGTCTCCACAAACTACGTCAGAATTATGAGCACCGTGCTCGGAATCATTTAAAACGTCAATATCGTTACATGAGGTTGTGTTCTTGATATGAGGCTGTCGAGATTTACCATTTTGATCAGAAGACTGATCACAACCTTCAGATCTGTTAGTAGCACTATTACTACTGCCGACATTTTCAGTTGTGAAATGAGAATGAATTGAACTATGATGAGATCTGCTACATTTAGCGCATCTACCCTTTGATTTACAGTCCTTCTTCAGATGAGAACCCAAGCAGTTGAAACACAGTTTATGAGATTGGATGAACGTGATTTTCTCACTTACACTTAGGGGACACATGTAAGTTGAATGATCTTCGGATTTACAATAACTACACTGCCGAACGAAGTTCTTAGAAAATGGCTTTTTGGAATTCTTAGTGACAGTCCATAGTACTCACAAACTCGTCTCGTCTGTCTATTTGAAAATTGCTATTACGCACGTCATTCTGGAAATGGTTACTTGGCCTACCATGAAGAGTCAAAGAATCAAGGTTCTCAAGTTTACGAACCTCTGTTTCTAGAAAAAACATAAATTCGTCAAGAGACGGATACGAACCATGTGTGGCATCTAGCATTTTCATCTGTAGAGAATGCGGAATTTTCCTTAACAAGGACGGTAAAATAAATGGACCGTACATGGTGGAATCATAAGAAAGATGACTCAATGCAGAAATATCAAACTTGATTTGATCCAAAAAACGTCTCAAATCAGAGGCTGTTTTATCAGCTGATGGAATTTCATTTATAGAATCAATAAGAGCGTTCTTAATCCTATCTCTGTCCCCAAACTCATCCTTCAACTTCTGAATCGCTTGCTGAAACGATGAGTTAGAAGGACGCATGTGGTTGATTCTTTCCTTAGCACGACCATGTAACAGGTTGTTAAGATAGTGGAACTTAGTGACATCTTCAATGTCGGTTCTTGACTCTATCTCAGAATAGAACGTGTCGTAAAATTCAGACCATTTTCGGATGTCTGAACCATCAAAATGGACCATCTGTAGCTTGGGTAACTTGGCAAAACTCGTGGGCTTAGAATGCGTAGGCTTACATGTAGGTGCAGCGGATACAACAGCGGGTTTTACAACATGTTTTTCAAGAAAAACTTCAATTTCATGCAGACCCTGTAAACTGTCACGCATGAAATCCTTATCAATTTCTAACTGCGCAAAAAATTCATCTGACTGGATGAAATCGTCGGAATAGGCTTCCATAATTAGTTTATCGATATTTCGGATATCGTCTAACTTGGATTTCAAGAAGGTGAGATCGAAGCTGATTGAGTTTATATCAGGTGATTCACTAGAAAGACATGCCTTAACTTTATTGAAAGATTTCTTAAAGTAAGAACGGTGAC